>BSBM01000994.1:15857500-16445000 GCA_027924585.1 Larix kaempferi | reverse complement strand
TTTCATATGTGGTGGTCTAGGGACTCATTCATGGTGTTTGTGCCTAAGAAGCAAGAGTTAGTGTTGGAGGCTCTTCTTTCCCTCCACTAGACATGGTTAAGGAGCCACGATAAATACTTGATGCCCAAGACATTATAATGGCAGAAATATTCAATTCATATGCAAAAGACTCCTTATAGAGGGATAGTGTCATGTATTCTATGTGCTATTGATGACGCTTGAGGTCTATAATTTTCAATTAAGGCTCAAGTGGAATTCAATTGAGCTCAATATGCTTCAATAAGATCTCAAGGAACTTGTTTTCTTTCTTCAATGATGTTCAATGCTTTGCAACATATCCATGGTCTTGCATGGTAGTCTGAGGATGCATTCATGGCATTTGATCTTTTCAAAATATGTTTTTTGTCAAAATGAAATTCAAATTGCCTCTTTGATGAGTCCTCCTCTACAAGACTTCATTTATTGCATGAATGTCACAGACTCACGAAAACTCTAAACAAAACTCAATGGCATGCAACCACAAATAATGGCATGCAACTATAACCACAAACCAAGTAGAGGAGTATTTATGCATTGATATAGAGAGGTGGAAGTAGGCACACAATATGGAGAAACAATGAGTTAGAAAAAACATTTGGACCAAAGTACCACAATGGTTATTAATAAAATTAAAAAAAAAAAATTGGCTCAGGAATTGTCTTCAATTTGATGGGTGGCATGATCATGATCATGTAACATCCCTCTGCCCTTCCAAACATATGTGGTTTATCACCACATTTCTCTTTGACACTCACCACCAAAATATGTATAAAAATAACATGTCTTTACATCCTCTTCTATTTAAATCCTCATCGCATACTCATAAATAAGGATTATTATGCATGCACATCCTCACCTTACAATATCAATTGGGTCAAGGTGCATAGACAACCATAAATTATCAAATGTGTCAAGATGCAAAGAGTAAGCTGTAAAATTAGTCACAGCAGATCTAATGAACAAGTAAATCAATCACAACAGATGAACATAGAAAATATGGTACAAAACTGTGCAAAACATGCAGCAGTGCTCTCTATCCCAGAAAGGGTGAATGAATTACAATACAAACTGTCACAATGAACAGAGCAATTCGAATTGCCTAAGGAGGTCATTCGAATCACAGAATGGAGTAGCTTGACTCTATCTAGGAGTCCTCATCAATCATCGGTGTTGCTCATCAATCACAACAACCAGTCATCCAGGTGTCAATCTGAGTCTAACTGAGTGTAATAAGTGTAACTGAAGTGTGTAGCACTGATATAGGATCTGGAGGCTCAGTGGGGGCGCATGGGAGGCTAACTGGAGTCAGAACAAGTCACCTAACCGAACTGGAGGTCAAACGGAAGTGATACAGTCAGTCGGGAGTGAAACTAGCCTCAAATCAGGGAGAATCGGAGCTAACTGAATGTAACTGGAGTGAATCTGCAGTGGTAGGTGTGCAAGTGCGCCCTTCTCTGGCAGTAGGTGAGAAGAGGGCGCCTTTCAGATTGGGAGGGCTAAAACTCTGTGGTAAGTGGCTCCCGGGTGCTAGAAGAAGGTGGATAAGGTGCTGGAGGCATCAAACTGGTGACTGGGATGCATGCCTGTGCATGCAAGATCCTGAAATAGATCATATCCTGAAATAGATGATCCTGAAATAGATCATATCCTGAAATAGATCATGCAAGATCCTGAAATAGATGATGTATCTCGAAATAGATGATGGATATCCGAACACCCCCCCTCAAGCTAGACTATGATGTGCCAACTAAAATAATGTGGGGCCCTGGTAACTAAGACCAAAGGTCACCCCAATACAATAATCCAAAAAAATGCTGAAAATAAACTAAGTGAGGAAAGAGGGAAAACCCAGTGGGAAGAAAGCCCCCCCTCAAGCTAAAAGCATAATAATGAATCAATCTGTCTCCACCATGATGGAACTCACCCCCAACAGTGAACGGAGGTAAGAGAACTTCTTCTCAGTGAAGCTCTTGGTGAAGATGTCTGCAATTTGCTCATCAGTAGGGCAATATTGCAGAATGATGGTGCGGTCGTGCACCAACTGTCGAATGTAATGCATATGAATCTCAATGTGTTTGGTCCTCTGCCGCTGAACTGGATCTGTGGAGATCTTGATAGCACTTTGATTGTCACAAAATAGGACAGTCGAAGTAGTGCCACCAAAACCAAACTCGGAAAGAATACCCTGCAACCAAACTGCCTGAATGCAGGCATTGACTGCCCCTCGATACTCTGCCTCTGCTGAAGAAAGTGCAATGGCTGCTTGCTTTTTGCTGGACCAGCAAATAGCACCATGACCAATCATGAAAACATAACCGAAAGTGGACTTCCGATCAATGCTATCACCTACCCAATCTGAATCAGTAAAACCAATGAAATCTAGCTCAGAATCTGCAGCATAATGTATGCCAAACTGTCTCGTACCTTGCACATACTGCAAGATCCGCTTGGCTGCTCGCCAATGAAGCTCATGTGGCTGCTGCATATATCTTGACATGGCACTCACGGCATATGAGATATCAGGCCGTGAATGTGTCAAATAAAGTAGTGAACCAATCAACTGTCGATACATACTGCAATCTGCAAGCGGTGTGGAATCTCCCTCCTCAAGACTGATTCCTGAGAGGAATGGGAACGGGGCTGCCTTACATTCAGCCATATTAAACTTCAATAACAGGTCGGAAGCATATTTTTGCTGAGATATAGTG
The DNA here is from genome assembly GCA_027924585.1 of Larix kaempferi. NCBI lineage: Eukaryota > Viridiplantae > Streptophyta > Pinopsida > Pinales > Pinaceae > Larix > Larix kaempferi. Next base: position 16,442,253 of record BSBM01000994.1, on the reverse strand, counting down.
ATCCCATCGAAATTTTGAGCTATCTCCAAGCCCAAAAAGTAACTCAGCAAGCCCAAATCGCTCATGTCAAAAGCTAGATTTAAGGCAGATTTTAGCTTGTTTATTGAAGTAAGTGTGCTACCAGTAATAAGCAGATCATCAACATAAAGTACAATAACCAACAAATTACCTTTAACTCGCTGAAGATAGACATTCGGATCAGATTTGCATCTTTGGAAATTCTGAGAAAGAAGGAAGGAGTCCATCTTTGCGTACCAAGCTCTTGGGGCCTGTTTTAACCCGTACAAAGATTTCTTCAATCTACAAACCAATGATGGATCTGATGTATAACCCTCTGGCTGCTGCATATAGACCTCTTCAGCAAGGTCTCCATGTAAAAATGCACTCTTCACATCCATGTGATGCACCTCCCAGTGCTTGGATGCGGCAATAGCTAAAACAAGGCGGATGGAATCCATCTTTGCAACCGGTGCAAAGGTCTCTGTGTAGTCCACTCCTTGGACTTGGGAAAAACCTTTTGCCACCAACCTTGCTTTATATTTGTTGATAGTGCCATCATCATCAACTTTAGTATGGTAGACCCATTTACACTTAACTAATTTTCTTCCAGGTGGAAGAGAAACTAGCTCCCATGTATTGTTCTTTTGAAGAGAACTGTACTCTTCATCCATGGCATCTTTCCATCTCGGATCTCGATGGGCTGAATAGTATGATTGGGGATCTGAACCAGCCATCAAATAACAAATCTCAGGAAGAAATGGATCAGCAATAGAAAGAGCCATACCTGCCCTTTGAAAGTCTCCTCTTGTTCGTCTCGGATCAGCAGGATTTCCAAGACTAGAACCAGCAGATTGTAGAGTATTTTGGGCCCACTTTGGTAACTGAGGGGGATCTGAATGGTCGGATTCCGAACCTGATATGTCATGATCATCATATGCTGCTACAATATCAGAAATATCAGAACTCATACCTTCATTATCGCTGCTCGAATCTTCTTCTGGTGAAGGCGGTGAATCGGCAGTTTTCTCCTCAACTAGTTGCAATTCTTGAAGCGGTTCTTCAAACTGCACACTGCGCTCTATGAATATCTTTTTAGATCTGATATCCATGAGTTTATATGCTTTTGATTCTTCCCCATATCCTATCAATATGCACTCGATACTTTGTGGATCCAAAGCTCGTCTCTTCTCAGAAGGAATTCTAGCCCATGCAGTAGAGCCAAAAACTCTCAAATTTGACACATCCAGTTTGTGACCAAAGAATGCTTCGAAAGGAGTCATACCTTTCACGGATGAATGTGGAACTCGGTTCTGTATATATGCAGCAACATTGATTGCTTCAGCCCAAAGATTTGCAGCCAAACCTTTTGATTCAATCATGCATGTAGCCATCTCTTTCAGTGACCGGTTTTTCCTTTCCGCTACACCGTTCTGCTGGGGTGTGTAGGGAACTGTATGTTGGATCTTGATTCCGCTTTGGGCACAAAGTTGCAGAAACTCGGACTTGATATATTCCCCACCATTATCAGATCTAAGAGCTTTGATCTTTCTCTCAGTGGTGGTCTCAACAGAAGCCTTAAAATCCTTGAATTTTCCAAGCACTTCTGACTTGTTTTTGAGAAAGAATACCCATGTAAAGCGAGAATAATCATCAATAAATGTCAAAACATACCTTGAACCATTTAATGACATATGGGGCAGTGGACCGCTGATATCAGAATGGATCAATCCCAAAATAGTAGAGGCTCTGCTAGCCTTGCCGTGGTCGAATCTGTGCTCGGGGTGCTTCCCAATAATGCAACCGGTGCATATTCCCTTCGAGGAACGGAGTTGTGGAAGCCCATCAACCATGGATTTATTTGATAGCAGCAGCAAATACTTATAATTTAGATGTCCAAATCTTTCATGCCAAAGCCTACTAACCTCATTACCATGTGTGCGAAGAGCAGTGGGCTTTGCAAGCGGAATAAAGTGCGAAAACTCATAACATTTTGCAGTGTGGTTTGCCTTTCCAACCGCAACTAGTCTTCCACTTTTGATATCAGAAATTTCAACTGTATTAGGGCTGAATGTGACTTTCTTTGGATCACCAGTATGTGTCATTTGATACACAGAAAGGAGATTCGAAGCTAAGGAAGGCACATAGAGAACATTCTGAAAGCATCCATGTTCTACATGAATCGTACCTTTTCCCTTTGAAGAAATTTTTGAGTCATCTCCCAAATGGATGGGGATGGAGCTGTTTGGATCGAATGAGGAAAAAGAATCAATATTTGCAGCCATATGATTTTATGCACCCGAATCTATCAAGAGAGTGGGCTTCGAAACCGTTGCCATGAGTGCTTGTCCTCTTTCATGATCGTCATTCCGATCCTTCTTCCTTGCACCGTCAGGAAGGGTTATGTTGTTCTTTTCCAAAAGGAGGGCCATTTGATCTATAGTCTTCTTCATACATGAACTTTCGGGATGAAAGCCACAGTTACAATAAGTACATTTAGATTTTTGGTTACCTTCTTTGCCCTTTTGCTTGGATTTCGAACTGGATGGTGCATCCGTTTGCTTGCCTTTGTCTTTTTGCTTGTGAGGCTCGAATTTGGGCTTCTCCTTCTTTAGCTTTCCTTTACCATTCGAGATCTTGGGTCCTTGAACAAATAGGGCTGAATCTTTGGAGCTTATGGACCCCATTTGAATCAATTTGTCATGCTCTTTCGTAACGGACTCAATGAAGGCATTCAAGGTAGGCATCTTCCAATTCGGGGTAGTTAGCCGACCGGAATTGAAAGTGGAGACAAATACCGAATAATCTTTCCCAAGCTTGCTTAGAATGGAGAGGATCAACTGTTTATCCTCTTTGATAACACCACTGTTCTTCAATTGCAAGTTCAAGTTCTTGAATTTTGTGAAGAATTCATTGATGGTCTCGAAATTTTCAGGATTAAGGCCAATCAATTCATTCTCTAATTGAAAAGCCCTAAGCTCATCCTGCTTGCCGAATAGTGTCTCAAGTTGCTCCCATATGGATTTTGGAGTCTTCAATCCGCTGAGATGGAAGTGAAGATCCTTGGAGATGGAGAGACAAAGAAGACCGTAAGCTTCATCAAGCTTGTTGTAGTGTTTGGTTCTTTCTGCTACATTGTTTGGCTCCAATTCAAGACCAAGAGTGACTCGGTAGTAACCTTTTGAACGTAATATGATCTCCATATCATCTTTCCAATCAAAATAATTGAATGGGGTGAGGATAGGCTTTGAAGAAGAGTATTCCATTGCAAGGATTGAATCAACTGTTGAAGAGGAAGCTTGCATGCAGACTAGAGCGAATGGAATTGCTGTAGAAAGGATTGCATGCAGAAGGTAGCGAATGCAATTGGAGGAGACAATAAACCTGCAAATCACATCAAAACAACCACAATAAGGTCGAACAATCCACCCTTTGAGAGTTGCATCACACCTGGGATTGGATTTCAAGCAATGTTGAATAGGTCCAATGTATCAGATCCAGGAATTATGTGGTAACTCAAGCTTCTGGAGTGGTATTGGAGTATTTTTCAAGCTTTGCATGCACAGGAGCGAATGCCCTTGAGATATCTCATGCCAAACTTTTTGCAATTTTTAGCAATTCAGTCAAATCTTCTTGTATAAACACCTGTAGAAAAGAGATCTTGTCCCTGCAATGGCTCTGATACCATGTAAAATTAGTCACAGCAGATCTAATGAACAAGTAAATCAATCACAACAGATGAACATAGAAAATATGGTGCAAAACTGTGCAAAACATGCAGCAGTGCTCTCTATCCCAGAAAGGGTGAATGAATTACAATACAAACTGTCACAATGAACATAGCAATTCGAATTGCCTAAGGAGGTCATTCGAATCACAGAATGGAGTAGCTTGACTCTATCTAGGAGTCCTCATCAATCATCGGTGTTGCTCATCAATCACAACAACCAGTCATCCAGGTGTCAATCTGAGTCTAACTGAGTGTAATAAGTGTAACTGAAGTGTGTAGCACTGATATAGGATCTGGAGGCTCAGTGGGGGCGCATGGGAGGCTAACTGGAGTCAGAACAAGTCACCTAACCGAACTGGAGGTCAAACGGAAGTGATACAGTCAGTCGGGAGTGAAACTAGCCTCAAATCAGGGAGAATCGGAGCTAACTGAATGTAACTGGAGTGAATCTGCAGTGGTAGGTGAGCAAGTGCGCCCTTCTCTGGAAGTAGGTGAGAAGAGGGCGCCTTTCAGCTTGGGAGGGCTAAAACTCTGTGGTAAGTGGCTCCCGGGTGCTAGAAGAAGGTGGATAAGGTGCTGGAGGCATCAAACTGGTGACTGGGATGCATGCCTGTGCATGCAAGATCCTGAAATAGATCATATCCTGAAATAGATGATCCTGAAATAGATCATATCCTGAAATAGATCATGCAAGATCCTGAAATAGATGATGTATCCCGAAATAGATGATGGATATCCGAACATAAGCTCCCGAGACAACTACAAGTAAGTCTTATATTAAATTTACCATATAAGTCTTTAATTGACACTATCATCTGAGATTCGACATGTTGGATTGTTGTGATCTTCTTATTACTCCTTACCAATGTGATTGTAAGGCTTGTTTGATGGTGAAGTCCATAATTTTAAGTCTTATTCCTCATTCTCATGCCTTTTGGTAATACAACAAGGAGGGCAATGACTTGCATCAACATGGAAAACAGTTTCGACATAGAGGTAGATACATTAATTCTTTCATTAAATAACTTAAATTTCATGCCAATGAATATGAATTCATTGAATCATGGATTGTTAAAAAACACATCAAATTTTAGAGCCTTGAGCTCTTAATTACTCATCTATCTAGAAATTTTGCAAATCAAGCCATTAACAAACTTCTTTTGTTATTCTCGTTCAATTTAAAATCTAGATTGTTGATACTCAAACATGTAGCGAGTCGCAAGACTCCAGTTGACTTAGGCTTGATTCCATTTCCCCTCCATCACATACCTTTATGTTGTCATGACAAGTCTTGAACAACAAAATTTGATGCTGATGCCCCTATGATGCTAGCGTTGCTAACTTGCTTGGTATGGAGGTTTTTTTTTAATGGTTTTTTGAGCTATGTATTATTTTTTCTCAGGCGCTTAATGTCCATCATTCTTACATCTCTCAAGCTTGGATGATTGCCCTCTCTCTGGTTTGAATTAAGGTTTTGGTTGGTTTTATATGTATATTTTGGTTGTAGGTTTATTATAGCCTCATTTTGCTTAGTGGCTTGTTTTTGTACATAGTTAACAATAAGTAATTTTATCATGGTTCGAATTTTATTTTAAGACTATATCTAGTTACAACATCTTGCACTATGCATAAGATCATGCAGATGATGCAATATGGTTATTGCGTAGTCTAAGTTGTTTTCTGTACAATGAAGTGTGGTCTAACCCAAAAAAATACAACAAAACAATTGTTAATTTAATGAACTGTAAAATTAATGTTACATATATGTCAAATTAATGTGTTCAAATTCGGTTTTATTGAAAAGATACCATTTTATCATGTAGATATTAAGGAGTGCTCAATTATTTAAGATTGTAAAAATTTGGATGGGCAATATTTGTTTTTTGCATTTTTGGGGGGGAAGGGTTTAGTTACTTTTTAATTGTCAATTGAAGTACAATTATTTAAATTTCCCTTCATCTTTGAAGGACTCCAAGAAAAAATGCCCTTCTAATAAAATTTAAGACCCACCCTTCAAATTTCATCACTGAGTCCAATTCATGCAAATATTTTCGAAGTGGGGGAAGGTTTGGCATTAAATGGTGTAAACGTTGGGCGATAAATGGTGTAAACGTTATGTAGGAATGCGTGCGCATGTTTTAGCATGTACGCACTAGTGACATGTACGCGCTACAAACATGCGTCGGCACGTTTAAGCACATGTGCGCGTTCTTGTTGCTAGTTAAAAAAACACAGTTCTCTATTCCCAGGAATTCTACCAAAAAACACAGGTTTCATTTCTTTCGTGGGTTTCAAGCTCTTACAGGTTGCTTATTGGCTCACACTCATTGATCTATTGGACAAAAAATCACCCTTGGAATTTAACAAACATCTTCAGTGGTTTTGGAATCTAGTGGATACATTCAAGCTACCTGTTTCCATTGCAAGTGGAGATCATTTCTATAGGTATGGTGAATTGTAAATAATTCTTTTCGTTCACAAGATTTGAGATTCTCCCATGCCCTTTTGTTTTTATCATATGCCTACAACAATATCCATGCATAGACAACAATGAATTTGACAAGAAGAATTCCCAAGTTCACATCTAAAAAAACTCATATGAACACTAGACAAGATGAAGTATGCAATCTAAACCAATAATTATTACCATGAATATATTTTGATTTCACACAAGAATCGTATGGATGAGGTTCTCTCTTGAACCTCTTCAATTTGAATAAAATCCTAAGAAGCAATCATGAGAGAGGGTCCATGTCACCTACGCAAATTTTTAGAGTAATTATTTTATTTGCAAAATACATTATGTTAAATTTTAATTACAAAGTTTTGTAATTATGACAAAATCTGGTCAAGAATGATTGTAATGACTTCTATTATTATTTAATGAATTAAACAGGAGACAAACACCCAAGAGAACTGTTAAATGAGTGTTCACTGACCCACTAGGAGGAATGGAAGATGTTAGAAGGCATGGGACATATGGTAGCATTTGCACTCCACCACTAGCTGTTGGTTATGGGAAAACTACCGCTAAATTTGTGGCATTATCCCCCAGGTGGGTGGAAGAGAGCTGTTATCTCATTAATGGACAGGTTAACCACTAAAAGGCCTAGGCAGCCTAGATAAGGCAATTCGAATTGAGCAGGAAGCTCTACAATATTTTCTGTAGAAATATTTCCTCAAGTGTATCAGGTGATCACTGAGAGATTCAAATAGGGAGGCTAAGTAGTAGTACATTGTGAGTCTGCTAGTTAATCTGAGAAGGAAACCAGAGGTGCTAGTGTAGGTCTCTTTGACTGTTGAGTCTTTATGACTGGATGATGTACATTTTTACTGCAAGTTGATGAATTAAGGATTCTACAGATTCTTCTTCCTGGTTGTTCAGTGAACATGCTCGGGGGTCCTAAGGCAAGTAATTTTGGCTCTATTCAGGAATAGGTTGGGTGGAACAGGTTCCTTGGGTTGTTTGTTTCTCCTACAGTCAATCAGGTTCTACTGTTCTGCCCTATTGTTTGTAGTTAAATAATTTCCTGAACTTGTAGGTTGAGTATGTACAGTTAATGACATAAAGAAGTGATTGTTTTCAATTTATTCTCTAGAGATGAATTTGTTTTAAAGATGATAAAGAAATGAGAAGATATTTAAAAGAATCTTCTCTACATTTTTCCCCATGCGAACTTTCTGCATCGTACTCCAGTACAGAAAAGGAAAAATTTAAGATAGAAGAATTGAATGGGCATAATGCCAATGATTAGATAGAATAACTCTGTAATTATTTCTCTTAAATATTGATTTATTAATTCTTCATGTTTAAACTAAGAAAACAGAATAGTTTACCACAGAAATGATCCGGATTTGTGTGGGAACGAAACAAAAGATAGCATATACATAATCATATACAAAGATATATACTCACATACATAGATATATTGCAAGAAACACAGTGATACAATAAACACATATTCTATTAAATATCAGAAATAGAACAGACTGTAAATACAACAGTTAGAATGGTAGTAGCTATCTCTGAGAAGAGATGTGGCCGTTGTGCTCATTCGTGCCAAGATGAATCCAAAGAGAGGCCAAAAGGGCCTATTTATCATAAGCATGAGGGAAAGAATCCCAAACATCCAAAAACCTAATCCTAGAAGATGAACCGTCATAAAGTTTGCGGCCCCAAGGTGGTTAGTTGAATAGTCAACTTACTGGGGTCATAACTTTTGCATACGATCTCCTTTTGGGGTGCTCAGTAGCCCGTTGGAAAGATCTATCCGAGGACAACACCAAGGTCACTAAATTGAAAGTGCTTCGTCGGACCATGATTTCCCAAAAAACGTTGTTTAGGGCCTCAAAATGGCCCTGAAAGTTTGGGACTCGAAAAACTGTAGAAAAATTACTAGAAAATTGGCGAAATGGGAAGTTGTTTTGAGCCAGTTGGATAGGTGGGTGGCCACCGATATCCATCTAGATCAAGAAATGATACTTATAGTAGATTCCCTTACTTAGTAATAAAAGTAAAATAATTCATCTCTGCACCAGTTCAGGTCTGCAAATCTTTACTAAATGTTCTTTATGATTTGCAATCTAGTGTTGTTTCTTTTTCAACATGAAAATATTATGTTTCCACTTATTTCCTACATTATTGTTTTTAGAAATTTAACAGCTACAAAATATTATTTATACAAAATCAATATATGCATTTTATTTCTCATTCCATTCCTTTCGTCAAATTTTCCATGGGTTAAACTTAACATTATTTCCAGTACTTTAAATAGTCTGCTATATTTCAATTTTTGCAGAATAAATATATTCTAGATTTTATTTCCAAAATCTTACAATTCTACTACTACTAAACTTTCATCTTTATGAATTTTGAAAACATGTATATTATTCTTTCAAAACCCTAAGATTATTCTATAGTCAGTTTAAGGACCACACATTTAAAACATAAACATCAATCTCTTGTATTAAGTTTCCAAAACCAAAACACTTTTCGGTTGTCCAACTACTATACTTATGTTAACTATTTTACAAAGGTGTTTGTTGAGTGAGAGTTTTATTACTATCTTAAACCATTTTTTTGTGATGCCTCAAACATCAGAAAATGAGTATCATCACCATTCTAACTCTAACTCAAACATTGTAAATTCAAGGTTTCGTTTCAAGAAAACCAACTAACTTTCGCCACTTGGCCTTTGATTAAAATGGCAGTACTCTTGCTAGTCAAACTTATTCTACCATCGAAACCTACAGAGTAGAGTTTTTATTTCGAAATGTAAGATAGAAAACTTTAGCCTTTTAAAAACATACAGTTTCCAATTTCTACCATTAACTCAACATAGTATTTCTTTTTCATTCAAAACCTATATAGCACGAAACCTCTATTTTTCATAGTTATGAGTCGACCAACAACTTTACACTTATTACCAAAACAGTTATTAATTATTCTACATCTACAAATTGAAATTTAGACCTTACACAGTAAATCTTTGCAGTTTTAAAAACTGTATGTTCCATACAAAATAATGAGGGTTTATCCCTTATCAGTTACATATCCAAACACAGTACCTTTAAACCAAATTTTACAGTAAACATTGCAATAACTAGACTAGCCAAGAATCTTAGCAGCTTGGTACTTAACATTGGCTCCCAAAAATTACAAACACTGGACAAAAGCCGTGCCAGGAATTAAACATCAAAACCTTGCCAAACATCGAGCATCGACCACAACTAAAGCAGGAGAACCAATGAGGTAAGGAACCGCCGAGGCTTACCGGTGGACATGCGGAGCTCTCCCATCAAGCCTCATGTATTTGATCCTTCGATGAGAGAAAACCTGACAAGTAAACCATTAAATGGTTAAATAAGAATTTAGAAATGTTATTAAATGCTTTGAAATAATAGTAATTGGTATAAAAAAAAAGGAGACATTGCCTATGTTTTCGAGAGACACTTCTACAAACCTAAACGATGAAGCTATCCATCCAACATATGGAAGAGAGGGTTCCAGTTTTGAGGTCAGTATTTTACCACCGCATGAGAATTGAAGCCGGTTCAATTACTTCAACAAAAACCCTGGACAAACACTCTATCAGTTTACAAAAGAAAAACCATCTAAAGATTTAATCCTTCAACTTTTAGTTACTGTAAACTTCCACCGAAGGCTCGGCTTCTTAACATGACAAACACTTGCAGGTTAAACGCTCACAGGTTATGGGTTTGAGTTTGGGAAACCCCTAACTACCAATACCCTAGAACCTCTCATCCTGTCGGCCTCACACCGATGTTTTTACCATAACGAAATGAAGGCAAAAGACTGTTTCTCAATGCTAAAGAAAGAGTGCAGTTAGGGTTTCATTACAATCTCAAGAATCCAAAGATCAACAGTGGAGGTTGCTTCCAACCAAGCTTGTTAGAATTTGGGCAACCTTTGCTTTAAACACCTTATTTATTATTCCAACTATAACGATGCCAATTCAATAGACTTCGGATCATTGCCTGTTATAGCTCGACAGTTTAAGTATAATTTGTGAACTCATTCATGTGCCTTTTTCATCCACGAGAGCATCCCCATTTTATTACATTCAATGCTTTAGATAGGTGACTTAAATGTCAAGCCAACCTTTTGAACGATGCATGCATATGCGTACTCAAAACTTTCAAGACCCCATCATTTCACCTACCAGCGTTTAGACTTAGGGTTACAACGTTCATTACACACCTTTTCCAAAGTTGATAATTCAAAGTTTGGGTTCACATATATTATATATATATTTCATAAGTTGATACATGTCGTATCCTATATTTAGAATTCCATTTTATACATTATATCAATTTGTTCACATAGCATAGCTCATTTCATTATATGAACAATGGATTTAAAAGGTCAATCTCTATAGTTTTTGCAAGATCTATAGTGGAACCATCATAAATATAAAGGTAGGACTTTAGTGAATATTATTTCAATAGTATGTTCGTTTATGCAATTAGAGACACATAAATACTATATTTGTAATTATAATTGTTTTTCAAATCATTCATGTTTTCCAAATACACTAATTGTTTCATGATGTCGATACTATAAAGCTCTACCCAAAGTCGAAACGTTTACGAATCAACACTTCTAGTAATAATACTTCTTATGAAATGAAAAGATAATAATAGTGTCATAATAGCAGTTAGATAATGTAACCTAGTACATATTCTGGAATTTCATAATCATAAGTAATTCATCTTGACAAATTCACTAATGAATGTAGTTTAGATATTAATTATTGCAACTTCTGCAAAATGTATTTATGATCAAAACAACACATCTAGGTTAGACAAAGATCCATATGTGAAGCAAGGAAGTACTTAGAAATTTTACCAAATATTGACGGTTAATTGTAAAACATAAATACTCTTAACACTTGATTTGTTGCATTACTCTTACATGCGAATCTGCGCAAGAAGAATAGGTTCACAAGCTTTAGCTGACATAGCTAAGTAAGTGTTAGGGTACCTCATAGGACCCCTTTCATCATCATCCAAAAAAACTGTGAGTACCTTGTCAATAAATCTCTATCGGAAGATATTTCGAGTTATAGTTATTACAAGCAAAACTAGTGCCGTAACCAATTTAAAGGAATTATGACGTGTCGCTGTCTTTAAAAATGTTATTAGTTAAGAGACTCAGTGATTAATTTATTTTCAGCATTTATGACTTCAATATTAATGCTTCTTTATTTAAACATTTATTATTTCCGCATTTATAATTTTTAACATTTAATGTTGTTTTAAAAATTTTAAATTTTTATGAAATTATCGGGATGTTACATGTGGTATCAGAGCTCATGTTTGAACTCTAGGCCTGAACAGGTCTAAAGAACACGCAATAGAAAATTTTATTATAGCAGAAATATTATTAATTCAATTTAAACTATTTGTGTTATACAAAAATTGTTTCTAAGCTACATGTATGGAAGGATCAGCTGAACATATGGAGGACATATTTCGACCAAACAGTCATAGCACGGGACAACATTATGAAGGAGAAGTCCATGGCGAATTAAATGACAATTCATCAGAATTGTTACGTGCATTTCAAGAGTTAAAAGCAGAAATCAAATCTGTAAAACAGGACAATGAGAGAATTCTGAAAGCACAAGAAGAACTTAACCAAGTACTATTCAAAATGAACAGGATAGAGGGATTGAAAATACCTCCAAGATTGAAGACTTACCTCATCAAGATAGGGGTAAGAAAATGAAAACTGATGATGCGAACAACATTTCAACATCATCAAAAACTATGAATGAAAAATGCAAAAAGAAACGTAATTATTCAAGTGATAGCAGTGAAGGAGATTACAAGCCCAAAAGAAAAAGTCACAAATAGTATGAACAGATTTCTGAGGAGTTCAAGAAAATCAAAACCTCAACCTTCAATGGTGAAACTGAGAAAGGAGAGATAGCCAAAGCATAGCTGTCTGGCATGAAGAAGTACTTCCAAATTTATGATTATTCAGAATCATTAAAGGAAAAGATGGCAATATACAACTTGATTGGGAAGGAAGATATTTGGTGGCGGGAAATCAAAAGAGTGAAGGGCATCAAGGACAAGGATGTGAATTGGAGCACTTTTAAATGGTAATTCAAGAAGAAGTTCTTATCTGAACAATATTATGAAGAAAAATCCAAGGAATTTTATGATTTACAGCTGGGAACTATGAACATGAAAGAGCTGAACAGTAAGTTTCTAAATTTGCTAAGGTATGTGCCATACCTCATAGAAGAGAAACCGAAGATTCAAATATACCTGAGTTGCCTACCTTTCAACATTAAGGACAGAATAGAGTATGACAATCCAAAGACCTTAGAAGAGGCCATGAGGAAAGCAACTTTCTGCTATGACACTAACCAGAAAAGAGAAGGGATATCTAACTGGAAAAATCATAAGCCCAACAACTTTGAGCTGAAAAAAGAAAAATTTCAGGTTCAGTAGAAATTCTGGTTTCCAAAAGAAAAAAATTCCGAATCGGAATTTTCAAGGAAACAATTCCAGAAATAATCAGCAGCAGAATTTTACAGCTCCTAGAAATACTCCCAATGTTACCAGAACTAATGACCAAAAGGCACCTATAAAATGTTTTGAGTGTCAAGGTCCTCATTGTGCTTCAGAATGCCCCAAAAGTAAGCGGACAACTAATAATATTCATTCCATACAAGCTGAACCTACTGTGGGAGACTTGGCAAGGGAGATGCCCAGAATTAATGAAACCCTAGACAACAGGAAAGCAAAGCATTAAGTCTCTATGGTAGAGATTGAAGGTATGCTACAAAACCATCCTGTTACTATTTTGATTGATCCAGGTGCTAGCCTGAGTTATATATCACCAGATATTGTAGAAAGTTTTAATTTGAAAACAGAAAAATTCAATAAATCCTGGTTAGTTAGACTAGCAACAGGAACAAAAAGAAAAGTATCTGATTTTATTGAAAGTTGTGTTTTATCTATGAATCAGCTAAAGACATAAACCAAGTTGAAAGTTTTACCTTTAGGATCCTATGACATATTAATTGGAATGGAGTAGTTAGAAGCCCATCATGTCATTCTGAATTGTTATGAGAAAAGTTTTACTTGTTTAAATAATGAAGGAGAAACAATAAAAGTAAAAGGTTTTCCAAGAAAGACATCACTTAGATAGATTTCAGTTGTGCAAGTAAAGAGAGCAGTTAGAAAAGGATGTTAAATGTTTGATGTGAATGTAGTAAATGAGGAATTAATTACTAAAGAGGACAAACTAAAACTAGAAGACATACATGTCTCAAAAGAATTCCAGGATGTTTTTCCTGAAGAGATCCCAGGATTACCCCCTAAGAGAGATCTAGAATTTACCATTGAATTAATATTTGGTGTGGTACCGAATTCTAAAGCTCCATATAGGATGAATATACTGGAATTAAATGAGTTGAAATCACAGTTGAAGGAACTAATTGATAAAAACTATATAAGACCCAGCGTGTCTCCTTGGGGAGCACCTGTTATTTTTGTTAAGAAGAAGGATGGCACTCTAAGGATTTGTATTGATTATCTCCAACTGAATAAGATGACAATCAAGAATCGATATCCGTTGCCCCGCATAGACGATCTATTTGATCAGCTGTGTGGAGCAACGATATTTTCAAAGATTGATTTAAGGTTACGATATCATCAAGTTCGTGTGAAGGATGAGGATATTTTTAAAACAGCCTTTAGAACTCGTTATGGACATTACGAGTTTGTGTTCATGCCATTTGGGTTGATTAATGCCCCGGCAGTATTTATGTGTTTGATAAATAATATTCTGCACAAGTATTTGGATAAGTTTGTCATTGTGTTCACAGATGACATTCTGGTATATTCTAAAAGTAAGGAAGAACATGACGAACATTTGCGTATTATCTTACAAGTTCTGAGAGATCATCAATTATATGCTAAGTTTAGTAAGTGTGACTTTCACAAGGATAAGATTCAATATTTAGGAGACATAATCTCTAAAGAAGGAATCTCGGTTGACCCTGATAAGATAAAAGCCATTAATGAATGGCCGGTTCCTAAAGATGTGCCAGATGTACGATCATTTATGGGTATTATTGGATATTATAGAAAATTCATAAAAAGTTTTTCAAAGATTGCAAACCCCATAACCTCCTTGCAGAAGAAAGGGAAGAAGTTTGTATGGGATCAAGAATGTTCAGATAGTTTTAAGAAGTTAAAGGAATTACTAACTACAACGCCTATTCTGAGGATTGCAGATCCTAATAAGGATTTTCTAGTATGCACCGATGCATGTAATGACAGACTCGGTGGAGTCCTAACACAAGAGGGACATGTTGTTGTATATGAGTCTAGAAAGCTGAAAATACACGAGAAGAATTACTCTACTTATGATTTGGAGTTATTAGCAGTAATTCACACTTTAAAAATGTGGTGTCACCATCTTATTGGCAGAAAATTTACCTTGTTGATAGATAACATGGAGCTGAAGTATTTATTAGATCAGATAAATTTGAACGCTAGATAAGCTAGATGGTTAACTTTTCTAAGTGAATATGATTTTGAAATTCAACACATAAAAGGGAAAGAGAACAAGGTTGTTGATGCATTAAGTCGTAAATAAAAGTTGAATTTTATTTCAGCCATCAGTACATACTCAACATATTTAGAAAATCAGATCTTTGAAGGGATTGAAACTGATGAAGAATAGATAAAATTACAAGAAAAGACAGCAGATAGAAATTTTGAAATTCTATGGCAGATTACAGTTCAAAAGAAAATGGACTGCTGTTGTACAAAAACAGATTGTATGTACCCAACATACCAAAAGTAAAAATTCTAATTTTAGATGAGATGCACAAAAGTCATTATTCTAGTCATCTAGGTTATCAGAAAACCATCACTATGTTACGAAAAGAGTATTATTGGCCTAGAATGAAGGATGAAGTAGCAAAATATATAGCTAAGTGTTTTGACTGTCAAAAAGTGAAGGTTGAACATCAGCATCCGGCAGGACTATTACAGCCATTACCTATACCTGGCAGGAAATGGGAAATCATAAGTATAGATTTTATTACCGGGTTACCAAAGAATCAGAAACAGAATGATTCCATCATGGTGGTAGTGGATAAACTCAACAAGGTAGCACATTTTATACCTGTAAAGACTACTCATAAGGCTCCAGATATTGCAAGAATTTTTATGAAGCAGATTTTTCGATTACATGGAATACCAAAGATAATAGTTTTGGATCGTGATTCTAAGTTTACGGGAAATTTTTGGAAGTCTTTGTTTAAAGGGTTGAATACAACCTTAAACTTCAGCACAGCATTTTATCCACAAACGGATGGACAGACAGAAAGAGTGAATCAGGTATTGGAAGACATTCTAAGAATATATGTTAAGGACCAGCCTGGTAAGTGGGAGGGCTACTTGCATTTAGCAGAATTCACACATAACAACCATTATCATGCATCATCCAAGCTTATCCCTTTTGAAATTCTTTATGGTAGAAAATGTGATACACCAGTTTCTTGGAATGACCCAATTAATAGAGTTATTCTAGGACCAGAATTGTTGAAGGAACTAGAACTAATTGTGAAACAAGTACAAAGAAATCTTAAAGCTGCCCAAGATATGCAAAAGATTCAAGCAGACCTTAGAAGGACTCATAAAGAGTTCCAGGTTGGTGAGCATGTTTTTCTTAAGGTAAGACCGAAAAAAAGTTAATTGAAATTGGGAAGCTGTGCCAAGCTAGCACCCAGGTATTGTGCTCCTTTCGAAATTTTGTCAAGGGTTGGACCAGTGGCATATCAACTAGCTTTGCCACCAAATCTAAAGATACATAATGTTTTTCATATTTCATTTTTAAAGAAATATGTACATGATGCTACTCATGTTGTAAATTGGAATGATGTATAGGTGGGACAAAATGATGATTTTCAGGTGGAACCGGATTGTATCCTCGAAAGGAGGGAAACTCTACTCCAGAATCGCACCATTGGGCAGGTAAAAGTGCAATGGAAGCACCTTAGCCCATAAGAGGCAACCTAGGATTTGGAGAGTAGTATGCGGGTAGCATACCCAACTTTGTTTAAGGAACACTCAGAGAGTGAATAAACAACATTGAGGATGATGTTGACACTTAAGGGGGGGTGTATGTCACCTACCCAAATTTTTAGACTAATTATTTTATTTGCAAAATACATTATGTTAAATTTTAATTACAAAGTTTTGTAATTATGACCAAATCTAGTCAAGGATGATTGTAATGACTTATTATTATTATTTAATAAATTAAACAGGAGACAAACACCCAAGGGAACTAATAAATGAGTGTTCACTGACCCACTAGGAGGAATGGAAGCTATTAGAAGGCATGGGACAGATGGAAACATTTGCACTCCACCACTAGCTGTTGGTTATGGAGCAACTACCCCTAAATTTGTGGCATTATACCCCAGGTGGGTGGAAGAGAGATGTTAGTTCATTAATGACCAGGTTAACCACTAAAATCCCTAGGCATCCTAGATAAGGCAAGTCGAATTGAGCAGGCAGCTCTACAATATTTTCTGCAGAAATATTTCCTCAAGTGTATTAGGTGATCATTGAGAGATTCGAATAGGGAGGCTAAGTGGTAGTGCATTGTGAGTCTGCTAGTTAATTTGAGAAGGAAACTAGAGGTACTGGTGTAGGTCTCTTTGACTGCTAAGTCTTTATGACTGGATGATCTACATTTTTACTGCAAGTTGATCAACTAAGGCTTCTACAAATTCTTCTTCCTGGTGGTTCAGTGAACATGCTCGGGGGTCCTAAGGCAAGTAATTTTGGTTATCTTCGGGAATAGGTTGGGTGGAACAGGTTCCTTGGGTTGTTTGTTTCTCCTACAGTCAATCAGGTTCTACTGTTCTACCCTATTGTTTGTAGTTAAATAATTTCCTGAACTTGTAGGTTGAGTATGTACAGTTAATGACATAAAGCAGTGATTGTTTTCAATTTCTGCTCTAGAGATGAATTTGTTTTAAATATGATAAAGAAATGAGAAGATGTTTAAAAGAATCGTTTCTTCATTTTTCCCCATGCGAACTTTCTGCATCGTACTCCAGTACAGAAAAGGAAAAATTTAAGATAGAATAATTGAATGGGCATAATGTCAATGATTAGATAGAATAACTCTATAATTATTTCTCTTAAATATTGATTTATTAATTCTTCATGTTTAAACTAAGAAAACAGAATAGTTTACCACAGAAATCATACTTATAGTACATTCCCTTACTTAGTAATAAAACTAAAAGAATTCATCTCTACACCAGTTTAGGTCTGCAAATCTTTACTAAAAGTTCTTTTTGATTTGCAATCTAGTGTTGTTTCTTTTTCAACATGAAAATGTTATGTTTCCACTTATTTCCTACATTATTGTTTTTAGAAATTTAACAGCTCCAAAATATTCTTTATACAAAATCAATATATGCATTTTATTTCTCATTCCATTCCTTTCGTCAAATTTTCCATGCATTAAACTTAGCATTATTTGCAGTACTTTAAATAGTCTGCTATATTTCAATTTTTGCAGAATAAATATATTCTAGATTTTATTTCCAAAATATTACAGTTCTGCTACTACTAAACTTTCATCTTTATGAATTTTGAAAACATGTATATTATTCTTTTAAAACCCTAAGACTATTCTATAGTCAGTTTAAGGACCACACATTTAAAAAATAAACATCAATCTCTTGTATTAAGTTTCCAAAACCAAAACACTTTTCGGTTGTCCAACTACTATACTTATGTTAACTATTTTAGAAAGGCATCTGCCAAGTGAGAGTTTTATTACTATCTTAAACCATTTTTTTTTTGATGCCTCAAACACCAGAAAACGAGTATCATCACCATTCTAACTCTAACTCAAACATTGTAAATTCAAGGTTTCGTTTCAAGAAAACCAACTAACATTCGACACTTGGCCTTTGATTAAAATGAAAGAACTCTTGCTAGTCAAACTTATTCTACCATCGAAACCTACAAAGTAGAGTTTTTATTCCGAAATGTAAGATATAAAACTTTAGCCTTTTAAAAACATACAGTTTCCAATTTATACCATTAACTCAACACGGTATTTCTTTTTCATTCAAAACCTATATAGCATGAAACCTCTATTTTTCATAGTTATGAGTTAACCAACAACTTTAAACTTGTTACCGAAACAGTTATTAATTATTCTACATCGATAAATTGAAATTTATACCTTACACAGTAAATATTTGCAGTTTTAAAAACTGTATGTTCCATACAAAATAACAAGGGTTTATCCCTTATCAGTTACATCTCCAAACATGGTACCTTTAAACTAAATTTTACAGTAAACATTGCAATAACCAGACTAGCCAAGAATCTTAGCAGCTGGGTACTTAACATTGGTTCCCAAATGTTACAAACATTGGACAAAAGTCGTGCCAGGAACCAAACATCAAAACCTTGCCAAACATCAAGTGTCGACCAGAACTGAAGCAGGAGAACCAACGAGGTAAGGAAACGTCGAGGCTTACCAATGGACACATGGGGCTCTCCCATCAAGCCTCATGCATTTGATCCTTCGACGAGAGCAAACCTTCAAATGGTTAAATAAGAATTTAGAAATGTTATTAAATGCTTATAAATAATAGTGATTGGTATAAAAAAAAGGAGACATTACCTGCTTTTTCGAGAGACACTTCTGAAAACCTAAACAATGAAGCTATCCATCCAACATATGGAAGAGAGGTTTCTAGTTCCGAGGTCAGTATTTTACCACTTCATGAGAATCGAAGCCGGTTCAATTAATTCAACAAAAACCCTGGACAAACACTCTCTCAATTTACAAAAGAAAAACCATCTAAAGATTTAATCCTTCAACTTTTAGTAACTGTAAACTTCCACCGAAGGCTCGGCTTCTTAACATGACAAACACTCATAGGTTAAATGCTCACAGGTTACAGGTTCGAGTTTGGGAAACCCCTAACTACCAAGACCCTAGAACCTCTCGGCCTGTCGGCCTCACACCAATGTTTTTACCATAACGAAATGAAGGAAAAAGACTATTCTCAACACTAAAGAAAGAGTGCAGTTAGGGTTTCATTACAATCTCAAGAATCCAAAGATCAACGGTGGAGGTTGTTGCCAACCAAGCTTGTTGGAGTTTGGGAAACCTCTCCTTTAAACACCTTATTTATTATTCCAACTACAACGATGCCAACTCATTAGGCTTCGGATCATTTCCTATCCGACATATCCCTACTGCTTGGGCTATTAGAGTGCCATGGGCGAGTCCTCGGACCACCACATATGACCTCTCTAGGGTATCATTCACTTCTTATTGGGATATGGGTACCATGACTAGATTCGTTGTGAACCAAGAATGGGTCTCAAGGTCTAACGAAGGTTAGGGGAGGACAACAAGGGCCGTATGCCCTAAATGAAGCTTCTTGGGTGTGTTTAAAGGTTGTTCTGATGATTCCACCAACTGACGCTTTCCAACGGGGATGAGATAGGCAAGTGCTCTTAGCGAATCTGAATCGATCGACAGCGATTGAGACCTTTTTTTTTATGTAACCAGGTCAAGTGGGGTATCACCCTGGTATCACTGCTGCCTTCCTTTCAATCAATCTATAGGGGTCAAGTGCTTCAACACTGTATAAAATCTCCAATGCCCCCATTACCCGACAAACCGGTTATAAAACACACCGGAACATAGAACAGCTTGACAATTTAAGTATAATTTGTGAACTCATTCATGTGCCTTTTTCATCCACGAGAGCATCCACATTTTGTTACATCCAATGCTTTAGACATGTGACTTAAATGTCAAGCCAGCCTTTTGAACGATGCATGCATACTCGTACTCCAAACTTTCAAGACCCCATCATTTCACCTGCCAACGTTCAGACTTAGGGTTACAACCTTCATTACACACCTTTTCCAAAGTTGATAATTCAAAGGTTGGGTTCACATATATTATATATATATTTCATAAGTTGATACATGTCGTATCTTATAGTTAGAATTCCATTTTATACATTATATCAGTTTGTTCACATAGCATAGCTCATTTCATTATATGAATAATGGATTTAAAAGGTCAATCTCTATAGTTTTTGCAAGATCTATAGTGGAACCATCATAAATATAAAGGTAGGACTTTAGTGAATATTATTTCAATAGTATGTTTCTTTATGCAATTAGAGACGCATAAATACTATATTTGTAATTATAATTGTTTTTCAAATCATTCATGTTTTCCAAATACACTAATTGTTTCATGATGTCGATAGTATAAAGCTCTACCCAAATTCGAAACGTTTACGAATCAACACTTCTAGTAATAATGCTTCTTATGAAATGAAAAGATAAGAATAGTGTCATAATAGTAGTTAGATAATGTAACCTAGTACATATTCTGGAATTTCATAAGCATAAGTAATTCATCTTGACAAATTCACTAATGAATGTAGTTTAGATATTAATTATTGCAACTTCTGCAAAATGTATTTATGATCAAAACAACACATCTAGGTTAGACAAAGATCCATACTTGAAGCAAGGAAGTACTTAGAAATTTTACCAAATATTGACGGCTAATTGTAAAACATAAATACTCTTAACTGTTGATTTGTCGCATTACTCTTACCTGCGAATCTGCGCAAGAAGAATAGGTTCACAAGCTTTAGCTGACATAGCTAAGTAAGCCTTAGGGTACCTCATAGGACCCCTTTCATCATCATCCAAAAACAACTGTCAGTACCTTGCCAATAAAACTCTATCGCAAGATATTTCGAGTTACAATTATTACAAGCAAAACTAGTGTCGTAACCAATTTAAAGGAATTATGATGTGTCGCTATCTTTAAAAATGTTATTAGTTAAGAGACTCAGTGATTAATTTATTTTCAGCATTTATGACTTCAGTATTAATGCTGCTTTATTTAAACATTTATTATTTCCGCAGTTATAATTTTTAACATTTAATGTTATTTTAAAAATTTTAAATTTTTATGAAATTATCGGGATGTTACAGTCCATGTTGATTAGTTCATGAATTTTTTTCCATGCTCTCATCTTCATTCTATGTTTATTTGATGTAGAAAAAGTATCAAAATATTCCCAAGGCATCTCTAGCATAAACTCTTTTTCATTTGAAAAAAATACAAATAAATGGTTTAATAAACCTCCATCTTTTACACAGTGTACACCATAGCAAAACCTATAGCATAAGCTATCAAACTATTGCTCCCCCACACATTCCCATCTATGATGAGGTTCTCTCTTGAGCCTCTTCAATTTGAATAAAATCATTAGAAGCAATCATGGGAGAGGGTCCATATTGATTAGTTCATGAAATTTTGTCCATGCTCTCATCTTCATGCTATGTTTATCATCATGTTTCTTTAATATCGTTCCTTTGAGCTTGAATACTTTCCTCTACCTCATTGAATTATCCTTCCTTGGGGGAATTTGCAACCTCCTCATTGTGTAATTAGTAAACTTATTCTCTTTACCTTATTTGATGTACAGAAAAACTATCAAACAATTCCCAAGGCATCTCTAGCCATCTCTGTTGTAGGGTGTTACTACCATAATTTTTATGCATTCATGGCTAGGCAAGACACTAGTTTCTCCACTCTAAACTTGACCAACCATCATTTATATTGATTGGAATTGTAAGGGATAATGATGTTTATTCGAACACAAATAAACCAACATAGCCTGTAGTTGTATGTGTTAATTTGTAAAGTGGTAAGTTATGTTGGAATGTGTCAAGTTCATTGTATAATGGAACTAATATCTTATTTGTTGTTTCTTTTGCAGGGGTAGGTCTGATAGTTTTGTTAAAGAGACTTTTGGAGATGGGAAACTCACGCAACGCAACAAAAAAGTATAGAAGGAATCTACCCATTGAAAAGGTCAATGAATTAAGAGAAAAGGCCAGGTTGGGAATGGAAAGATTGAGACATGGTCCTATCATTGCCTCGGATCCCGCCACTGATCCTAACACAGTTTTTGACATGAAAACCTCTTGTTCAAAAACCATAGGTAAAGTGGTCGCGTCCAACGGACCCAACTCAAATTCCAACATAGACACAATCTCCAACCAATAATCCATTAACGAGTCATGCTGAAGTTCCTCATGAAACATGAATTTTTGGAGATGATGCATGTGTAGAGATGGACATACAAGCCTTGCTTTATTTTCAATCTCCCCAAGAAGACCACAACCATGTCGAACACACTCCCATTATGTCCCAATCTGTGAACGAAGCACCAAAACAAACAAGCTTTGGTATTCATGTCTCATGTCCACCCTCCCTACCTTGACTGTCTAGTGCAAGGAGAAGAACTCCTAGACGTATTCATGTGTATGAAAGTGCTATGTCAGGGCTTGAAGGTAAGTTGCCAAAACACACTATCGAATGGCAATGCAACAAAATTTTCAAGGAATATTTTGAATCCAAAGGTGACATAGGTAAATTCCAATTATTGCTATGTTTGTTAAAGTCACATTGTTTAGATGATGATGATGATGATGCAGAAGAATATGATGATGGAGATGTTGATGATGAACCTAGAGATGACAATGATGATGAAGGGTTTTGCTCAGTAAATTAATCAATCTTTTGAGTTTCATGATAGTGGCACCATTGTGGAGAAGGTGAAGAGGTAGTGTTACTTGTAGGGAGATTAGGACATATTGGAGGAAGCATCTAAAGGGTATAGAGGGTTTAGTGCTAGGGTTTGGATGAGGATTAGGGTTAGACTTATAGGAGGAAATTGAATTATGTCATTTCTCTATGTACATTTTATATTCATGGTATGGCTTGGTCTAAGGTGGTGCTCTCAAATAGCTATTTCATTATGAAATATTTAACAAGACATGAATTAAATTTAAGATAAGTGTATTGTTGAATATAGTGAGCATTGAGCATGGGGAACCAAGTCTATGAATATGTGTATTGTTAAATATAATTTTTTTGGGTGAAGCCAATAACCAACATAATCAACATAATATAATAGATTTTTTGGTTGGGGATATACCTCAAGGTACCCAAAGCATGAAATTTTTTTGGGTGGGAACGAAACCAAGAAAACAAAAAATGTTGAAGAGAACATGTGGGGTGGGAGGTTAGCCTCTAAAAACTCAAGCATTGACATGAGTGAGGTAGGTCTAAAGCAACTTCTCTCATACCAAATGAGAGAAGTGGTAGGTAGGTCACTAGGTCTCTAAAGAAGCTTCTCTCATACCAAATGAGGTAGGTCTAAAGCAACTTCTTTTGTTGAGTGGTGTTGCATTTTGAAGTTCCCTTGGTCATTGTGTTCTAGTTGCATTGTTGGTTTTGGCTATTTGTTCCCAATGCTAGGAGTTTTTATTTTTTTTCTTTAACTTGTGTGTAGAGCTCTAGGCATTCATCTAAAATTTTCTCAATCTATCTATCCAAGTTCATTCTACCTTCATTAATGAGTTTTGACCTCAAATTTCAATCTTCTTCTATGGTCATGTATTATGTATCTCAAGGATTTTTTTTTATATCCATCGTATTTGACTTTAAGAACCTCTCATGAGTGATTATAAAAAATCATGCCCTAGCGTGTGCAATAGTTAGTTGATTCCTTCTTGCATAATTTCTCATGTAATTTTCCAATTTACTTTCCCACCACTAAATAGTCTCCTTCTCACACAACATGTATGCATGTATGCATCCATTATACAATATGTGTCGTAATTAGTATTACCGATATGTGTCATTATCCAAGATATATCTACATATTCATACACATAAATGGAAAGTGAGAAAGGGGAGAATGTAACTTTAAAGCCATCAATAATTATCCTTTTATTAATCCCTAACAAATATTTATTTTTACAATGTATACCTCCATTCAATTCTTTATCCTAGTTGACTAGTTGAATAAAGCTCCTACAACAATGCCAATAGAGGATTTTCAACACAAGGGATGTGTCTCTAGACCTCGAGCATGGTGATTAAAAAATATAAAGGTTATTAGGACCTAAATGAATATTTGCATGCTCATAAGCCATGAACAAGTCCTTGAATCACTACACAAGCTCTCGAGACGGGATACATGGCCTTTGTTTTGGATATGGATTCCATTTGGAGCTTTTGTGCACTAAGGATGGGTCTTTAGGTATTGACAATGATAAGGTGAGGACATATGAGGCCTCAAATTGAATATAAATGTTTTAAGGATATTATCCATCAAGATTCCCTCAACCCCCAGACATGCCCTTTAAAATAATTATCCATCTTTGAGTGTGATATGGGTGCCAACATGAGGTTTTGACTACTAAGGATGGATCTTGGCATCTTGACCATGGTTTAGGTGATGAAAATGAGGTTCATATGACTCCAATGGATCTTCCATGGATCATGGGGTAAAATGATGTCTTGAACCATTGAGTTGACTATGTTCAATATGTGTCTTAACATCAAAAAATCCAAGATACTTAAATTACAAAGAGTGATTATCAATATTACCAAAACATTGAAGACATTATCAAAACAAAGGGTCTATGCAAACTTGTGCAAGTAGTAGTTCAACACAATATCCATGCTTTCATTAAAGGCACACACTAACACACAAAGAATGATCCATATGTAACTACATTAACAATTCTATTTTATTGCTCAATCCAATTGCACCTATGCACACCCCTCATGTTTGAACTAATTCAAGTGATATGGTTAACCCTTCCATCCAAGCACACATATGAACTTCTCATATATCTAGGTTAATTTGATATAATATGTGATGTAATGCTTGTTAGAATTGACTATTATAACCATTACAAGGTTAAGTATGGAAGAAGTCATCGTCTCCTATTTATTTTTTTGTAGCCCTAAAGTCACAACACTTTGTAATGTAAATATCACTCCTTAGTTTGCTTGGTTAGGTATGTTGTTGTTGAAAGGAAAAGATGCAAGACCCATTCAAATACAAGAGACTCATATTGAGGTCACTTGGTGTCTGAAATAACATCTTTATGTATGTGAAAACTTTTCCATAACATTGTTATTGAAGACAAAATCATGTATGCAAAAATGTAATCAAAGACAAAGTCATATAGACAAGTGCAAATCCATCTATTAATATGAAAAAATGATCCAATCTTGTACACTTTTTGGAAAAACGGAACATCGTTCCCAACATCTATATAATGGCAACTCGTGGCCTGTACAAAATATGGAAACTCGTTCCCTATACAAAATATGGCCCATGGTGCCCTATACAAAATATGGACAGTCGTGCCCAAAATGCCACATCGTGGCTAATGTACATAGGAGGGTGTCTCAATCCTCCTGCCCACCCTCAGAGCTCCTAGGTGCATCTCCAAAATCGATCTTCCTCTTCTTCGTGCTAGAGGAAGCTGGGTCCTTCGGGCATCTTGGACAGCATCCCCCTGAGCCGTGAAACGACAACAATAATATGTTAACTTTTCCTTGCAATTATACAAGTATAAAACATAATTTAAAAATAAAAATAGTTTTCAATCTTAGATAACTCCCCGCATGCGAGACTATAAGTCGTGAGGGGGTATCCCTCCTTCGTGATCCTAGTCTCTCAGCAATGCCACCCTGCAACATTTAGAACAATCAGATAAATGATGAAATTAGATGCATATAGTATTTTTTGTTAAAATTGAACGATATTTTCATAAACTAGTCAATCTCACCGTGAACACAATCGACTGGTCTTCAGGGCTGGTGGATGGAGCAGTCGGTTGGACAACCTGATATGATGCTAAATTGGATGGTATAGGGGAGGATGTAGCCACATTGATAGTGGATACACCACTAGGGGGCACAATGGAAGAAGGGGGGGTGGCAGAAGGAGGCATGGACTCGGGTGGGGGAAGTGGGGATGCATGTCTAAGGCGATAAACCCCAACTAGATGTAGTATGGATCTGGGCACCTTGGAAGGGGAAGCGAGTGTGGTGGGGAAATTTGAGGGGGGGGGAGGTCTGTGTTGTGGTGGAGGGATAGGTGGTGTGTCGTGGTCGGATGGGGGAGAGTGTTAACATGGGAAACTGATACGGAGGTGGGGGAAAGGTTGGGATGGGGTGATGTGACAAAGGATATGAAACAAAAGGGGGAGCTGGATGGAACTGTGGTGCTGGATAGGAGGGGGGGGCTAGATGGAAGGGGGTGGGGGGGATGCATGGAATGGGGCATGTATGCCAGGGGATACAACTGGCATATAAGGTGGTTGAAAGGCTGGGGAGGGAGGAATAATGACACTGCCAGAACGAGGTGATGGCACCTGCATACACATTTATAGCCTCATAGTTTAATATAGATAAAATATATATATACACGGACAAGTTATCATATTTGAAATTAAATTTATGCTTTAATACAAACGATACCTGCACACATGGAGATCTACTGATCCTCAGTTGCGATGGCTAGTCCCTGGATCCTGCAAACACTACAATTTTTAGACTAAATTTATAAAAACAATATTAACAATATTAAACACAATGCCAATGAGAATGACAACAATAATACTTAAAAAACATGACTACAATTAATTTATATTCAACTAAGATGATAGTGGTTTGATGGGATTTGGATATTATATAACATTTTTATTGTAATGGTGCAGTCATTTGTTCAAAAATTGGTAAAGAACATGGCTGTGGGGATCATGTCCTTTGACCTACAATGGATTGGTCCCATAATAATTTGGAAAAGAAGGTTGACAATTTATGATTGAAGTGTTTGATGGCCAAAGTTGTCATTGATGACAACATGTTAAGGACAAAGGGGGAAGTGATGACATGGAAAAGACTTGACTGGAAAAATGGTAAACATGACAAGCTTTGATGACTTGACAAGTTGAAAGCAAGCATGACAAGTGTAGAAGACTTGACAACGTGGAGACATGACAAAGGATTGATTATAAGGACTTGATAATGGCATTGATGACAATACATTAATGACAAATACATGGAAGAGTTAAGAACATGGAGCATACACATTATGGCAAGCACAATGGAGATTGTGACATGGCTTGAGGGATGGAAAAGGTGACAAGTATGACAAACATGGAAAACATAAAACATGGTAAGCATGACAAGTGTTTATGACAAGCATGGAAGAAGGACGTGGAAAGCTAAGGAAAAGACAAAGACAAGTGACAAGAAAGCAAGCTTGATGACTTGTCAAGCATGGTGTTTGATGACATGTAACATGACAAGGAGGACATGCTTGGTGACAAGAAGGATTGACAACTTGGTGACATGGAGGACGATGAATTGGAAAACATAAGATTAGAGGACAAAGACAAGATGATGAGGTGGACAAGGAAGATGTGTGGGCATTTGGAAGGCCCCTTGCGGGCATTACAAAGCACCATTACGGGCATAATCAAAAGGACCATGCAGGAATTCTTTGAAGCACCGACTGTGGGAATTTGTGGTGTAATGCGGGCATATTGATAAGGGGTTGTGGGCATTTACATGAGACCATTGCATGCATAATCCAAGACCAATACAGGCATGTGTTGATGGCCCTTGCGGGCATCAAAGTGGAGCCCACTGCGGACATTTTTAAGAGTGCATTGCTGGCATCTTAAGGGCATATGTGTGTCTCACATTTAATATTTTGAAAGGATAGAAGGTGACATGGCATGAAATTAAAATTAAATAAGGTGACATGCCATAGAAGGTGACATGGCATGGCCATAATTAAATAAATCATATTTGATTTATTTAATCATCTTAATGATAAAACTATAAATAGAAGACAAGAGTATAAATAGAAGACAAGTTTCATTTTTAAGGAAGCAATGTGTGAATATTTTGGGAGATTGAGGAGAGCTTGATGAATATGGTTGTCTATTATTGTCATTGATGACAACATTAATGACAAAGTTTAAGCTTGAAGAACACATGGCAACAAAGGTTGATTTGGTGGACAAAGTGATGGGAACTGGAGCCATTGGCACACATATTGAGCCAAGAGTCAAATGACCCATACCTTGGTCATTTGAAGATGATTTGGACAAGGAGAGTACATGGAAAAGATAACTTGGATGACATGGTGACAAATGACAAAGCATCAATAACACACATGGCATTGGTCAAGCACAGGAAGAGCAAGCAAGCATTGGATGGTAGTCTTAGGATGAAGGACACTGCGGGCATCACCAAAACTCCAGCTGTGGGATCATCATTGGTCAAGTAAGAATGACAGATTTTGAAAATTTCTCTCCCATTTCTATAATCATTAGAGGTGTAGGATGCCTAAAGTGAACATGAACAAATGTTTCTAGTTTTCTTAGGTTTTCATGTTTTATAAGGTTTCATTTGTTTTTGGTTGGATTGTATGAATTTATAGCTCTCAAATAATTTAGACAATATTATAAACACAACTGTAAAATCCAATGATAATATGGTAATTAATCAATGCTAATTAATTTGTAATTACTGAACACAAATTACTCGTAAATAGATCTAATTATTCAAAGTAAAGAAGTTACCTGTGTGTATGGTGCCGCAATATCCTCTGTTGTTGCCATGGCTCGATCTAGGTCGAAGGAACCGATGTTCTCCCACCTAGGGGATGGAGACTCGGTCCTGAATAACTATACATTAAAACAAATAAAGTCAACAATGTGTAATTCAAAGTTAAATATATTAAACAATACGATATCAAATAAAATACAACAAATACTTGAACATTAAATAAAACAATATCTAACCTGCTCCATGTAGCTCTCTGTGGTATGCTGCTGCGTAGGAACATGGAAAGAATGACCACAGTGAGAACAACGATGTGCCATTGTTCCAGTAGAACTAGAAGGCCCCACCTAGGTTCCACCTATACTTGGCATGTCCCGGCCACCACCCATAGACCGTGCAACAGTGTCTGTCTGATCGATGTCCTCCTGGATCTGTGAAGACATAGCAACAAATGTGGTATGTCTAAGCAAATTATGTGTGGCACATCTAACTAAGTCATCAATCTCATCTAGGATGCTACCAAACTCAGGTGGCTGAGGAGGGGGGTTTGGCTCTCTCCTGGGTGTAGGAGGTCCTCTAAGTGGGTTGCGGCGGGCCTGAGGTCGATCTTGGGCAGAGCCAAGACCGACACCTTGAAACTCAGTGATGTCAAATAGTTGACATGGTAGCCTAACTCAAACTTAATCCACAATTTCTAAAGGAAATACTGTGGGACCTCCAAATTGTTGCACGGCGGCCTGTCAAACACCATAAACCATCTCTTTCTCTAGTTATCTCTCCATGGCTGGTAAATACACCATTCCATGCAAACCTGTCACTTCCTCGCAAATGGAGGATGTCCTGTTGAGGGAACTATGAATTTGTTGTACAACTCAACTTTGGTGATGTTGAGGTCTTTTATCAGTTCTTTGGACATCCCAGTGGATTAGTGTTCCCTCATTCGAGCCCTGTATTGGCTCAGATTTGTGATCTCACTGTGTGCAATGTTGATAGATTCAATAATGTTTTTCAATGATGAAGCCAAGAAAACTCGAGAGGGTTCCTTGGTGCTCTTCAATTCATCGCTTAATACCCTTAGTTCATTTAAATCTTGGTGTAATTGATCTTCGGGGTTTTCATTCGGTTCATTGTCCGTTCCAATGTTGTCTTTTGAAGGTCAAGTTTCATTGGTTTCATCTGATGGTTCAGGTGTGTTTGTCATCTTGTTATGTGTAGATGGACTGCAATGAAATGTTTTTGGTTTTTTAATGGATTGTAAAAAAAAATTAAAATTAAAATTGAAATGGAAAACAAAAGAAAAAAAACAAAAATAACAACAAATAGAAGGTTCGTTGACCACCTACTTGGAGGCAACATTGGCAAGGTGGTGGAGGTTCGATGTGTTGGCGTTGAGGAGGCCATTTGGTGCTCCACAACATGCTTGCGGGGTGCTTGATGGCCTCTCTATGCTCGCAGGTTTGTCAAAAATGACAAACCGGTGCTTTGTTTTTTTTATAAAAAAATAGGGGCGCGCACGTGTCATCAACACATGCACGAACTTTTTTGAGTATGCGTTAATGATGCATGCCCGTACCTTTTTTCCACATCAACTCAACCAAGTGGATGTTCGACGCTGCTGAAGCCGGGATGTGTGTGCACGTTTGGAAGCGCATGCGCGTCACTTTTTTTTTCGCTTGCGCGCTGTTATTGTGGCCCTTTTGGGTACCAGCTTAGTGCGGGTACCCAAAACAAATGTGGTCTTCTACAGATCCTCTCTTTTCCTCTGTGAACTTGTCCTCTCTCTCACTAATACGAACTTGTGTGAGTGAGTGTGTTCAAATGAGAGAGCTCCACTCTCTATTTATACTTTATCTTTCACTTGACCTTTTCATTTACTAGTTCGGCCCTACCTATACCTAACTAGGCCGAATTCTCTAGGGGACTCAATAACCCTAATCTAACTGACTCTAGGGGGAAATATTTCCTCGACTTACAAAGGAAGATTTACCTCAACGACTTCACATGACC
Organism: Larix kaempferi; assembly: GCA_027924585.1. Taxonomy (NCBI): domain Eukaryota; kingdom Viridiplantae; phylum Streptophyta; class Pinopsida; order Pinales; family Pinaceae; genus Larix; species Larix kaempferi. Next base: position 16,411,480 of record BSBM01000994.1, on the reverse strand, counting down.
AAATGTAATAATGTCATCCCCGACCGGAGGAATAAGCATCTCCGTTGGAGGTACAAATAAAATACAATAATAATAACAATATAAAATACAAGTGAATATCTTCTGAAGTTACAATTATATTAACAACTCACACACCCCTCTGATTGGGACACTAATCCCACTAGCAAGAATCCAATTACATACTGCAGGCTTGCTGATGCCTCGAGGGTGCAGGGTGAGTGCGAAATGCTGGAATGGGTTCCAAGGCACGCAACGAGGGATGAAAACCCAGCCAAAGGCTTCGAAAGACCCTACAAAAGGGAAATTCTATCCTTGAGTTCTTTGGTGTGGTGATCACCCACAGATATTTGGCCTCCGCTGGCACTCTATGAGTAAAAGATTTGATCGTGAAAGATCAGTTTTCCTATCAAGGAAAACTAGTTACCGAAATCTAACTTAACCTAACTAAGGTAAGAACCTATTATGAGTTAGATCTAGCCTAAAAGGAAGAGTTGATGTTGTGCAGATCATAATTGAAGTGAGATGGACAAGTGATTAAGTAACTTAAACATAAATGTCTTCGGGTTCTTCACTTGTTAATTAAAGCTTTATCAATTAAAAAATTAAGTGACAATTCTTCAAAGTGTTTAAGCCCATTCAAATACCTGAGCTGTAATCATTGTGTCAATTGAAAAATTAACAGCTGATTATAAATATTTAGTTGCATCGAATCATTTGCAGAAATATAAAAGTGAGAACTATTCAATCAAAGAAATTTAATAGAACAATTCAGAGGATGAGTCAAAACATATAGAAAAATCAATATGAAGGATCATATACATCAATAAGTGATCTGCAATAGATTGAATGCATAGCTGATGACAATTTGAAACATTTAACTCAACAATTCTCAAAGGAATTTGAAGAACACAAGAAGGTGGATAAAAATAACTTTACTGCATATAAAAGTCTTGTACAAAAATTACAATGGCTCGAATAGACAGAGCATCTTCAATCCATACTCCTGCTGAATCGTAATTCCAAAATTCCCAACCCTTTGCTAAGGGAAACATTCCTCCTTAAATACTAAATTTTACCCAAAATCTCAAAAGGAGAAATTATACAAAGTAGAAATTACAAAAATCGGCCCCAACAGTCGATCCAATAAAAATTGCTTCTTTCCAGCTTGAAGGATTTTTCTGCCACCTTATTACCAAAAAGATGTTACAAAGACTCGCTCTTTAATCAGATAGGGTCTCGTGGCACCATAAAAATTCAATAACAGATTGTTCATTATCTTCGAGAGGTGGCATGGTTTGTGAAACATCTGCTGTAGGAAATTCAGGATTAGGTAATTCATGGTTAGAAACAGAGAAATCCATTAAAGGATTTACTTCAGAAACAGTGGCCAGTACGTCAAGTTCTCCATTGATTATAAAGTCTTGTATGACATCGTCATCAAGGTCAGCTGGTTCTTCCAGAATTTCCTTGCTTTGCCCCATGGAATTTTGCACATAGGAAGATAACGCTTTAAAGTCCTCTTCACTACTGCCGCTGCTAAGATCAGGAATACCTGCATCAAATGGTGGTGACAACGTTTCTTGATACAACAAGGGGTAAAGTTCCTCATTATCAACATGAATATTATAAGGTTCACCTTCTGCATGGAAATTACTCATCCTAGATAAATCTTTAGATAACAGGATGCCCAAAACACTGCACAGAAAGCTTCCTATTACAGAAAGCAATGAGCAGTGTAGAATTTTCACGTTAATTGCTACTTTAAGAGCAACAGGCAAGGTGATGCCGATTGAGTGAGGCAATTTGCAATGATTAAACTTACGTAGCGAACCCATTATAATTACTTCAACTGTCATGAAAAAAACCGAGATTTGAGTTTAAGCTTGTGCGAAGTACAGGTTCAATTACTGCTTGCATGATTTTGAATTGCTTTTACGATCACATCGTTATAGGAAACCCCCCATCGATAATTATAACTGGTAATTAATAATGGAAACGGAGGCTACGGTGATAGAATTGACCTGCAAAAAATCTCGATTAGGAGTTCCAGTACACGGGTGATCAGTTCTTCACACGTAATAAATTGGATCAATCTGACCCAACTTCGATGAGAAGGATAGAAGCTTTGAAATCAGATTTTAAGTGAAAAGAGATGATCATTAATAAGTGGAGAAAAAATGACAAAACGTCAAAACTTGAGACCAGACACGGTGAACTTAAGGCAGAGCAATGGTGTCCATCCAACATGAATCAATTGATAATCTTGTAGTAGTATCCACTGTTACAAATTATATAGAAAAAACTAATAATTTGGGAGAACCAGCTTTCCATAAACAAAATAGCGCATCCTGACTTAACTGATTACCCAAAATAAACGTGGCCGCAAATTCATAACAATGGACAGCTGAGATTAGCTAGAACGGGATGTGGAATTGAATTGAATTATGTTCACAAAGTTTTTATTCAAAGATTCCGCAAGCTGAAATACAAAAGTACGGATTTGCGGGTTGTGGGTTCACAAAAATGAAAGTAAAAAAAGGATTTCCGAAAGTCGAAAACCTACTGTGCTGGTGGCGGGCTTCGGAACGTTGAACTTTGATGTAAAATATCCATCCTAAAAGCCGCATCCCGAAATTACGGTTTGCGGGTTTCGAAAGCACACAACAAATAAACGAAAAATGACCATCCCGAAAATCGAATGCCGCCATTGTGGAGTTTGGGTTTCGGGGTAATTATTCCTTGGTCTTATTACCAATCAGTTCCACAACCCACAAATGTTGGGTTGCGGATCGCGGGATCACTAAATACCAAATTTTCAAACAACAGTCCCGTAACCCGCAAATGTCAGGTTGTGGGTTTCGGAGACTCCAAATGCTAATTTTTGGAATGATGATAACAATCAACAAAATAATAAAAAATTTAGCTTTCTTTTCCTTTTAGACCGAAACACCTTGGAAAAATGAACAACAGTTGCAAACAAACAAACCAAAGGCATGGATGAAGAACATTAGAGGTAAAATAAAAATTCTAACAATTAAAAAATGACTCACCCAAACACCATAGTGTTTATTAAGATCGGGGCTCCCGTGCTTAAGTAAGCATGGGATCTGTTGTGGCCACAACAAATGGCGACTGGCTGGGAAGAACCAGTTATCTCTGTAATCAAATCCAACTAAAGACAACATGTTGATCAACCGATTTGTTGAAACCCAAGTCTTAGAAGATACTGAAAAGATAACAACCAACAAACAGTGAACATAAAAATGGATAAATCTCAATCAATGATCATTGTAAAGATAACACTCATCTGATAAGGAGATTTAGAGAGTGATACTGAATCTTTACCATGATGTAATCATAAAAAACCAGCTTGTGTTGAATCTGGGCACAGTCTTAGAAATGCTCATGGATATCCTAATTACAGATCTCCTTGGTTTATTAATTACATATATACTCAGCAACACTTCATCATCTTATCTTTTGTCTTTTCTTTTCTTCTCTTCTCTCTTTTTTTTTATAAATATAAAATTTTGTTGATATAAGACCACTGTACTGACTTGGTGATCAGATGAAATAGTGCCATTCACAGGCCCGATCTGGAAACTGGTCAAGTTAGCTCGATGACAAGACTCCTTGTCTTCTGGTTGTATGACCAAAAGAAATCATCATGGCTTGGTGACCATATAGTGATAATTCTAGTCCAAGGTCAAACTCATGATAATAGCAGGGCTGGCTTGTGATAAGACTCCCCTGTTCTTGTATATAACAAAATATTATGAAAAGAAAACACTTTATTTTGGCATAAGCTACAAGGCATTACCATGGCTTGGTGACCATATAGTGATAATGTTACTCACCAATGCTTTGCGGATCATGAATGGATCGACCTGTAATAGGATCTTCCACCTTCCAGCAGAACTGAAAGCCATCTTCCAAGTGTGGTGGCTTGATGTGAAGATGTCATTCCACTTTAAACACCTATGAACCTAATGGGTTGGCTTGATAACAAGACCACCCACCTAGTAACTTATAATTTTAAACAAATTTCATATTCAAAGTGATCGTAAAAGGATCCATGAGCAATCAGAACTGGTCAGGTTATTATGATATGTCGTTCAACCATGAAACACTAGATAGAGAAATGATGACCAACCTCCATACCTCAATTACACAGATAAGGCATGGTGAAAGATAATGATCAAAGTGAAAAGTATCCAAAGGCACTGCACTTATTTGACTGTTTATTCTTCAGAGCAAATCCTAATCAAAAGCCAGAAAGTAAGATTGATAACGATGTTGAAACTTCAGAAGCAATTGTTGCTAAGAAAAGTGATCATAAGCCATTACCACAAGTATGAAGCCTTATTAATGAAAACCAATAACATGTTAAGATCCTAGTGGGCGGCCTTCATTAACATCTCGAGGTTTTGGTGTAATGGTTTGTATCATCTGGTATCAGAGCCTCCACCCAGGTTCAAGTCACAGAGCGGGTGGCAACGTCGGCATTGCAGTGTTCGCCCGGGGCTCGTACGACGCAAAGGGGACACCACCGTACGGGCGCACATCCAGCCCAGAGTCTGGACTGTGGAGCGTGGTGGGATGTTAAGATCCTAGTGGGAGGCCTTCACTAACGTCTCGAGGTTTTGGTGTAATGGTTCGTATCATATCAAAACAAGAAAACCAATCAAAATATGAATGCAATAAAACAAATGATTGAAAAAAAAATCACACCTATGTACAAGTGCATCAGATTGCTCAGATGAAATACTTTTTGCGAAGAGATATATTCACTGGGCAGGTGTCTACAACTCCCTCCAATGTCTGCAATCAAACTGTGCTAGGACCAATCTTTTCTATAATAATGAAAGGTCCGAGCCAAAGACGTTGGAACTTGGTGTACATATTTTTATCTTTACGTTGTTTGTCCGACCTCAAAACCAGGTCACAATTAGAAAACTCCCTATTAGAAGAAGATTTTTCATCAAACCATCTCTTCACCATCTGCTGATGATGATACAACTTGTTCTTGGCTATTTCCCTGTCCTCCTCTAGCTTCAAGAGGGTGTCAATTCTTTACTAGAGGGTAGAAGAATCATCTTCTTGAACACACTGGGCCAATTGTAATGAAGGAATGGTGAGATTAGTGGGGAGAATGGCTTCTTTGCCATAAAACAAACAGTATGGGGAGTTTTCAATTACTGCTTTTGGGGTAATTCGATCTACCCATAATGCAGTATACAACTGTGTATGCCAATCTCTGTGATGAGAGGCTATAGTTTTCTTGAGAATATTAATTAGGTTTTTATTTGATGATTCAGACAAGCCGTTACCCTGAGGGAAATAATTGGTAGAAAATTTAAGCTTAATTCCCATCTCAAAGGCATATTCAGTTATATTGATTGAAGAGAAGTAGGATGCATTATCGAAAACTAAATACTCTGGAGCACTAAAGCGTGTGACAATCTGGCTGTCAAGGAAAGAGATTACTTGAGTGGCATTGCATTGTTTAAGAGGAGTTGCTTCAACCCATCTAGTGAAATAGTCCGTGGCTGTGAGAATATACTTATGTTGGAGAGATGAAGGAGGGTTTATAGGCCCAACAAAATCCAGTCCCCATTGTTGAAATGGAAACTGAATCATAACTGGTTGTAAAGGAAATGCAAGTTTCCTAAACTTCCCTGTGCATTTCTGGCATGGCTCACATTTTCTCACATAAGCATAGGCATCTTTAAACAGTGTGGGCCAATAATATCCATCCCTGAGAATCTTGTGTGCTGTCATCTCTCCTGAAAAATGGCCTCCAGCTGGACCTGTATGAAATTGAAACAAAATGTCATCAGTTTCATGTTTTTCCAAGCATCTGAGAAATACTCCATCATTATTTTTTCTAAAAAGAACTTGATCAATGAATTGATAAGGAGCATACTTTAGTCTTAAAGCTCTTCTTTTCTTAAAATCGAGAGTTTCAGGAGAAAACCCATGGTTCAGAAAAAATTTGATATCGTCGTACCATTCTGATGTCGGGGCATCAATAATGTTAACAACACCTGAGGGAATTTCTTCCTCGTGATCCCATTCAGACTGCTACTGTGCGGGGTCATTGGATTGTGCAGTAAGAAGACAAAGGCCCTGCCCTTTTACAATTTTTTCCGGTCTGATCTCAAGATCATATTATTGTAGGGAAGTCATCCAATGGGCCCTCTTTTCCGCTAACTCTTTCTGAATGAGGACATTCCTGATAGCAGAATATGGAACAATGACTTTGGTTCGAGACTTCAGCAAGTAGGGTCTATAATGTTTGACAGATTTATAAACTGCATAGGCTTGCTTATCAATCTGTGAATATTTAAGCTCTGCACCTTTGAATGTTGAGCTCATGAAAGAGATGGGGATTTCTACATCACTATCATGCTTTTGCGTTAGCACAGTTGCATAAGAAAAATCAGTGGCAAAAGTATAAAGAATGAAATCCTTATCAAAATCTGGGGACATGAGGGCAGGAGCTTCTGCAATGGCTTTTCGAATTATCATAAATGCATCTCTTTGTTCCTACGACCAAGTAAACTGTACATCTTTCTTGACCAAGAGTTGCAATGGTTTGACTATTTGAGCAAAATTTGGTACAAATCTCTGTACAAAATTGATCTTACCTAGGAAGGATTGCATTGCTTTGCACGAATCGAGTAAACCAATTTTTGAAATGGCCTCTATAGATTCAAGGTCAATAACCATACCTTCTTTCGAAACAATGAAGCCCAGAATTTTTCCTTCAGTTACTGCAAAAATAGATTTCTTCGGGTTGAGAGAAATACCGAATTTCCTGCAACGATCGAAAACTTGTTTTAAAGCGAACACATGTTCATGTCATTTTTTAGAGTAAATAGTGATATCATCAAGGTAAACCACGACAGAATTATGCATTAACCCTCGGAAAGCTATATCCATAGCTCTCTGAAAAGTAGCTCTAGCATTGATCAACCCGAAAGGCATCCATCTGTAAGCAAAAGTACCCCATGGGGTTCTGAAGGCTGTTTTCAATTGATCGTCCGAGGTGACCATAACCTAGTTATACCCCAAAAAACCATCTAGGAGGGAAAACATCTCTCACCTGGCTACCTTCTAAAGAATCTGCTCCATAAATGGAACATGATAGTTGTCTTTCTCAGAAGCTCGATTTAGGTTCCTGAAATAAACACAGAGTCGAATTTCACCATTTTTCTTACGGAAAGGTACTAAGTTGGTGATCCACTGAGTGTGCCTGACTGGAAAGATAATCCAAGCATTGAGTAACTTCTCCAGTTCCTTTTTAATAGAAGACTCTAAACTGGGGTGCATTTTCCGCAGCTTCTGTTGAAATGGCTTAACCTCTAGTTTCATGGGTATGTTGTGGAACATGACGCTAGTGTCAAACGTTCTTAATTCATCATAAGTCTAGGAAAAGACATATTTATACTATCTACACAATGCAATAATGGCTCTGCGTTCTTCAGGGGTGCAATCAATTCCCAAATTGATGAAACGAGGTTCCTGTTCGGTGCCTAGGCTGACCCGTTCATAATTTAAAGATGAACTTTGAGTTTTACAATTAGTCTGAGATTTGAATTTGTCCTGTAAATTGTAAAACTTTTCTAGATTGATCACCAACTTCGGGATGACATTTGAGGAATCAGTGAGAGACTTTTCATGTTTTGTTTCATCGATGGCCATGTCTTGAAACGTATCCTGAGCAGTGAGGAAGTCAATTATCTATCGGTCATCATCAAACACTTTCCAATTAGTCACATTATATGGAATAGATGGCCTGTACATCAATTCAATTGAAAAAGTTTGAGGAGGCAGACCTTCCGGCGGAATCAGTCTAGAAGTTGTGTTTGCTAACAGATCTGCATCAAAATTTTGTGATCTAGGAACTGAAAATGAGTTGGTTAGCTCCCTTACCAGCTTTTGATAATTATCCAAACGCGGAGACAAGCAGTGTATCTTATTTCTGACTTGCTTGACTATAATTTCGAAGTCCCCATAGCACTCTATTACTTGAACACCCAAATCAATGGCCTTCCTGAGCCCCTGCACAAGAGCTTCATATTCGGCTACATTATTAGTACAGTCAAATTCTAATTTGCAAGCAATCATGATTTTCATTCCTTTAGGATTGATAAGAACACAACTCGCTCCAGCTCCCTCCTTGGACTTGGAGCCATCGAAAAGTAAAGTCCAGGAGACAGGGTCTAATCTAAAATTTGTATTCACATTATATACATTATGCACAATTTCACCAGAAAAAAGGTACATAAGTAACCTGAGTGATATGTGATTCGTTATGAATGCTTTCTTCTGGTGAGGCATCAGCTGAGAACTCACTGAAAAAGGTATCGAATGTAAAGTGCTCTGTACAAGAGGTGATATAACCAGCAAGTTCACTTGAATCATTAAGATCAGTAATTGTCTGTTTCATAAAAGGTTCTTTTCTTATCTTAATTTTATTTGGTTGACCATTGTATGGAAACCATAAGTGGGACCAGTCAGTTGAAAAGTAACCCTTAAGTTTCTCTGACCAGTCCCTGCTTAACCACATCCCATAGGCTTCCGGGATGTCAACTATCACAATGTCAACTGTCTGATGGATCCTGGGATCAGCTGACAGTGTGAGCAGAACGTTTCTCAATTTTCCAACCACTTTGACTTTGGATCTGTCAAGTTGCACAATCTGGGTTGGACAAGGTTCCCACGTTGCATTCAATTTTTTCCAAACAGAAAGGGGCATCACATTTGATGATGCTCCCGAATCTATCATGCAGTTGTGTACATTCCAGTTGAAAATCTCAAAAGTAAGCAAGAAAGGAGGAGTTCTCTTACTTGCTATTTTTTTATCATTAGTTTTAGTGACAGAGTCTAGATTATTATTCTGTGACTCTCTAGGCTGTTTGACTATCATGTTTTTAGGGAAAGAGTCTGTCATAGTAGTAATCTTGAGTAGCTCAAATAGATATATGTTTGCTTTGACTCTTTTAAGGTATTCAACCAGGTTGTACTCCATTTGAGAGAGGACTGTATCCTTCCATGGGACAGTCTTGTTACTTGTGGGAATCGGGGAAGAAGATGAAGGTTCTTGAGGTGGATGTGGTCTTGACCTTGTATTATAAGGATGTTGTGTGTTAAACACCGCCTCAGGTTCTTCTTCTTCTTCACACATAGGAAGTTCTGAAAAGCAATCCACAGCATCGACCTGTGGATCATCTTCTGCTTCTTCTTTAGGTAGTGGAGGATCTGGGGTAGTCTGATCATTAGAATTGTCAGGGGTGACTTGGGATTCTGCTGCCAATGATCTAAAAATAGAAAAGAGTTCGTCATTTGTGAGTGCATCTACCGGATTTGGTGGTGGTGGATTTTGTGGAGACTGGTAAGGTCTCCTAAACGGTGGCCTTACAAAACCTCTGTTCTGATTCTGATTATCATTAGTGTTTTTCTTCAAATCCACCATCTCATTCAACATCTTCTGAAGGAATTTCTTCATTTCAGTCAAATCAAATGAATCCTTGTTCTGAAGTATGGGTTTAGGGACAATCTCAATTTTCTTCCTGGAAGTGGAAGGTTGTCCTTCTGAGGATTCAGGGCTGTCGTCTAGACAAACGATGTCTTTCTCAACTTGGATTGCTTCATCAAATGCTTGCAGTAGAGTACCCTTCTGTGCCCTTTTGACCCATATTGCAATGGAGGGAGGCATACCCTTTTCGTAATAAGCCACCAATAATTTTTCAACAGGAAGAAGATTGGTAGAAATTCTGTTTTTGAGATATGAAAACCTTTGGTTAAAGTCTTTTACCCTTTCTTTTCCTTTGGCTTTCATGGAGGACAACTCTAAGACAAGATCTTGTGGTGTTTGGTCATCCCCGAACTTCTGGGTAAAATGTTTCTCGAATTCATCCCAGGACGTTATGGATTGGGCTGGTAAAGAAAAATACCAAGTGGTCGCTCTACCCTCAAAAATGTATGGAAAGAGTCTACATACTACATCCTCATATACCACGCTTCTAAGCCTGATTGCTTGCATAAAAGTTTTTATGTGATCCAACGCGGGCGTTTTATCATCGGGTTGAATTTAGGCAACCATTTTTTAGGATTCTTTGGTGATCTATGTTGATCTCCTAGTATGAAAACTGCACCTTGGTCAAGCCAAGGTCTGTTTTGACCTTCTCCAGCCATTGGAGATTCTTGTTCTTCTTCTTCAGATAATGAACTAGAATAATTCTCTGCATCCGAGGAAGATGATGAAGATGAAGGAGGGGATGGTGGTGGACCACCGGCTCGAAGATTTGGTTGACCTTGTGTTCCTACGAGAGTGGCCTCATGGTTATATTCAGGAGAATCTGGTCGATTGACTAGGTCTTGGTTTTCAGATTGGTGATTAGATGTATGTCGATCATGTGTGTTAAAACTATTAGTTGGTTGAATCGGTGGATCAGAGGTCTGTGAGGTGGGAACTGGTTGTTCTTCCCGATCGCTAGCCTGCAAAACAACTTCTAAGTTTAGAGCTGCCAGACCGCATCTTCTTTGATCAGCAAGACGTTGTTGTTCTACTCTTAAAACCCTATCGGCAGATGTTTTCAATAATTGTTCGAACAAAATGGGTCCCCTTGAGGGCGACGTGAAGATGATTTCTCCTCTATTCTCCTATCGTACCACCGGTGTAATGGGTATAACTGTAGGTTGTGCAGATGTAATAGGGAGAACTGTAGGTTGCGAATTAGTTGGTTGTTCAGATGTTGAAGCCCTAGTCTGGCTTCGGGTTTGAACAGTTGAAGTACTTGTTGGAGGAGGTTTATTAGTAGTTTGCTTAGGCATGTTTTACTAGTGGACCTCCTTCTAGTGCCATTTGTTGATGCCTCGGGGGTGCAGGGTGAGTGCGAAATGCTGGAATGGGTTCCAAGGCACACAACAGAGGATGAAAACCAAGCCAAAGGCTTCGAAAGACCCTATGCAAGGGCAATTCTATCCTTGAGTTGTTTGGTGTGGTGATCACCCACGGATATTTGGCCTCCGCTGGCACTCTATGAGTAAAATATTTGATCGTGAAAGATTAGTTTTCCTATCAAGGAAAACAAAGTGAAAACTAGTTACCGAAATCTAACTTAACCTAACTAAGGTGAGAACCTATTCTGAGTAAGATCTAGCCTAAAAGGAAGAGTTGATGTCATGAAGATCAAAATTGAAGTGAGATGGATAAGTGATTAAGTACCTTAAACAGAAATGTCTTTGGGTTCTTCACTTGTTAATTAAAGCTTTATCAATTAAGAAATTAAGTGACAATTCTTCAAAGTGTTTAAGCCCATTCAAATACCTGATCTGTAATCATTGTGTCAATTGAAAAATTAACAATTGATTATACATATTTAGTTGCATCGAATAATTTGCAGAAATATAAAAGCGAGAACTATTCAATCAAAGAAATTTAATAGAACAATTCGGAGCATGAGTCAAAACATACAGAAAAATCAATATGAAGGATCATATACATCAATAAGTGATCTGCAATAGATTGAACGCATAACTGATGAACAATTTGAAACATTTAACTCAGTGATTCTCAAAGAAATTTGAAGAACACAAGAAGGTGGATAAAGATAACTTTACTGCATATAAAAGTCTTGTACAAAAATTACAATGGCTCGAATAGACAGAGCATCTTCAATCCATACTCCTGCTGAATCATAATTCCAAAATTCCCAACCCTTTGCTAAGGGAAACATTCCTCCTTAAATACTAAATTTTACCCAAAATCTCAAAAGGAATAATTATACAAAATAGAAATTACAAAAATCGCCTTCAACCGTCGATCCAATAAAACTTGCTTCTTTCCAGCTTGAAGGATTTTTCTGCCACCTTATTACCAAAACGATGTTACAAAGACATGCTCTTTAATCAGATAGGGTCTCATGGCAACATAAAAATTCAATAACAGATTGTTCATTATCTTCAATAGGTGGCATGGTTTGTGAAACATCTGCTGTAGGAAATTCAGGATCAGGTAATTCATGGTTAAAAACAGAGAAATCCATTAAAGGATTTACTTCAGAAACAGTGGCCGGTACGTTAGGTTCTCCATTGATTATAAAGTCTTGTATGAAATCGTCATCAAGTTCAGCTGGTTCTTCCAGAATTTCCTTGCTCTTCCCCATGGAATTTTGCACATAGGAAGATAACGCTTTAAAGTCCTCTTCACTACTGCCACTGCTAAGATCAAGAATACCTGCATCAAATGGTGGTGACAACGTTTCTTGATACAACAAGGGGTAAATTTCCGCATTATCAACATGAATATTAGAAGGTTCACCTTTTGCATGGAAATTACTCATCCTAGATAAATCTTTAGATAACAGGATGCCCAAAACGCTGCGCAGAAAGCTTCCTATTACAGAAAGCAATGAGCAATGTAGAATTTTCACGTTAATTGCTACTTTAAGACCAACAGGCAAGGTGATGCCGATTGAGCGAGGCAATTTGCAATGATTAAACTTACGCAGCGAACCCATTATAATTACTTCAACTGTCATGAAAAAAATCGAGATTTGAGTTTAAGCTTGTGTGAAGTACAGGTTCAATTACTGCTTGCATGATTTTGAATTGCTTTTACGATCACATCGTTATAGGAAATCCCCCATCGATAATTATAAGTGGTAATTAATAATGGAAACGGAGGCTGCGGTGATAGAATTGACCTGCAAAAAATCTCGATTAGGAGTTCCAGTACATGGGTGATCAGTTCTTCACACATAACAAATCGGATCAATTTGACCCAACTTCGACGAGAAGGATGGAAGCTTTGAAATCAGATTTTAAGTGAAAAGAGATGATCATTAATAAGCGGAGCAAAAACGACAAAACGTCAAAACTCGAGACAAGACATGATGAACTTAAGGAAGAGCAATGGTGTCCATCCAACATGAAGCAAATGATAATCTTGTAATAGTATCCACTATTACAAATTATACAGAAAAACTGATAATTTGGGAGAACCAGCTTTCCATAGACAAAATAGCGCATCCTAACTTAACTGATTACCCAAAATCAACGTGGCCGCAAATTCATAACATTGAATGGCTAAGATTAGCTAGAGCGGGATGCTGAATTGAATTCAATTACGTTCATGAAGTTTTTATTCAAAGATTCCACAAGACGAAATCCGAAAGTACGGATTTGCGGGTTGCGGGTTCACAAAAATGAAAGTAAACAAAGGATTTCCGAAAGCCGAAAACCTACTGTGCGGGTGGTGGGATTCGGAATGTTGTACTGTGATGTAAAATATCTATCCCGAAAGCCACATCCCGAAATTACGGTTTGCGGGTTTCGGGAGCACACAATAAATAAACGAAAAACGACCATCCTGAAAGCCGAATGCCACCATTGCGGAGTTTGGGTTTCGGGGTAATTATTCCTTGGTATTATTTCCGATCAGTTCCGTAACCCACAAATGTCGGGTTGTGGATCGCGAGATCACTAAATACCAAAATTTCAAACAACAGTCCCGTAACCCGCAAATGTCAGGTTGCATATTTCGGAGACTCCAAATGCTAATTTTCGGAATGATGATAACAATCAACAAAATAATAAAAAATTTAGCTTTCTTTTCCTTTTAGAACGAAACACCTTGGAAAAATGAACAACAGTTGCAAACAAACAAACCAAAGGCATGGGTGAAGAACATTAGAGGTAAAATCAAAATTCTAACATTTACAAAATGACTCACCCAAACACCATAGTGTTTATTAAGATCGGGGCTCTCGTTCTTAAGTAAGCTTGGGATCTGTTGTGGCCACAACAAAGCTTCAACCTGTGAGGACACCAATCCTCCATGCAAGAACCAACTTGTTGAATCATTCTCCAACTTACGAGGACACCAATCCTATGTGCAAGCACCAACTCGTAGTCTTCAGGAACCAACATGAGTGAAGACACCGATCTCCTTTCCTTGCCCCATCCAACCACCATGAGATATAGATATTCTTTTTTGCTGAATTCATATCTACACACACTACTATTACTATAATATGTTCTCTGCTTTAAGTTCGACTGCGTACAGTTCTGCTAGCTCAAGCCTGATAATTGTTTCTCTTACACTATATTCTTCTATAGTTATGTTCTATAATATGACTCCATTTTTTCTTCCAAGCTTACTTCTCATTCACCAACTTCACTCTTATTTATACTCAAGTTGTTCAAAAAATGTGTCCAAAAGTTGGGGCATCTCTAAATAGTAACACCCCTTCTTCCCTTCTTTATGGTTAAGCTTACCCAAGCATCTTCTAGTTGTCTTAACCTGCACGAACAAGGTACCATGACTTTGAGGGTATTGTGCACACTATTTCATTTCCTTAGTGGGAATTGCGCACTTGTAGTACCATGACTTGGTGGAATTACGTACTTGCGCACATACTTTTATATACTTCTTCAAACTAGCACATAGACACCTAGTCCAACAACTTCTTTGACATCATCCAACAACCTCTTTTGTATCAATGACAACACCAAATTTCAACAAATATCTCCAACACTCCCCTTTAGTTATGAGGAGATGGGGATCATTAGACAAAATTATTTCAAAACATTTTAGAGCTTGAACTTTGCGCAGTGTTAGCTTCATTACTATTCATAATAAAATTCACTACGCATAGGTATTCTCAAAATCAATTACTCCTAAGTAGCTTCGCAAATATTGGAATGTGTCCCTAGCTAATGGTTTTATGAAAATATCTACCAGCTGATCTTCAGACCCGTAAAACTCTAAACAAATCTCTTTGTTATTTACAATTCTTTAAAAAAATGAGACCTTGTATCAATATGCTTGGTTCTTTTGTGAAACACATGATTCTTTGACTGTGCAATGGTCAGGCAATGGCTAGACTGTTGTCACAGTAAATTGGTGTAGGTTCTTTTTGACCCTACGTCAAATCTTTTAACATCCTAGGCATCCAAAATTTTCGACAAGTAGTGCTTATGGCTACAACATACTCAGCTAATGCTAAAGAAAGATTCACAATGGGATGTTTCTTTGAATCCCATGACACAACATTTGTACCGAATTGAAAAGTATACCCATATGTGCTTTTCCTATTTATCTATGTAGCCTCCACTTTCACAGTCAATATATCCAATAAGTCTGAAATATTCTAAAGTAGAATACATAATACCAAAATATTTTGTGCCACTTACATACCTCAGAATTCTTTTACCTTCCTTCCAATGAGAGTCTTTTGGGGACTCCATAAACCTTGAAATCATACTATATCCATACATAATATTAGGCCTTATGGATTTCAAATACATAAGGCTTCCAACCAACGTTTTAAATGACGTAGGATTTACATTTGATCCCTCATCCTCCTTGCTTAATTTCAATCATATGATGGCTAGTGTTGGTGAAGCTTTGCAATTTACCATATCAAATATTTTCAAGACTTCATTTTCATACTTGGACTCTGAAATAAATATACCATCTTTGGATCGATGGAATTCAATTCCCATAAAGTATTTCATGAGCCCCAAATAAGTCATTTCAAATTCATCTTTCATGAATGCTTTAAAATCATTTCCGCTAAAATCACCAGTAAAGATTAGATCATCTACATACAAACAAACAATTAACATATTACCTTGATTGTTGGCTTTGATGTAGAACATTGTCTCACCATCACTTCCTTGAAAAATATTCTAAATGAGATATGAGTCAATGCGACTGTACCAAGCTATAGTACCTTGTTTTAATCCATAAAGTGATTTCTTCAACTTGTATACCTTATTTTATTGTCTTGGAATCTCATAACCTTGAGTTTGTTACACACATATTTCCTCCTCTAAATAAATATCTAAAAATGTTGACTTAAAATCCATTTGATAAACAAGCCATTTTCTGTGGGCATCAATGGACAAAAATGTTCTAACTATGTCCATTCGTGCAGCAAGTGCAAATGTTTCATTGAAATCTATACCAAGCTACTGCAAGAAACTGCTTGCAACTAATATTTGCTTGTGACTATGCACATTCCCATCAGCATCTTGCTTTCTTGGTTTATAAATTCATTTTACACTTATTACATCCTTGTCTTTAGGAGCATCTACCTATTCCCATGTTTGATTATTTTCAATGCATTCAATTTATTCATCCATGGCTTGCTGCCATACATCATTTGTTACAGCTTCTTAGAATGTTAGAGGATCATCAATTTGAGAAAATAATGCAAGAATTTAAAATGAGTTTGTTGTATCAGCATTATACAGCTCACGCAAACTTCTTGTTTTTTGTGGCAGCATGCTTGCTAAAGTTTGATCTATAGATGTCGAATTACTTGGATTACTTGCTAGAGTTTTTTGTGCTCTTGGAGTACTTGAAGGAGTAGCTTGTGCTGCGACATATGGAACAGTAGTTTATGTTGTGACTTGTGGCATAGTTGTAGGAGTGGATGGTGCGACAATTTGTCCTGTATGTGGTGCTTCAACCACTTCATCTATTATGGCATCATCATGAGAGACATTGTCTATGATTTTTATAGAATTTTCTACACTTCCATCGCATGCTTTGTTTTTCACAAACTAAACATCATGGATAATTATGAACTTTTTGGTGATGGGATCATACAATTTTTATGCTTTTATATCTTGCAAATACCCAACTAACAAAGATTTATCTCCTTTGTTATCTAATTTATTTCTCATCTTGTCTGGAATATGTGCATATGCGACACACCCAAGAACTTTTAAATGAGAGACACTATGTTTCATATTTGCCCAAGACTCTTGAAGAACTTTGTTCTTCACACTCTTCATTGGACATCTATTCATGATGTATACATTAGTTGCTACTACCTCAACCCAAAACAAATTCGACAATTTTTTTCTACCAACATGTTGCGCGCTATTTCCATAATGGTTCAGTTTTTCCTTTCCGCGACACCAATTTACTGAGGTGCATAGCGCACGGTAAATTGTTTGTGTATGCCATGTGTTTTACAAAAATTTAAAATATAATTTGATATGCATTCACCACCTCTATACATTCTTAACACCTTGATGTAGTAACCACTTTGCTTTTCCACACGTGCCTTGAACTGTTGAAAGCAACCAAATACATCATATTTGTGTTCCAAGAAATAGACCCAAGTTTTTCTTGTAAAATCATCAATGAATGTGATAAATTAATTGCAACCGCCTATAGATGGTGTTTGCATTGGCCCATAGATATTTGAATGCACAATTTCAAGTGGTGCACGCAAAATATTTGACTTGCCAACCATAAATGAATTTCTATGTTGTTTGCCACAAATACAACCTTAATAAACTCTTTCTGGTTTCTCAAATAATGTAGACCTTTCACCATATTCTTCATATGCAGTAGCTTAACCCCACCAAAATTTAAATGTCCAAATCTAAAATGCCATATCCAGGACTCATCCTGAACCCCTCATTGAAGTGTTTCTTATATTTCTATACTATTGTCTTTTTCTTCCTTGGAGCAAGGATGGTCTACTTCTTTACTTTGTGATTTAAATCCATCTCCATAGTGTACATTATTTATGTCTTGCTCAATTTTTTTATTCATATCAAGCCTTATTCTTAAGGGAAACAAGCGATTTCTTTTCATCTATACCTTAGGTATGATTTGATTTCTTGGATACATGTCCATAATCACACATTTATTATCTTCCATGTAGACTCTATAGCCATTCTGCAACAATTTTCCAATGCTCATTGAATTATTCTTTAGGCCTGCGACATAATATACATGAGGCATAATTTTTTGATCCCCCTTTTTGGTTAGAATATCAACAGTTCCTTTTCCAAAAACAGTGACTTGGATATTATTACCAAGTGTGACATCAATTTGAACTGATTTATCCATACTAGAAAACCGATCTAGATTTCCTATCATATGATTATTGCAACATGAATCTAAATACCATATGTTGCATGGAATTTCTTGGACAACATTACATTCAAGTGGGGAAGTGCATGCCATAAACATTGTGTTGGTGGAAGTGCTAGTGTTGCTTGACAAATTTTGACCTTGCTTATTCTCGTCATGCTATTTTTTCTTGCATTCATATGCATAATGCCCAAATTTCTTGCAATAATGACATTGTATTCATGATTTATCAAATCTTTGGCCACTTGGCTGACTAGAATTTTGATTTTGACCTCTACCAGCAACAATTGCAGGACTATTGTTGCACCCACCTCTAGAAAAAATTCTTCCTCTGCCTTTATAATTAGATCCCCTGCTTCATCTTCCATAGATTACAAATTATTGCGCTGCAAATGCATTTTACAATGATGTATTTGATCTGTTTAATTTGTGTTCATGATTGATGAGAGAGACATGCAACTCATCAACACTAAACTGGCTTAGATCTTTCATTTCCTCCAAAGTCACAAATAAGGATTCAAATTTTAGGGGAAGAATCCTAAGTACCTTCTGAAAAAACTTTCTATCATCTACAGCTTCTGCATGAGACTTAATTTTATTAATCATGCCAACAACATTATTATAAAAAATATTTTACTGAATCTGAATCTTTCATTGACATATTTTCAAAATCTCTTCAAAGAATCTGTAATTTAACAATCTTTACATTGTCCATACCTTAGTAAGAAGTTTTCAATGTATCCCATGCCTCTTGGCTTTCTTTGTTGCTGCTTGTCTTGGGATTATGCTTTCATACATTGCTTGATGTATGTAAAACATGATTTTCCATCTTTTTTCCTCTGTTCCTTCAAAGAATCCTTCTCAACTTGTGTGAGAGCATTGTATGCTAGCTTATCTGTTAGTTCGACATATCCATTTTCAACTATCTCCCACACATCTTGAGACCGAAACAATGCCTTCATGGTTAAGGACCAATATTCATAATTGTTTCTTGTAAACAAAGGAGTTTGGAGGCTTGGTAATGATGTACCAAAATTGGTAGCCATTTTTTTATTTTTGAAAATTCACTTCCTTATTTTAAAATAGAGCTTCTACTCTTACTCAACCTTCTCTGATAACCTGCTCTAATACCAAATCCTGGGAATCGTGTGGTGAATACCTTCCTTGCAGTCCACATTATTTAAAAATATATAGTGATGTAAAAAAAATATTAAATATTGTTCACCACACGAAGATATTAGAAAGTCATGTCAGGGGATATGTATATCCTGGGTGGCTGGGGCGGTCGGTTGTTGCCGTCCCCACCCGGATTCGACCCCGGAAATGTTGACCTTGATGTGTATTGAACCCGGAACCTGTGATATTTGCGGCGCCCTCTCTCAATAGAGCGCGCCATTTCACCTACTGTGAAAAAAAAAAGTCATGTCATGGAACATAAAGACATAGTCTTTATATTATTGCGTCATACCTTATCTTTCTCAAATGTGACTTTTCATCATGATAATAAATGTAAATCTCTCAATTAAGACTTTTCCACGTAATAAAGCAATTATAATTCACACAAAGTAAAATACATTGCATTTTTACTTGTTTATAAAAAGTAAATGTCAAATGGCATTAATGCGCATGAGAATAAAAAAAGTGCATTTGGAAAATGAGATCTTTTTAATTTAACACATAAAGTATATGCATAAATATATTACCGAAACAAAAAAGAGAGAGCAACTACACTTGCATGCAAAATCCTTGTAAAATGTTGTAGTTCTTTATTTCATGGTGATCTCGCGTTCCATCTATTGTAGGATTTCACATAGATCTTGTGCTCCCAATAACTTCTACAGAATTGACTCTACGAGATTGAGCTCCCTAGAATGAACTAATCTACAACACACTATCCACATGGAATACAAAGACTCATATTAGATTCTGTCGGAAGTTACTATGACACATTAAAGACAACATTTAAATTTATAACCAAAATTTACCTAATGACACGACTTAGAAAATACTACAAGGCTAATTAATATGAACCATACATAAAATGTACAATCGAGGGCTGACTGTCTAACCAACTGAACTGGCATGCAGACTGACTAAGCCATTGGGGACATGATGCACACTACTTGTAATTAATATCTCCAACAATGGCATGTTGTCTCTGTGATTTTCTCTTTTTTTCCATCATTGCCCCCATCTCTTTCACTCGATAATCCATTTACTAGTGTTAACTGGGGAGAAGGTAATGTAACAGTAGGAGTACTTCTAGACTCACCTTGAGATGGCATATCCCCTTTAGAACACGGTGATGGTTCCGTTCTTTTTTCCATTTATTTATCTAAGTTAACGGGAATCCCAAACAATGTATATGGTATCATATCATCGCCTAGATTAGACATAGGCCAATGAATTGTGACATCAATATTATCAACAATAGAAATAATAGTAGATGGGGCCTCTTAGATATACTTGTATCTTCTTGATAAAGCTGAGAATGCCCATCATTTTGTCCTTTATCATGCATTGGGTCAAATTAGTCATAACATTCAGCTGGTTCTTTGGGTTCTTCTTCAAGTTATGGGGGTTAAGAGATGTTCCCTCTTCCTCTTTCCTTCATTCCATCCCTCTATGTTTCTCATTCATTCATAAATAGAATGAATTTCAATAGCGCAATAAGTATGATATCTAGTTCTTGGCATAATATTGGAATATGCAGTCTTGGTTGTAGGATTTTTTTTATTAGTTCCTATCTGGTAACATTTGATTTTTTCTACTTCATGAAAGAAGTTCCTAAGGTTGGAAGAAATATTCCTTCCAAGCCAAAAAGTGAGTCTAAGGAAATTTCAATATCGATTATCCATGGCTTACTCTCATAGAGGGGCCAACTATCTGAAAAATGTAAGAAAATGAATCTATAGAACATAAGGTGGAAAAATCTAAAGGTGCACTATGGAGTTGTAAACTCTAACAGATAGCATTTCTCATCCACCAAGTAATGTTCTCATCCATCTAGAAAATTGATCACATCCTTAGTAATGCTTGGAAGGGTATGTCTTGTGATATACACTCTGACTATAAATACGAAAGTGTCTCATGCCTTAGAGAAATTCTTATATTCATTTTCCTTCCTGAGGTTAGGACATCAAAATTGCACTAAATGCTACATTGTTTTCCTATGTGCTTTTTGGAATGCTTGAGTAATGATTCAAGAAACATACAAATATATCCTAGACCGTATAGAAATTCTCATATCCATTTTCCTTCCTAATATTAGGACACCAAAATTGTAGTAAATGTTGTTAAGGGTTCTCTATGTGGCTTTTGGAATGCTTGAGTAATCATTCAAGAAACATAATGCATCTTAAAGGTAAGGGCACGAAAATTGCATTGAATGCTATTCATGGTTTCCCTATGTTTCTTTTGGAATGCTTGACTAATCATTTAAGAAACATAATGCAGCTTAAAGTTAAGCAATGGGAAGGAGTTGTTAGGTTTCTTGGAAATTCCCCGGTTGATGGTACATAGTGTGTTTTGTTTCTTGGAAATTCCTTAGTTGATGGTACATATTGTATTCTATGATAAATCCTTAAGTCATATGTAATGATGTTTCCTTCTTCAAGTAATCGATTACAATCAAGATTTTTACATAGAATTTGGTATCTCTAGGTCATATTTCCTAGGTTTTTTTTAGGTGTAGTTTTCTCCATTCACTTAATATGTCCTACCTCAAGAAACCATCAGACTTTGTAGGAATGTTGATCCTCCTATAATAGAAAAACATAGCATCGGATTGAAAGCAACAACTTTTAGGAAACTTGGAATCTTATGTGCTTTCTTTGCCAAGCTCAATAAATATTCCTTGACTACTCTTCCTTGAATTTGTGATTTCTAGACACACACAACCTTCTAGGATATCGATGTTACTTCTCAAAATTCCATTTTTTGAGATATGTCTAATGTAATATCTTCCCAATAGAATTTGTGAATAGTAATATTGAGTGTAATTAGAGTATGTGTTATGTTCAACCCTCCTTGCACCATCATATCGAGAAATATGATAAGTATGTTACCATGAGACAACTGAATCAATATATAGTTACGATGACTAGCATAATGTGAGTTTCTTGAGTAGTTCACATCGTGCAAAGCTAAATGGATAATGTTCAATATGAATTCGAGAATTTTAAAGAGTGTGAAAACAATGCCTAATATTAACTCAATAACTCCAAATATGGTTATGGCTCTGCTCTTCTACCCTGTGATGATATTCATATTTGGAAGTTCATACACCACTATGACATGTCTCTTCATTAGAATTCATCATGAATAACAACAAATATATCTTTGAGTTTTGTGGGCATGATGTTGCCACGTCAGTTGCTAATCTATCCAATCACATGACACCTATGTTAAGAGAAACGAGAAACAATGAATGGAATGAGAAATTGGAATGCTAATTTAGAAGTTTCTCAAGAGATAGAAAAAACAAAACTTAAGGTGAAAATGCAGATTATCAATTGCCTGGAAAATGCAGTTTCGGTTATATCAATTGTCATAATTAGGGGTATAGTAGATTTGCTTAATAGGAGTCCAATATAGATTTGCATTATTGGTAAAAAGGTGGAAAGCATAGACATGGTTAATTTGTATGCCAAGTATAACATACAAATCTTATGAAAGTCCTCTTTAACAAGGATTAAATATTTTATTATTGAAATAAGCTATAAAATTCTCATTGCTTTAAAAAAGAAAGCACGTACCAAGCACCCACTCAATTTTAGCAACGATTAAGGACTGAGACTTCGCTATAAATACAATTGGGTAAAATTTCCAACAAAGATCACCTAATACAAATATATTAAAAGTGTAATAGAAGAGGTTAATCGAATGCCACTACAACATAGAAAAAAAATGATAATTTATAATAAAATAACACATAAAAAATATGATAATTTATTATAAAATAACACATACAAAATATGCTTATTTGAACCTTGAATTGAGAATGATTATGGAAAAGAGACGGGATTGAAGTGAATTCGTTGTGGAATTGAATTTCCAGCACTTGAAAAACTGGGGGCCACTAAAATAATATCCATTCCTCTCTCAAAGCTCTTATTTTACGTTCGGGTAACCAAGAGATATGGTTCCTTCACCATGCAGAGCTGGAAAGGAGGTTAGGAACATAATTGGAACACAAATGTCCATCTTTTGATAGCCAATGTTTCTTGACTTAAACCTACTTCATTCATGGTTGAAGGAACGTAATAAGATATCCGCTTCTTTATGAGGGTTATAAGATCAATTCATTACCAAAGATTTTTCCTAAGAGAGTTTCTCCAAAAGCATTAGTTTCAACTTTCAAGTCCATATGTTGTCGCTTTTTCCATGATTTGTGTGGCTTTATACACACCATTAAGTTGTTGTAGTGCTGGTTAGGAACCTCATGATATTCCTTAATAATGTTGTTACTTCAACTTAATATTGATTTTCTTATGATTCTAATGAAAATTATGTGATTACTCGGGAAGCTCAGCTCAAATGTGAATTAAAATGCTACCTGCAACAATATTTCCACAATTGTGGTAAGTAAGTGCATATTCAAGTGTCATCGGTTCCTTTATGAGGGTTATAAGATCCATTCATTACCAAAGATTTTATTTGCAAATGTTGCCGCTTTTTTCATGATTTAGGTGGTTTTGTACACATTATTAAGTTCTGGTGTTTGTTAGGAATCTCATATTGATTTTATGAAATTCGATACGGAAAAAATATGTAATGAAAATATCTAGTACAAATAAAATACGGAAGTGGCTTGCGGCTTGCTTATATATAATATTTTTAATCAAATATTCACAAATATACCATAAATATACATAGAAATTTATATAATAAAATTTAACATATATTTAAAAAACAAAAATATAAAATCTCAACAACACAGGAAACACTTATTTATAGTTATTTTAATAAGTAAGCATGAAATTGAATGGCATTTTTGTTTTATAGTGTTTAAATACTTAATGTTTTTTTTTTTTAAATTGGTTTTCAAAATTTAATTCTCCATTAATAATCCGTATTTGTATTAAACCTACACCGAATATTCCAGGAATTCAAATTTATTCCGAATTCCCTTACAGTAAGTACCAATACTGCCGAATTATGCTACTATGGTCTAAACAATGACAATTTCAACTTAATGACTAATTTTTGTTGAAGATATTTTCTGTAACAAATCCCAATTTTGTGTTTTTCAAATAGTGATTCTAAATTATAAATAGATTCAACACTTTCAGAAACCCTTAAAGAACTCATATTCAGAAAATTTAAAAAATATTACTTGGAATTTTAAAATTTTCTTCAAAAATTCTTCAAATTCAAATTCCATTGAAAACAAGTAGAAAATGTTAGAAATAATTGAAATCATCGCATAGGCTATTTGTATTTCCACACTTTTGTAATTAAGTAAACATTGAAGTGTCATCGGAAAAGAAAAGAAAGTTTTTTGTTGTTGGTGGAGTTGACAAACCTCAAACTAAGGACATGGAGAGATTGAGAGAATTTAACAATATGGCCACCTCTAGTTGTAAGTAATTGAACTTTAAAATATTACTCCGAACGAAAAAAAATATTGGTTAATGGAGTTGACTTAACTCAACAGAAGGACAATGAGGCAAAGAGATTATTTAAATTTGAAAAAAAATAATTTAACACTAGGTTCAATAAAAATTCCAAACATGTTTCAAGGTGCTAGGCTTTCTAATGCTTCATTTGTTCAATTATCTACTTACTAAGAAGAATCCTAATCAAATACATATTTGGACATATGTTACAGTCATTTGCTTCGATCTAATCAAATATAATATTGTATTTTTATTTATTTATTTATATATATATTTTCATGCAAGGTTATTCGTCAAAGCACACAAAAAACTCAAAGCAATGAACTCTATTCTACGGCTCTGAGAGAATAACACAACATGACAATCAGGAATAAAGGAATAAGTATGATTTAAGAAATTCCATAAATTAAAAATGTTGCAGAGGAATTAAGATAATCATACTAGATGACGGTTAAGGATAATAGATGATGGTTTGTTGGTGCGAATAGATAGATTTTATTTTATATAGCTGAGTTTAATTGTATTGTAGCTTTTTCAGAAAAGTTACTTCTGATTTACTATAATAATTAGCTAACAATTCTGGTTCCATTTCGTTTGGGCAGAACTCAAAAACAAAAATCTTTTACAACAATAATTCGCTAATAAAATGGGATTTTATATCCACTTTGATTGCTTTTCGTTTGGGCCAAAGCTATCTCCATGGATTGGGTGGGATGTTAGCTGACTTAGTAGCTGCGACCCGCATGCTTTTCTGTGTAGGAAGGGATCATCTTCTCGTTTAAATTGAGAGACAAATCACAGGTCTGTATTGTATTCAGAAACAAATATTTTCATTTATATTCTAAAATAAAATCACAGATCTCGTTTCTATTGAATCAGAGAAAATCGCTAGAATTAGCAATCGGAGTTGTTAATGTGCGGCGAGACGATTGTCCACATCTTTGGCATTCATTTCATTCATTTTCTTTAATCACTGCAGCATGTGGAGAATCCAGCAATTGTTATTAGTAAATTGTTTAATTAATCAACATTTATTAACCAATAATGATTACGATAAATATTCATATATTTAAAAGATTCTGTAAATCGAGATCGAGCTTTATGTTTGTTTTTGGAAAAGAGAGGTTCAAACCATATTTAAGAAGGAACCTAGCAAATAGAGGTTCAAAGGATAAGGTAGAGAATACTCATACAATATGGTTTTTACATAATTTTGTGAAGATTAAGAAAAATGTCTTTTTGCTTGTCATATATTATTTTACAGTAGTCTAAAACTTCCACAATTTTCATTTGAATTAGATGGTTTTTTGGCCAAATCTGGCAGATATTTTGCAAAATCGTTGTTATAGCCGTTAAATTTACAGATTTAAGCTGCTCAATGGTTTTTGACTGTACTGAATTCATTTCTGACTTCAAAACGCCGATTAGGTTCAGATTTTGAAAAACCAATTTCACCGGTTTCGGGGGAAAAAATTGACAGTCCGGTGAAAATCGTCAAATCTTTAGACAATTTTTATTATTTTTAATAATAAACGTAGAGAAGTCAAATCCATTTGAATCTTCTATGCCAGATGAAGATGGATTTGCTCCATTAATACGATCATTAGAAGATTTGCAAATTAAGAGAAGATTTGCAACTTGCCCGATTAAGATTAATATGCTCCATTATTGTGATCACGAGATTAATTGGAAAAAAATTCATAAGATTGACAACCTGGAGAGCGAATGGAGATGGAGAAAGATCACCGGGTGAAGAAAAAAAACTAAAACTCGTGATGAAGCAGAAAATACAAATTCATAATTCCATCATTGAGTTGTTTCAGATTTGTAGAAAACTATGAAAGTCCAATCACACCAAATTCTATGTTATGTTTAGCAGTAGGAAGATCAACAATTTCCTCACATACCAAAGCAAAATCTATTTTATGGAATTTGTTTCAAATTCAAACTTAACAATTATATATATATATATAAAAGTTTACATGTGAGTCATTCATATTTACAGGAAAATAAAACCAAAAAAAAGAAACAATGACACAAGAAGACATGCATTTACTTTGAAGGCAACTGTAACAGCCTTTGTGCGAGGCGCCTCGACTACTCTCCTCCCGCAGGCATGCCTGGCATGGGAGCTTGTCCCAAGACACCAAGAAGTGCTTGGAAACCCGACTTGAAAGTCTGTATATGCACATGTGGGCATGCATAACACTTTAGTAGGAAAGCGGGTCCGATAAGGCACAATGGTGGGCTGTGGCAAAGACTTAAGTTAATGTGCCTGTGAGTAGCATGACTTGGGAGCTCATCTAGAGAGCTTCGGAGTACACCAAGTGTGAGACATGAGGGTGTCAGCAAGCAAAACGATGTGGGAACAAGCATGTTAGTCCAGCAAGCATGGGAGACGTTGAAAGGAGATTGGGTGCACACCCACTGGGAAGGGGGCATGTTGCCCAAGGCATATAGAGTGCAGGTGCATTGGTTGGATTGAGAGGGCATGGACCCATGACTTGAGAGAAGTCCGTTTGCATAAGTGGACACCATGTGACGAATGTTGGAGAAATGTTCTTACAAGTTGAATGTACATCTAATTCGCGCCGGCTCTATCAGTCACCCCGTCAGACGTTTTGTCAGTTTGTTGTATCGCAGAGATGTCAGACAATCTGTCAATCTAACAGAAGGCATCGTGCACACTTCCTAGTATTTAAACAGCCGGGTTTGTATTCCGCAAGTTGAATTTCTTAGGTAGAAATTAATTACAGTCTTTATTGAAGTTCAATACCTTCCAGGCGAAGGAATCTCAAGTTTATGTATAAATATAAATCACTCTCATTAGATTAAGTAGAGATGAAAAGAGAAGTAGAAGATAGGAGAAGAAGAAGTTGATCATGAAATGTATGAAGAGCCCAAGCTCTGCCTAAAATGGTGAAAGATTGAAGTATTTACCATCTCTCTGTATTGCAGCAATGTTACTTGTTAAAGCTTTTAGTTTAACGCGGAGTAACTTGGGCATAATCTTCATTCTTCCGTTCATATGTTTTAACAAGAAATATCTCTTTATATAGTTTGCTTAAGAGTGTATTTATCAAAGTCAAGTTGTCAGCAAAGTTAAGAAGTTACCGAAGTAAAAATATCTTCAAGTTTATAATTTCCGCAAGTATTGCATATCGCATATCACATATTGCAAGGTTATTGCATATCGCATATCACAAGGTTATTGCATATCGCATGATGTGCGAAGTTAATTTATTGCGAAGTAAATTTGGTGCGATATCAAATGTTGCGGCAAAGTAAAAGTCCGCAAAGTTAATTCACGCGAAGTAAATACTCGCGGAAGTGAAAGTCAGTCACGAAGTCAAAACTAGAGCTTCTGTCAAAGTCCACGGCAAAAGAAAAGATTTGTTTACGGCACAGTTAATTTTAAATTGGCTGTTGCGGTGTTGCGGTGTTGCGGTGTGCTTTTCCCTTCAACGAATTGGCAAGTTGGATCATGAAGGGAGCACACCCATGGCAAGGGGTAAAATGATAATAAGTATTTAGAGAAAGTAGTGGCAAAATGAGATCCATGGGGGATCAATTTAGATTGGAAAATGGTCTTACTCCAAGGGGGAGTTGTCCTCCCTTTAGGAGGCCCCTAGCAAAGCACCACTACTTTGGTACAGGAAGGGAGCTAGGAAAAAGTCTGGGTAGGCAACAGGCTTACAATTTGGCAGCAATTAAGCATACAGCTTGGCAAGATGAAGTCTAAGACGAGTCTAATTTCGAGCAAGGGAGCATGGTGTAGGAAATAGCTTAATACATGTGTGTAGTGCTAGATGAAAGGAAAATTGTGGATACTTCGAGTGCAGAGACAGAATCTACAGGTGACAAGCTCATAGTAGTGTCAAGAAGAAATGTTGAACATAGGAAGAGCTTGCAGGGTAATTCTTGGGGTTTCTGGTGAGAGTCACTAATTGTGTGCTCTCGAAGGTTGTAGCTAGCTTGGGCGCACTCATTTTGATTACTTTGTGATCTCTGCTATATTTATACGAAATTCTTTTAGGCATCCTTGGCTTGGGGTGCCACCTTCATATCTAATTTGTATCTTTATATGTACTATGGCTAAGTGTAAGATTTAGTTAAGTGTTGGATGGATAACATGTTAGCTTTAATAATTGGCCAAGTATAGAAAATTAAACAAGAGAAAAGTGTTAAGTGTTCCATAAGAAAGAAAGCATAGTCTATCGGGCTCCCAACCTGGGTTGGTCTCACCACCAATTGGGGGAGTTCTAGGTAGTGCCTCACGACCTGTCGGGGGAACAAAGCTAGCCGGAGATAGATCATATCAGAACTTGGAAGATCTGCACTTGAGATTAGTCTGACTACTGAGGGAGGTGTCGTCCCTTTGGGAGGCACTTTGCAAGAGGTTTTTTGCAGTGGGAAAAGGGAAGATGAAGAGCAGCAAGATCCTAAGTTGTTTTGGTTGGGTTATCAAGTCGTGTTGGTGAGCAATATGCTCCCAAACTGTGTTGCTGAGATCGCAAGTCATGGTGGTGTTCAGTAGGTTCTCAATTTGTGTCGGGTCACAGTAATATCTCAAAACGTGTTGGATGGGTAGCATGATTCCAAACCATGTTGGGCATGCAGACGGTTTTGTGCATAATGACGTTTTTGTGCCTACCTATGGATTCGGGTGGAAACACATCGTTGGTTTCTAGGTGAGGTTCTTTCCTATGTAGTCTTGGTAGGAGACTTAGGTGAAGACATGCCTTGCAGAAAGAGGTATTGGATTTAGTGGCAAGAGAGAAGTTTGTTGGATTTCGTAGGGAAGCACCCTCTACATGAAGGCATATAGGAAGGTAGGTGCATTGATTTACGTGAAAATATGGGCACGAGTCTCGATAGGGATGATAGACTCTTGAAACAGTCAAGAGTGATGCATCTAGTAGACAGTGGTAGTATGATATGGGCATCATGTCATGAACACTAGCTTTGCATTTCTCCATTTTGAGTATCATGAAGGTGATGGGGCTTAGTGGTGGATTGATGGTTGGGGAGTGCAGCAAGCACTCAACCCGGCCCAACTCTTTGATGCATTGTAGCGATGCGGTAGATGTGTAAGTCGCATAAATTTGCAACGGTTATGTGTGTTTCTACTTTGCATGAGCTTGGCAGAATGAGAGTGACTTATTGTGGATCAAGAGGACTTGGGAAGCATGTCGAGAAGGAAAGAAGTGGATGACACATGTAATGGTGGTCCCTTTAGTGATGATTTGAGGCAAGAAAAGTGACCTTGTCTTCTTAACCAAGAGGTGTTGAGTGAACAAATGGAAAATGTGAAAGGAAAGGATAAGATCGAGTACCGATGTAGAAATAAGCCTGAAGAGCCAAGACACTTGGATGGATGAGCATGATACTGAGTGTGGGTGCCTTAGACAGTTTTAAAGAAAAGGTGGTGAGTTTGTCGTGGCACAACATAATTGAATGGAGGACTGAAACATAGAGGGAAGCTAGATATCTTAAGCATAAGGGTCCATTCTTGCAGCATTGTACAGGATAATTGGATTAACTAATCGGTTTTGTATATGAGTCCATACAATGAAAAATGACATGATAAGAAAATAGCGTACCAATGCAATAATAGTTTTGATTGATGTGATAGTTGAACAGGTTACAGCAAGAGTTGGCAATGGAAATAGTTGCAACAAACATTTCTAAGTGTAGAAAGCACATTAGAAACATTGTCAAGTATGACAACACTTTGGAGTGGGTAGGATGTAATGACTCACCTTGGTGGGATGTGTGGGAAGGAAGGGGAGTGTTTCTCTTACTCATATCAACACACACAGATCACTAAACTCAGAAATTTCCACCTACAAAACAATCGCAGCTGACTGTAATATTCAGTACAGTCATAGCTAACAGTAACAGCTGATTGTTTAGCTAACAATGATCTACATAACTGTTTCAATTGACTGATTCATCTATGTTTAGATAACCCATGCATTCATAAAACTTGATTGTTTCAACATACTCTATTTTAGCAAATTCTGAAATCTAACTTGCTACAACAAAACTAAGCATTCCAGAGTCCATCATATACACTCAAAAAATTACCATGCTATGACAAAAAACATCATTTAAACATTCAACTATGAGTTTACAAACTCACAAAGACAGAGAGTAACGTAGAAGCAAGATTACAGAGCTAAAAATCTGTTTCATATTCAATTCAGAATTTGTATTCCTCACCATGTCTCACCATTTCTATATCTTACAAAATCAAGATTACATCGGTATTTATACACCATGAGATCAGTTGGTCTTCATTAATTAGCTTTACCTTTCACAAAATTGTCTGTTCAGAATTTAATTAATTCTCTGCCCTTTTCATGAGCTGCCAAAGGAACGATAAACGCCCCTTCATTCTTTTACAGGCTACAACAGATCTAGTGAATGTCCCTATGAACTTTAATGTGCTGCAACAGTGATGTCGCACGCTGCCCCTTTAAACATCTGACCAGTTGGAACAGGTTAGTGAATGAATCTTCAAAAATGGCTCTTCAAAAATCAATGTAATACTCAGCCCCAATAATCATTCAATGAACTGTGGAAGAGGCTATAACTACATCTTCAGAAAATGATGTGGTGTGCTTACCCTACGAAACCTTGACAGCACGACAAAATAAAAAACGATGTGGCGGTGGTTGGTTCTTCAGAGTTTTGGCGGCCACTTTAGCAGGGCAGTTAATGACTTTTCAGAACTTGTGGCGGTGAAGAAATTAACTGCTGGCAACATTCTCCCCCTTAATTACTTCACCCAAAAATACATCAAACACAAACAACTACTATTTTACAAAACAACATTTCAACTATAATACCTGCTGGTCTAAGTCTCAGCAAGACTTGCATTAGTATCAAAAACAACTCAAAAATTTGTTTCACATTCTTTGTTGGAACATACTAGTGCATCTTTTCTGTTTCTTTTGACTCCAAACTTTGAAACATATAAACTTTGTTTTCTGTTTTATCTTCATCTTTACCTTGATCTTCTTCAGTTTTTTCTTCATTCGTGGCTTTAGCCATCTCTCCATTTTGACTTTACACCTTGACTCCTTTTGCTCAACAACTCCACAATACTTGTTCTCCTCATCTTCAGTTAGCTGTTCAAAATATAATATTTCATCCCTTACTTCAGTACCAAGAACATTGCTTTCAAACTTCTTGGACTTTGCAAACCAATTATTATTCATAATTTCAATTGCATCATTCTCAGCTTCAGCTTCATCATTACTTGGATTAGAACGCCAAACTTTATACCAAGAATAATTTTGATTGTTCATTTTCACTTTCTTCTTTACCTTCAACGTTTTCATTGATTCCACAAATCCATTATGTTCAGCTTCAGCTACAAATTTCTTTTCAATTTGTTTACCATCATTCAAATTTTCAATGTCCTTTATGCCAAGGACTCCAATCCAAATCTTCTTCTCTAAATACTGTAGCGTGGGCATACAAAGATACCACAAGTTATCTTTGACTTCAACAAGAATAATCTATTCAATGTCATTCTGTAAACACATTAATTGATAATAATGCCTGATTTCTTCAGGACACCATGACATGAATATCTTTTTAACGGATTCTTCAACCAATTCATCTATGGTGCAATTTTCTTCATTCAAATCAAATTCATCATTTGCAATATCATCTTCAATTGGTTGCTCACCTGCACATTCAAACATTTTGTCAACATTACATAAATTATCATACTATGAAGCATATTGATTCTTTTAATTTTGCACTTCTTTGAGAGATGTCAGTATCTCTTCATTCAAATCTACCTCTGCTACTGCAACAAGGCAATTAATTTTCTCCATATCTGCTTCTGCTACAAGACTTACATCTTTATCGTCATATCTTGGCTTTTCAAACCATTCTTCCAAAAATTTCAATTCTTCATCAAGGACATCATTCTCAATTTCAGCTGCTCTATCTGCAGCAAAACATATAACATTTTGAATGCTATCATTATGCAACTCTTTTTCTATCACTACTTCTGCAGTCACCAAATCAACAACCTTTTTATTTTCAGCATCATTATAGATTCCTTATTCTTCAATTGCTGCAACTTCTATGCATTCTTCAACAATCTTATCAAATTCTTCAACAAAATTAAAATCATCAATATTTTCAAAAAAATCATAAACAAGTTCAAGCACTTCAACACAATGCACTTTATCTTTCTTAGCTTTTGATGTTGCCTCAAATACTGTTGATATGGCAGTCTTCATTCCATCATCATGATCGTCATTGACCATTACTTCTGCATGGAAAATTTCACAGATATTGGCTGCTTCATTGGAACCTTCTTCATAGTTGTCATTACCAACATACATCATTGGAATATTCAAAGAACAAACTGCTACACTGGAAGTTACCTCATCTTCAATATTTGACTTACAAGCCAAGACTTTATCATTTTCTTCCTTTGCACCTGCACAATCACTAACAAACAAATTATTAGAAAAAATCTTATTCTCACTTCTATCCTTATCTACACCATTCAATATCACTGTAGATTCTTCTTCAAAAATATCACCAACACTTTTTCCATCAGCAGATACACCATTTTCATAAATGTATTTTTCACCGGCAGCATTATCATCTTCCTTATGTGCACCAAATGGATGAGTGCAACACTCTTTATTTTCTGCAACATGACTATTGTAATTTATTTAAAGTTCATCTTGGTCTTCAACTTCTACAACATCTTCAGAGTTGTATTCTAGATTCATTGTACCTACATGTCCACAAACTTCAAATTCAATGCATGATGTAA
Source organism: Larix kaempferi (assembly GCA_027924585.1). Taxonomy (NCBI): domain Eukaryota; kingdom Viridiplantae; phylum Streptophyta; class Pinopsida; order Pinales; family Pinaceae; genus Larix; species Larix kaempferi. Next base: position 16,378,131 of record BSBM01000994.1, on the reverse strand, counting down.
ATGCCTTCATGGGCATGTCCATGAAGGACTTTTCTTGCGCAAATACTTCTTTGTTGTCCTCACACATGAAGAATTTATCATCTTTATCAACATTCTGCATGTTAACCATTCCATCATTTTCACAATTCACTTCAGTGACATCTAAATTCGAAACTACATTAACATCTTTATCAATAACAATTTCAATTTCTTCAAATTCTGCTGCTGCTATACAAGATACAATAGCCTCATCTTCTTCTTTAGATTCAACATCATTTGGTATATCAACACAACTGTGAGATTCACAAATAATTTGACTATCTTCTGTTGCTTTTGCAAATTTGTCTTTTGAAATATTAACAAGCTGTGACTCAACCAAATATCTCCCCCTTACATCAAACTTTTTCTTCAAACTTTCCCAGGCTTCTCTAGTTGTGTTTGCTTTAGCAATTACATAAAAAATATTATCATCCAGAGCTTGTTGGATGTAGTACAACGCAAATGGATCTCTTGCCTCATCCTGGGGTTTCTTAACTCCATCCTTAATAAAATACCATAAACCTCTACAATGCAATAAATTTTTCATATTAATCAACCAAAATTCATATGCTATACCTGAGAAATATGGTGGTGGATAATAGATGTTTCTCCATGCATCCTCTACCTTTTCTTGAACTTCATTTGCTTCATTATCCTCTGCCTTCTCTTGAAATTCCTCTGCTTCAGCAGGTTCCACGATGGCTTCCCCTAATATCTTTGCTATGGAAAAACAAACTTCTTTTGCATTAACAACATTCTTCTTCATTTGTTTAAGCCTTCTGCTTTTCCCCATGTCTTTGTCTTCAAATAAATTCTTGCACAAAATTTAAATTTCTTTTAGATACAACCTCCCGGTCCTCATTCATGCATATTGACTTCAATTCAAACCAAGCAAACTTCCAAAACAGTGGAATTCAAATTGCTCTACCATTAAACTATATGGGAGCTCTCAACCAGGAAGAATGTCTTCCTTTCAACTACTCAACCTCTGTCTGAGGGAACACACACAGAGTCAACTTCATCCACGAAAGACAACACTTTCTTCTCTTTACACAAACCATGGCCAATCTTGAGTGGCTTAACAAAAAGATGGATGACTCAAGAAACACTTGATTCAGACTTCAACTATTAAATGATGACTCAACCTTTACTTAAGGGAGCACGAGAGATCTCTTTCAACACAGATCTTGACTGAACTTACTTTTGCTCTTTCTACATAGCAGGAAGTGGGGGGCGCTGGAGTAAAAAATCAATCAACAAGATCTCCAAACAAAATACAAAGTGTTCAACATGCAATCACATGACTTATTCATGAAATGAACACGAAACCAGCAAACCAAAATTTAGAAAAACCCATCTCTGATACCAATTGTGGGAAGGCAGGGAAGTGTTTCTCTTACTCATAACAACACACACAAATCACTAAACTCATAAATTTCCACCTACAAAACAGTTGAAGCTGACAATAAAAGCTGACTGTAATATTTAGCACAGCCATAGCTAACAGTAACAACTGACTGTTGAGCTAACAATGATTTACAGAACCGTTTCAGCTATATTTAGATAACCCCTGCATTCATAAAACTTGACTATTTCAGCATACTTTGTTTCAGCAAATTATGAAATCTAACTTGCTACAACAAAACTAAACATTCCATAGTCGATCATATACACTCAGAAAATTACCATGCTACAACAAAAAACATCATTTAAACATTCAACCATGAGTTTATAAACTCACAAAGACAGAGAGGAACGTAGAAGCAAGATTACAGAGCTAAAACTATGTTTCATATTCAATTCATAATTTGTATTCCTCACCATGTCTCACCATTTTTATATCTTACAAAATCAAGATTACATCGGTATTTATAAACCATGAGATCAGTCGATCTTCATTAATTAGGTTGCCCTTTCACAAAATTGTCTATTCAGAATTTAATTAATTCTCTGCCCTTTTTCATGAGCTGCCACAGGAACGATGGACACCCCTTCAATCTTTGACAGGCTACAACAAAGCTAGTGAATGTCCCTACGAAATTTAATGTGCTGCTGCTCCTTTAAACATCTGACCAGCTGGAACAGGTCATTGAATGACTCTTCAAAAATGGCTCTTCAAAAATCAATGTAATACTCAGCCCCAATAATCATTCGATGAATTGTGGTAGAGGTTGTAACTGCATCTTGAGAAACTGATGTGGTGTGTTGCCCCTACGAAGCCTTGACAGCATGACAGAATAAAAAACAGTGTGGCGGTGGTTGGCTTTTCAGAGTTTTGGCTGCCACTTTAGCAGGGCGGTGAATGACTTTTCAGAACTTGTGGCAGTAAAGAAATTAACCGCTAGCAACAGGAGGCACCTTGGCCACTCTATACCCATGAAAACTCTTGGCATGGGACCTTGTCCCAAGACAACGATGAGGGATTAGAAACCTGACTTGGAATCTAGTAGATGCACCCATGGGCATGCAAAATGCTTGAGCAGGAAAGCGTGTTTGACAATGGAGGATGGTGGTTTGCAACAAAGACTTGAGTTGATGTGCCTGTAAGTGGACTGACTTGGGAGCTCAGCAGAAGAATGAGACTAAGGGTGTCAACAAGCAGAAGAATGTGGGTAGAACTGTGTTTCTCCAGCAAGCATGGGATGCCTCGCAAGGAGATGGGGTGCACACCCACCTAGAAGGGGGCGAGTTTCCCAAGGCACACAGAGTGCGGGTGCATCAATTGGCTTGAGAGGGAGTATTTCCATGACTTGACAGAAATCCATTTGCGTAAGTAGACACCATGTAATTTATTGGCATGTTGGATCATGAATGTATCACACCCGTGGCAAGGGGAAAATTGAATATAAGTATGCATAGCAAGTGGTTGAAGAAGTAGATCCAAGAGAGATCAGTTTGGATATGTAAAAGGTCTGAATTCAAGGGGGAGGCGACCTCCCTTCGGAAGATTCCCAACAAGGAACTGCTACCCTGGAATAGAAAGGGTGTTGGGAAAAGGTCTGAGCAGACAACAAGCTTACACTTCAGCAATAGTCAAGCACAAAGTTTGGAAAGATGAAGCCCGAGGCGAGTCTGATTTCGGGCCAGGGCACATGGTGCATGCAACATATTAAGACCTCGACGTAGTGTTAAACGAAGGGCAAACTGCAGATACTTCGGGTGCAAAGCAGGATCTGCAGGTGATGGCACTGCAATAGCATCAAGAGGAAACATGGGAAACAGGAAAAGCTTGCAGGTTCATTCTTGGGGTTTCTAGTGAGAATCGCTAGTTGGGTGTTGTCCTGGGTTGTAGCCAGCTTGGGTGCACCCATTCTGATGTACTCTTATAATCTATGTTATATTTATACAAAAGGTTTTAGGCATGCCTGGCTCTGGGTGTCGCCTTCATATCTCTTGTGTCTCTTTGTGTGTACTTTGGCTAAGGTTCATTAAGTGTTGAACTGATAACATATTAACTTGAATAATTGAGTAAGTATAGAAAATTGAATAAAAGTAAAGCGTTAAATGTTCTATAAGAAAGATGGTGTAGTCTGTCGGGCTGCCAACCTGGGTTGTTCTTGCCACCGACTAGGGGAGTTTTGGGTAGTGTTGAACAACTTGTTGGAAGAAACAGAGCTTAGGATTGTATGAGTCGGACTGGTAGGCCCATGACAAAAGCCCTTTTGGAAAATAAAATCTGCATGACACAATAAAAAATTTCATTCCTTAATTAATGGCCAAAATGTCACTGTTTTTATTAATGGAAATCCGGTGTGTCGGTAAATGTCGAGTAAATTAACAAGTGGGTAAACTGAGATATCGCAAGCCCTAAGGTATGAGATGAAATAATGTCATAACGTAAATATGTTTTGTACTTATTCTTGACCTCAAGGAAAACATAAGTGAATTACTATACACTTGTGAACTCAAATTGATTGATTTTAAATATTATAAAACAGAAACATTATAGAGATAAAGTATTATATTAATATTTATTTTAACTAATTTGATTTATTTTGTTGTTTTTAGAAAACAGAAGTAATAAATATACATGAATTTAAGAAAGGAAGACAAAGGGACACTGGCCTGATTACAATAATGTTGGGGAGTAGTTTTGGTGCTACATAAAGGTGCCCTGATCAATTTTTTGTAACTCAAATATGCTCATACTCATTGTAACCTTCAGGCTAGTCCATTATAATTTGTATATATCAGTTCGTTGTAATTCTAATCTGATCAAACTCATTGTAACATTCAGACCATTCGCTGTAATTATAATAAAAATCTATTTTCCATATCATTCATATGGTCATTAAATTTTTCCATCATTCCAATATGAAATTGAAACAGCTATTCAACTAATTCAATGTACAGAATACTACTGTAAGCATCTACTAACGTTCTCGAGCTAAACCCAAGTTTACTTCCTTACAGCTCATTGTTATTCTGAAAAGTAATCAAATTTATATGGCTATCAGCAGCAGAAATTTGAAAACAAAATTTGGCGATGTAGCAAGCAATTAACGCTAAAGCAATGTACAGGATTTTTATTCATCACCATATGTAAGAACAATATGATTACTCACACATAAGTGGACAAACGGATAAACGATGTACACTATTTTTCATGATCACTGCGCATTAAATGGACAAATCCCCTGTAGCTCTTGCACAGTCGATAATGCTAGGTCAATTGAAATGGATTTATCTATATGCAATGTATGTTTTCCCTTAGAAGTAGACTCTTCGAACAGTGAAGTAAAATCTTACATAGAACAGACACATAAGTTTCTTTATTATGGTATAGAATGGAAACACAACTTACAGTTCCCTTAGATCGGAATGGCGGAGGATCGCCTGCGTATGCGATGACGATGGCACCGGGTTTCGTTTTCAACTTCTCTTCTGTGGAAGTTGCGGTGACAATTACAAGCTGCACAGATCATAGCTGCATGGGTTCCCTCCTCTCCACTTGCCATAAATTCTCCGCAACCATCAACAACATAGCCCCCAGTGCTCGCAGCGTGATTCTTTCGGCATTCTCGGTAGGTCCTTAGACGCAATATCTCCTCTTGCGGTTGCGGAAGTGGCTGCTTCGGTCTGCTGCACTAATGCAGACGACCACTATGATTTAGACCTAATCTACACCAAAACCTAATCATATGAGCCGAACGGCAGTTGATCATAAACATCTCGGTGAAGCTCATGATGGCTAACATGGGGTCCCTCCTGAAAGATGCCATATAAACAATTACAAAAAATGAATTGCTACAGTATAAATCGAAACCATGGTTTTACACACCATCTGAAAGATTTTAGGGCAAAATGAGATATACCATGTTTGTGCTAATAACGTACGGTTTCTCGTTTCATTGCCAGATTACCTCATATAAATTACATCTCTGCACCTTATAGATGATTTTAGATTAGAATGAACAGGTTTTAGCTCCAAGACATGAAGACTAAAATTCTAAATATCACCCAACACTTTGATTCGGTAGTTGCGCTTTGATCGGATCAGGCGCCTTTCATCTTGACCACTGGTTTCAGTGTTATCACTAATTAACTTCGAATCCTAAATTGTTGTATCATTATAGCTGTCATCTTACAATCGGCGAAGGACTGAACAGGAAAAATAATGGCATAGCTCTGCTTTCGGTGGGGACTGAGAGACATTAATGACGTTCTTTTGACGTAAGATCATGTAAGGCGTAGACATTTTGTTGCCTAATAACCCGACCAGGTTAGTGATGCCCAATAAATAGCGTGGCTTTGCCAATTGGTGATAACCTGATAAGGATTCTCAGAGCATCTTAGGTCAAACTAGACATAATGATGGCAAGCACACAAATGTGTCTATGGAGGGGTTTGTGGTTATGGGAATAAATGTTAAATCCTTATCCATTATAGCCTTTAGATTGAATTTTAAAAGAAAAGTTTATATATATATAAACTAACTTTTCTTTTAAAATTCAATCTAAAGGCAGGACAATTATGGCAAAGGAACCGAAAAAAAATCTGGTAAGACCTGGAATAGTTGGGTGGTTTGTAAACAATAACGTAGTTATGACCTCTGTTACACAAGCTTTTGCTACAATTATAACAAGGGAACCAAGGAATGAACACTAAAATCATATTACATCCCTTTTTCCTCCCATAATAATAGGATGGGAGGATTGGTTATAATTACCATAAGGTGATTACGACCTTTGTTATTAAGTATGGCCTCTATATGCTAAATAAAATATACCTTATGGACTTCATGATTAAAACTTTACAACGTGGATGTGTATCATATTCTGGTTCTACCTTTAAAAAAAGCATGCCATCCATGCATATTGTCGTGACATTTTCTGTTACTACCTTAAAAATAGGCTATGGAATCGATTGTTTGGTGCATGATTATCCAATTGATAACTTCCTGAACAAGCTTTAAGCATTGGTTTCTTAACCTTTCTTTTTTCCTTCTTTTTACTTTCAAGCCGAAAAAAAGTAACTTGGTATTCAAAAGGGAAATGAATCAAAGTTACATCAGTTTGTTTCCTTGAAACTTTTGTCCAGTCATAGACAACATCCGAGTCAGAAATATAACAACCTAACAATAGCCCATATAAAATGTATATAATACAAAAGTCTGGTGAGCCCAAAAGCAGCAAAAACAACCAATAGTCCTCGTAAGCATAGCACAATCACATGTATCAAGCATGGAAGCCCAATACCGAAAACAAACTGGAATACAGAAGACGACAACCAAGAAGTAGAAACCTTAGAACAACTCCAGTGAACCCGAGCCAGAGAGAGTGCCCTCCAGAAATTCATCATAGTATAAGAGCCCATCCATCTGCCCCATAGCTGATTTAGGTAAAAAATCCACTTTCGAGTTGAATTCACGAAGAATATGAGTGAATTCAACTTTAGAAAAGGTCATAATTAAAGCTCGAATATGTTCCAACCAATGCTTGAGCTGTAAAACATCTAACAAAGCTTTTCCAGCTGATCAATTGATGACCACCAAAGAATCGCCAACCACCTGTAACTTATCAATCCCATTGCTCCTAGCAAAGCACAGGAGTCCACAAAGAGCCAATAACTCAGCACGGGTATTGGTACCCTTTCCCGCATATAGCTTGAGCGAAAAATAGTGAGAAGAGCTAACATACAGTACCATACCCGCACCACACCAGCCTCCCTGTTGGGCCCCGTCAAAGAACCCAATGGAGCTAGAAAGGTCAAAACAAGGAGGGATAATACAATGCTGCCGGTTCATAACTTTCTTATGGAAAAACTCTGAAAACATAGCCACTGCTTTGTATTCCACCTGCAGAAAAATCAGCTTCTGATCTTGGAAGATGATCCGATTCTGGTTCTTCCAAACTTCCCAAGAGATAAAAAAAGGAAGTTCCGCACAAGAAGATCTGTAACTGGCCCAATGCTCCATACTTAACATAAAATTAGCACGCCCCAAAGGAATCTTACAGTTCAACACCTGTTGACAAGCATCCAAAAATTTTGTGAAGAAATGACAGGCAACAAAAAGATGGGACATTGTTTCCTCCTGTTGCAAGCAAAGGGGACACCTACCCGGACCAACAAACCCCTGCTTATGAAGATTGTCCCACGTCAGTACTTTATTGTCCATGCATAACTAGATGAAACACTTGACTTTCAGAGGAAGTTTCCACTGCCATATCATGTGAACCCACAGACTGGTAGGCAAAGGAACCTGTTCCAAGACCACAAACTCGTATGCCTTCCTTGTTGATATAGAGCCATTAGAGTTGAGCCAATCCCAAACCAAAGCATCAGGAGTATTGGACAAAGTAATTCCTGTAGAGTACAACATAAGGGTATAAAGACGCCATTCCTCCGCCAATCTGCCCGACCGCCCCAAATCAAATGCCTGCATCCTAATGAGGAGAGCCATCCCTCACCCCAGGAGTGCGTATTTGAGCAATAAATTCAATATTTCTATCATGGATGGCCCTAACAAGCTCAAGTGAAATCTCAAAGTCCTCATGCATGCTGATGATATGATCAATTCCAATATAGGCCTAGATACCTCTCCCAATACTCCAAGATAGATGAGTTTTCAGAATATATAATTTGCTATACAACCCTTTCCAAATGAGAGATGACTGCACACAGATCGGAGGAGTATATCGAACCCAAACGTAAGGAAGAATGGATTTAAGGTATTTCTTCCTGATCACATCATTCCACAAATTCGTACCAAGCAGTGCCCTCCAAAGTGATTTTGCACCCAAGGCATAATTAAACTAGAAGATATTCTTGAGCCCCCAACCACCATAACTCTTTGGCAAAGCCAACCGATTCCAGGCTACAAGATGGAATTTAGAACGATCCAAAGAACTAACCCACAAAACTTTATACATCCTCTATTTGATCCCCTCCAACACTGAATGAGGCACCTTCGATAAGGATATCGAGAAAAATGGAATGCCCTGCAACATAGAGTTAATAAGAACTAAACGACCACCAAGAGACAAGGAGCGATAGGCCCAAACATTAATTCTTTTCATGAACCGACTGATTAGCCACCTCCAATATTAAATAAAATAAGAATTTGGTTTCAAAATGAGGCCTAAGTATTTTAAGCCCTCCTACAAGGCTTGCCACTTAAAAGGAAAGAGAGATTCAATGTTCAATTGCAGAATAGGGTCCACACCTTCACAAAAATAGAAGGTAGATTTTCCAGGGCTTACCAACATACCAGAGGCCAAGCATAACACCTTCAAGATATCCGAAAGTGTACGCCAGTCTTGAAAAGTACCTCTACCAAAAACCAACACATCATCAACAAATAGTAAGTGTGATATAAACATAGCCGGAGCAATCTTCACCCCCATAAAACATTTATCCTTCTTATCCAAATTGAGCATAAGACTCAAACCTTCGATTATCAAAAGAAATAACAGAGGGGACAAGGAGCACCCCTGTCGTAAGCCCCTTTCACCATTAAAGAAGGAAGATGGGTGTCCGTTGTCTAGGACCACATAATTTGCACTAGATACCCAAGCCATAATCCAACTAGTAGCTTCCACCGGTAATCTAGACTGAATAAGAACAAATCGAAGAAAGGTCCAATCTACTCTATCATAAGCCTTCAATAGATCCATCTTTAATACCAACGCATTCATCTTTTTCTGTTTAATGGAATGGATTCCCTCTTGTGCCACTCCAATGGCGTCAAGGATTTGGCGATTCGAGAGAAAACCAAACTGCTCCATTGACAAACTAGAATCTAAAAAAGGCTTGATCCTTTTCGAAATGATCTTTGAGACCAACTTGTAAACCAAGTTGCAGAGAGAGATAGGCTTGTAGTCATTAAAGTTGGATGGTTTATCCTTCTTAGGAATAAGGGTAATAAAAGTAGAATTAAGCTTGGTCAGAATAACACCCTTATGTCTTGACTCCTCAGCAGCTCTAAGAAGTTCCAGCCCAAACAAATCAAAGAAGAAAAGGAAGAATTCAACAGACCACCCGTCCAGGCCGAGGATTTTTTCCTTTTCAAAGTGATTAAGAACCTCCTTGACCTCCTCCAATGTCACAGCAGCACAAATAACCTCTGCCGCATTAAGAGGAAAATTTCTTGGGTAGTTGCGAATCACCGATAGTTGTTCATGCAAATTTCCCATCTTATCCTGGCGATAGAACTCCTCAAAGTACTTCACAGCTCCATCTTCTAGGGCCCTCTGATTATTAAGAACCCAACCCTCAGCATCGTCAAGCTGCCAAATAGCATTACAATTCCTGCGCATGTTGGCATAGTTCTGGAAGAATTTCGTATTACTATCTCCGCTCTGAATCCATAATTCCCTACTCTTCAAGCGCCAGGATTCTTCCTGCTGCAAAAGATTATTCTGTTTGGCACCTTCCAATGCATACCGATGAGCTTTATACTTAAGATCAAACAAACCATTTACATTATCACCCATACGTTGCAGTTGGAACTCAAGTTTGATAAGTTCATCCTGCTGCTTAACCTTAAAATCATTAACCCACTTGATAACCTCAAAACGAAACCACCTAAGTTTTGAAACAAGTGACAAGATAGCTGAGCCAGAGTCATCCACAAAGAACTCCTCCCATTTATGGCGAATTAAAGAACAAAAACTAGAATCCTCCAACCACTTATGATTAAACTTAAAGGGATAGCTAACCATCATGCAATCCAAGTCCACTTCCAAAAAGACTGGCTTATGGTCTGAAATACCAGTAGAAATGGACCATCTTCGAAACTTACCGAAACAATGACTCAGTTCCTCCGCACCCAAAAAATGATCCAATCGTTTCACACAACCACTGCTACCTACTCTGTCATTGCTTCAAGTTGGGGTCATGACCATAGGAGCAACATCAATCAGACCCACAGCATCAAAGGCCACCCGAAAGTAATCCGAGAGTGGATGCACTTTACATTTCGAGCCCCAAACCTCTGCAGAGGAAAGTGTAAGGTTCAAGTCCCTTGCCACAATCAAAGAAGGATCATTGAGCATCCCATTCCGAAAAATCGCCTCCCAAAACAACTCTTTATTACTGTACGGGCCATAAATATTCAGAACCCGCATAGTTCTGTCCAGATCCTTGAACTTACGTTCCAATAGAATGCCTGCATCCATCGTAAACGAAGAAAACTGGGCTCTCAAAGGGTTCTAGGCTGACAGAAAACCCCAAGAGAGACTGGCCGAGTCTCTATCACAACAATGCCAATTAGGAAGAAGCTTCAGAAAAGACTCACAAGCTTGAGCAAAGGGAACCATAGTTTCTTGGAGAAGGATTATATCAGGGTTGGTAGAAGTGAATAAATGTCTAAGGGAAGTTCGTTTGGGAACATTACCAAACCCACGGACATTAAGGGACATAATGAGCCTTAAGAATCAAACACACCAGGGACGCTTGCTCTAAGGGCCTCGAGATAAGAGGGGGTGCTAGTAGAAGACATAACCTTCCCCACCAAAGTTATGTCCGAGAGTCTAGGGTTTTCAAAAGTGAAGGGAGAGTCATCCATAGGACTAGGGAAGGGGATATGAACCTTCTTACCACATTTCTTCCGAGTAGTAACATTCTGTGAGCGAATAGAAGAAATAGGGACAACATCTCCCCCTCCCGGTAAGGTAAAAAAAATAGGAAGTTGAATCAAAGCAGGAGTTCCGTCACTGGTACTGGTGAGACGAGGAGAAGGGTCACCACCACGAGCCCTAGAAAAAGAAGAGGAGGAGGGGTGTGCAAAGGTCAAAGCAGGGAGGGAGGGACACGGGGAAAGGGTAGTGACATGCCCCTCGTCCCATCCCACTGACAATGCAGGAAAAGAGGAGTACAATAAACCAGGGGAGGAAGGAATGAACTCATCAGAAAGGAAAGGAATGGTTCTAGGAGTAGCCAAAGGATCATCCCTCACCAAATTGTCATAGTTTCCAATAGAGGTCAAAGGAGCCGAACCTCCAATCTCATCAAACATCAAGGAAATCATCTCGTCCTTAGATAAAAACTTCTGTAAGACGGAGAGAGAGTTTTTCAACTTACCGAAGCATTCCAGCGCCAAGGAATGATCCAAAGAGATCGAGCGAGCAAGAAAAGAGTCTGAATCCCCAAAGCAACCAACATCCAATGACGGTTTAGGGCTAATGTCATCTAGACCAGGATAGGATTCACAGAGATGTCCCGTTTTATGACAGCCATAACATCGAAAAGGTAACCGCCAATAGTTAAGAGTTTGAGTGAAGACTCCATCGCTCCAAAAGACTCAACCTCCTCAGGTAAACCCTAGGACACATCCACCTCCACCAACATACGTGGCACCCTACTGTCCATTTCCAGAAGAGTAGCCTCCTCCACCAGAATAAACCTCCCAATAGAGTTGGCCACAGACAAAAGAAACCCAAAAGACCAACAATGCAGAGGAAAACTAGGAAAAACCACCCAAAAGTTCTTCGTAGTCAGCTTCTCCACCATGGGTTGAACCCCGAATGCCACCGAGTAAAAGCCAAAGTACCAACACCAATGACCCAGAATGACCTTCAATCTCCCGTAAACTCTCGCCGATGAGGAAATGGAAATTATACCATCCATTCACCAACAGAGTAACCCGGAGAATATAATTAATGATGGGTTTCCAAAAACTCGCCATCCACGCCAAGATTTCCGACCAAGACAACTTGATGAACTCAAATCTACTTAACAGGGTCTGCTTCGACAACCCAATCACCATGTCAATCGTTACATCCTTCCCCAAGATGCAGGAGTATTTAACCTGCTTAACCCTCTCCAATTTTACCTTCCTCCGTCTACACGCCTTATCACCAGAAAGAACCCTACAATGGTTAGAATCACCCACACCCGCAGTCTTCGCACCAGGGCCGGGAGAAAAAACTTTGGTCTGAGGCAAGCGGAAATCCCCACCAAACCCATCCACGAAAAATGTCGGTGCGTAATGCCTAGCTCTGGAATCAACCCGGAAGACAAACTCCACCAAAGCCTTAGGGTTAGCATGGACATTGTCCTTCTGTTTCTGAAAGAGACACCTCGCATCATCCATAGCTCTAGGTGTACACAGATCCCCACCAGATGTAACCTCCGTCCTATGTCTGGACAAGGAGGCCCGTAACGCTGACGTCACCCCTGACACCAAGTCACATGACAACCGGAGGAAAAAACACAGTACTCAAAAAACGACACCAAACCAGCCAGAGCAAACCACCAAACCACCCCTAAGAGAACCGAAAACCAGGAAACCGGAAAAATAGCCAGAAACCACTGCCACCTTCCCACTTTTTTTAGACTTGGTTGGTACTAACTAATCTGGAAGATTAGTTGACTCCATGTATGGCTAAAAACTACTAACCCTGACAGGAGAGATCACAGGAACAGCCAAAAAAACCACCATTCCATAATTATAACCAAAAAACCAAACGCTATTGTTGAACCAGCTCTGAATCTCTCACGTTGTCACAGTTGTTAAGCTCGATACATTGTGATTGAATCAAAGTTCTAAATAGCCAAATTCCTAGTTGCTTAACAATATATTTCTTCTCTAAACTCCTTGCTATTGAACGAACCCAATCTAGCACCAAAATCTCCATTTTATGTATTAAATGTAATCATGAGCTATGCCTTTAATATACCAAACAATTTTCATAGTTTTTTTCTTAGAATTATTATTTGTTAATATGTCATAACTTTGAAAACAAAACTCATTGCAAAAGTGATATCGACCGTACCATTTCTAAGGTTCATGAGACTACGAACCAACTTTTCATATTGAATTGCATTAATGCTACATCTGTCATCATCATTGTCGAGTTTTTAACCTTGTCTAAATATACGAGTCAATTTTGAACCGTGCCAATAGATATAATGCATGTTTTCTTTGACAAATAAAGATACCAGCTACTGATACATATACTACGATGTTGGTTCATTCTGACTTTAACAAAGTCATAGAGCAAGACATTACCATCAATTCCTGAAGACATTACATTAGTTAATATATTTTCTATATACTTCAAACCGGAGTAGCATGATTCAAGTACAAAGATGAATATGAATACTAAAAATATATATAAAAGCAAATTATAATACATACAAAATACATTAGAAAATTACTTATACATTATAAAACATATTTTTCAATAATAATACAAAATTAATAATATCTATAAACTATTAAGAAATTTAAAAATATACACAACCCTCCGGAACGCTTTGGCATTGGAACTGATATCATAGTTGTACTTGCACATACATATACCTACATTCCAATTATAAACATGTATATGCATTAACTGGTTCTACGTCATTTGACGTTGCATCAACTTCAATACACTCGAATCTATTTATTTACATTCATCTATGTACACATACCCATTTTAGGAGATTCTGAATTACTTGAAATCTTCTTTAACACAGATCTAGGCTGAAGAAAGCATGATGGATGATCAACTTAGAAATGTTTTTGGTTTCTTCTGGTTTTTTTTTTCAGCCTTTTAGCTTTTACTTTTAAGGAATAATAAAACTGCATGTGAAGTAATAGTAAAACAGGGCAGCTTTAACCTTTTATTTTAGTTTTTATTTTTATTTTTTCTTTTCTTCTAGTTTTTCTTAGTTGTCTAAATCTCTTATACAGTGATCATTGTAGAAGATAAATAGAGTTGAATACAATACAATAATTGATTTTTTTTGTGCCGATCAAAGATTTATGAATACATATATTGAGTTTTCATCAGTATAGTGTGAGAGCTACTTTCAGTTTTATATCCTTCTGTTGTTATCAGAGTTGGTTGCACGAGTAATTTTTTTTTGTCGCTGGCAGAAGTTCTTCCGAATGGCAAATAGTGGCAGTTTTCCATTCCAGCTTCTGCTATTTACCGGAGACAACTATGAATACTGGATTTTAAAGATGAAGACACTATTATTCCAAGATAACTGGGAATTAGTAGAAGGAGGATACACAAAACCTGCAGATCAGAATGCGTTGAATGCATTAACAACAAATCAACGAACTCAACTGAAAGAAGACAAGAAGAAGGACAATCGAGCTCTATTTATCATTCAATCTGCATTGGATATACCAAATTTTCCGTGTATAGCTGGTATGACAAAGTCAATGGATACATGGGAGGCTCTACAAAATGCATACCAAGGAAAGTAAGATTGGTAAGACTTCAAACTCTTCGAAGAGATTTTGAAAATCTAAGGATGAAAGAAGCTTAGTCTATTCAAGAATTTATTACTAGGACTCAAAGTATTGTGAATCATCTTAAAACAAAAGGGGAAAGTGTCACACAGAAAAAAATAGTAGAAAACTTTTTGAAATCTCTTCTTCCAAAATTTTATCCAGTGGTCATAGCCATTGAAGAAAGTAAGGATCTAACAACATTCAAAGTCAAAGTTGAAGAGTTTATAGGTTATTTGCAATCTCATGAGGAGCGTATGCAGCGTTCCACAGAGAACTTGGTGCAAGCCTTCCAGTATACTGTAAGAATTGAAAAAAACTCTATAACTCCTCCATGTCACACAAATAAATCTCAATGTGAGTCTTCTTCTAATAACAGAGGACAAGGTAGAGGAAGAGGAAGAGGCAATAATAGGAGAAGAAGAAGAGGCAATAATAGAAGAAGAGGAAGAAGTTTTGTGGATCTCCAGTGTCAATATTGTGAAAAGTATGGTCATCTGAATGTAGAAAGAAAAAATCTGATTTGAATAATTCAAGATCCAACTCTACTAGAGAGTCATTTGAAGATGCAAAGCACTCTACATTCCTCATTTGCAATTTGGCAAAAGAACCTCAAAAGGATGTGAGGATGTGTGGTTCCTTGATAGCGGATGCTGCAATCATGTGACAAGTAAATCTGATCTCTTTGTCAACTTAGATAAATTAGTGAGAAGTCAAGTCAAATTCGGATATTATAAAGAGGTTGATGTAAGAGGAAAAGGTACCCTTACAATGAAAACTAAGCAAGGAGACACTCAAATTTGGAGGTTATAAAGAGGTCAAGCAAGGAGACATTACTTATATTCATTACACTTTGCATGTGCCCAAAGTACAACATAATATTTTAAGTATTGGGTTGCTTGTAGCAAAGAATTATAAGGTTGTGTTTGAGGATAACTGCTACACAATATTTGATATATCATTTAACCATAATCTTATAGCAAAGGCTTGTATAAAAGAGAATAAATTGTTTCCTCTCACATTGGTGTCAGCTGAGATGCATGCTCTCATAGAAACCACAATGATTCATGGTTATGGCACAAACGGTATGGTCATTTGAATTTTGAAGGATTAAGTTTGCTTCGTAAGAAGTACATGGTGAGAGGACTTCTTGCAATTTCAGAAAGAGAAGAAGTTTGTTCAGTCCATGAACTTGACAAGCACCATCAAGATAGTTTTCCCGTGAACAAATCATGGAGGGAAAAATATCCTCTAGAGCTTGTGCATATGCATAGTGACTTTTGTGGTGATATGCAAGAGGAATCTTTGGGTAAGAATATTTATTTTTTGACATTTATTGATGATTTCTCATGCCACACATGGGTTTATTTTCTTAAGCATAAATCTAAGGATTTTGAATGCTTCAAGCACTTTAAGGCTATGTCTAAAAATCAAAGCCGGTATTCTCTCAAAATACTCAGAATAGATAGAGGGGGGAATTCACTTCCAAGGAGTTTGGTGATTTTTGTAATGCTCATGACATTAAGAGACAACTTATGACAACTTATACCCCCAACATAATGGTATTGCGGAGAGAAAGAACTGTACCATTATGGAGATGGAATGAAGCATGTTACAGTCCTAAAATGTTCCTAATTGTTATTGGGGATTTGTAGTAGCAATCACAGTTTATATTTTCATTCGAATCCCAACAAAGTTGCTTCAGAATATCACTCCAAAGGAAGCTTGGAGTGGACACAAGCCCTCGGTATCTCACTTTCGTGTATTTGTTTTCCCCGCATATGTTCATGTTCTTCTTGAGAAGCGGAAGAAGTTGGATGCAAAATCCCAACCTTTTATCTTTGTGAGCTATTCAAATTCCACGAAAGGATATAAATTTTATAACCTTGACACAAATAAATGGATCATCAGTCGAGATGTGGTTTTTGTTGTAGGTGGAGTATGGCAATGGTAAAAAGGATTTCGGCAAACTACATCACTAATCATGGGTATTGAAGATGATAAGTTTCCTTCTCTCCCCACATGCTGAAGTGGAAGTTCAAGCGCCATATCACCAAGTTCACCAAACTCTCCAAGTTCCTCTTTAGACGAGAGTTCCAGTCCTCAATCAAGTCTAAGATCTTCAAACAAGGTACAGATTTTAAATGAAATTTATCAAAGGAATTCTGATATGAATCCAGTTTCCAATTGTTCTTTGTTTAGTACCATTCAAGTTGAGCATTTTGTGTATGAACAGGCCATGGAAGAACAAGTATGGATTGATGCTATGAATGAAAAGATGCATGCCATTGATAAGAAAAATACATGGGAATTAGTGCAACTTCCTAAAGACAAACATGTGATTGGTGTCAATTGGATTTATAAGGTCAAATATCATGTTGATGGTTCTTTGAAAAGACACAAGGCGAGATTAGTTTCCAAGGGATTTCCATAAAAGCCTGGAGTAGATTATTTAGAGACCTTCACTCCAGTTGCAAGATTTGATACAATAAATATTATATTGCCTATTATTGCACAACACAAGTGGACAATCTATTAGATGGATGCAAAATCATCTTTCTTGAATGGTTATATTAATGAGGAAGTCTATGTGGAACAACTTATTGGTTATGAAATTCAGTGAAAATAACATTTTGTTTACAAATTGAAAATATCTCTCTATGGGTTGAAACAACCACCCTGTGCTTGGTATGCTAGGGTTGACAGTTATTTCTTGAAGCAAGAATTTATCAGAAGTCCCTTAGAGCCAACCCTCTATATCAAACATCTTGGTAATGATATTCTAATTGTCTTCCTTTATGTTGATGATTTCATTTATACAAGTAATAGCCCATCTGTCATGTAGAAATTTCAAGCATAAATGAAACAAGAATCTGAGATGTCAGATATGGAACTCATGCACTATTTTCTTAGAGTGAAGGTGCAACAACAATATGAAGGTATATCCATTTCTCAAACCAAGTATGTGGCTGATTTATTGAAGCAATTTAGAATTGTGTCATGCACTACAGTTGCAACCCCTCTAGCCCTTGGTGAAAATTTAACCAGGGAATATGAAAGTTCCAAAGTGGATGCTACTTTATACATAAGTGTGGTTGGGAGCTTCATATACCTCACTTCAATGAGACCTAATATTATGTATGTTGTGATCCTCATCTCTCAGTTCGAGGATCCACATGAGTCTCATTGGCATGATGCAAAAAGAATTTTGAGGTATGTGAGTGGTACACATAATTTTGGCATTCATTATTCTTCCACTCATAAGTTTGAGCTATTTGGTTACATAGATCCCTATTGGGTTGGTTCAGTGGATGATAGAAAATCATCATCTAGTTATATTTTCTCACTTGGTTCTAGAGTTGTGTCATGGAGTAGTAAGAAGTCGGCAACTGTAGCTCTCTCTTCCGCAGAAGCTGAGTATATTGCAGCAACAACAACCAGTTCTCAATCCATATGGATTGTAGAATTTTAGGAGATATTAAATTGGTTCAAGAACATCCAACAACCATTGTACTGTGATAACAATAGTACCATTGCAATGACAAAAAATCACGTCTTCCATGCTAGATCGAAGCACATTGAGATGAGATATCATTTTATATGTGGCTTGGTTCAAGATGGGACAATGGAATTAAAATTTTTCCCTACATATGAGCAAGTTGTTGATATCTTTTCCAAGGCTCTTCCTACACCAAGTTTTGTTGCCTCGAGAAATTAGTTGGGTGTCATCCCCGTTTTTCATCCAATCGGAGATTGAAGAAAGCATGATGGATCATCGACTCAAACAATTTTTTTGCTTTCTTTCAGTTTTTTTCTTTCCTTTTAGTTTTAGCTTTAGCTTTTAGCAAGGCATAATAAAATTGCATGTGTAGTAATAGTAAAAATGAGGGAAGGAATGGGGGTGTTGCTCTTACTTTCAGCAATACACACAGATCTCCAAACTCTGAGAATTTATCAACAGCACAGTTGCAGCTGATAGTAATAGCTCACTGTTTTAGCTAACAGTCACGTACAGGACTGTTGCAGCTGTGTTGCAGCTGACTGTTTCAACGACGTTATGATGACCCCTGCGTTCACAAACTTAACAAATAACAAGTAAATACAATTAACTCACAAATAACATTAATCTCTTAAGCTGCTACAAAAAAATAATATTTAGAATAATTCTGAGTTTACAAACTGATAAAACAGAGCATAACATAAACACATAGAAAAAATTATGGGTTTAACATAAATTTCATTCACTCTGTATTACATCTCTATGAATCATGATTACAATGGAAGTATTTATAGTGCTTCAGGGTAATCATACAATAAATGCAATTAACCCTTCATAACAAAATCTGATCTACAAAATTAAATGCTATGTTCTGTTGCATCCTTAAGCAGTTAAATATATGACTGTAAATGCCTCTTCAAAACTGGATACATTGCAACAGAGTTTCTGAATGTCGCTTCATCCTTAATGATTAAGTCGGTCAAGCAGTGGAAGCTCTTCAAAGATTTGAACGATCAACAAAATCTGATTTGATTTATATTTTCGATAATTTCTGAATTTGATGATGGGATTTCATAAATATAATATATTATTTCTAGGCGGTGTTTGTCTTTTGTAGATTTTGGCGGCCATCAATTTAGGCAGTGGAGTAATTAATTTATTTCTAACATTCTCCCCCTTAATTACTAAACTAAAAAAAAAAATTGAAATACTATCTTTCTGTTACAGCTTACAAACCCCAATGTTTTTCCTATGAAACTCAAACAAATCTTTCCCTAGAGGTTTTGTAAATAGGTCTGCAAGCTAATTTTATGATTTGCAAAATTCCATAGTGATTTCATTCTTATTTATCAGTTCTCGAATGAAATGATACCTTGTATCAATATGCTTACTTATTTTATGAAAGACGTGATTTCTTGATAGTGCAATGGCTGATTTATTGTCACAAAAAATCTGTGTTGGTCTATCTTGTTCATGCTGCAACTCAGAAAGAGTTCTTCTAATCCACACAGTTTGACATGCAGCTGTTGTTGCTCCAACATACTCTAGCTCAGCAAAGGATAATGTCACTATGGGATGCTTCTTTGAAGCCCATGCTACTGATCCCAATCCAAAACTATATACATATCCAGATGTACTCTTTCTATCATCTGTAGAACCTGCAAAATCACTGTCAGTATATCTAATCAACTTAAAATTTGAATTTGATGTATACTCGATACCAAAATTTTTTGTTCCAGCAATATATCTCAGAATCCTCTTTCGAGCTTTCCAGTGGGTATTCTTTGGGCACTCCATAAATCTCGAAATCATAATTACTGCAAACACTATATCAGGTCTTGTTGCAGTCAAGTACATGAGACATCCTACCAGTCTCTTATACAACGTTGGATCAACTTTTAACCCATCATCCTCCTTATTGAGTTTTGTACCAGTTGCAATTGGTGTTACAACTGACTTACAATTCATCATCCTGAATCTTTTCAGTACATCATTTACATACTTTTTTTATTTATAAAAATACCATCCTCAGACTGAGTTACTTCAATACCAAGAAAATATTTCATCATTCCTAAATTAGTCATCTCAAATTCTGTTTTCATGGCTTTCTTCAACTCATCTACTGAAAGATATCCAGTGAAGATCAAATCATCAACATATAAGCAACCAATCAGTATTTTACCTTCTTGGTTTACCTTTGTATACAAGGTTGGCTCACTTGGACTTCTAATGAATCCTTCACTATTCAAATATTCATCAATCCTACTGTACCAAACTCCAGGTGCCTGCTTCAATCCATACAATGCTTTCTTTAAGCTGTAAACTTTGTCATCTTGTCCATCAATTTCATATCCAGGAGGTTGTCTTACATAAACCTCTTCTTCTAAATATCTATTCAAAAACACAGACATTACATCCATTTGATATACATACCATTTATTATGAGCAGCAATAGCCGATACCATTCTTACTGTATCAAGTCTGGATACAGGTGCAACTGTCTCATTATAATCAATACCAGGTTGTTGACTAAACCCCTGAGATACAAGTATTGCTTTGTATTTTTCAACTTCACCATCAACATTTAACTTCTAAGTCTTATAAACCCATTTGTCACCAATACAATTTTTATTATCAGGCAAACCTATAAGATCCCAAGTGTTATTTCTTTCTATGGCATCAATTTCTTGATCCATTGATTTTATCGAAACATCCTTTTTAATGGCTTCATCAAAACTTATAGGATCACATGCTATCAATGCAAAATTTGAAACTTGATCTACTTCTTCATTCTTCTCATACAGTTCTCTTAAACTTCTAGTCTTCTGACCTCTAACTCTATTTCTCAATGAAGCTAATGTAGGATTTGATTCACTACTTACCTCTGATCCTATTCCTTGCTATCCACCAACACTTGATGGTTCACCACATTCTTGAGTTTTGGGCATTCTTCCATGTGTTCTTACTGCTGGTGTAGGTGTTTGTGGAGTTAACTGTCCTACATGTATGCTTTGCTCATCACCTTCATCTTATGCATGAGATGTAACAACGTCCTCTACAACCAACTTATCTATGCTGCCATCCCATGCTTCTTCTTCCTTAAACACCACATCTCTACTGATGACATACTTCTTGGTGATGGGATTATAGAATCTATATGCTTTAGATTCTTCACTATATCCAACAAAAATACATTTATGACTTCTGTCATCTAATTTTCTCCTCATCTCTTCAGGTACATGTGCATAAGCTACACAACCAAAAATTCTTAAATGAGATATGCTGCTACACTTACCATTCCATGCTTGTTGTGGAACTCGATCCTTCACGCTCTTAGTTGGGCTTCTGTTCAGAATGTATACTGCACAGGTAATAGCGTCTCCCCAATATTCATCTGAAAGATGCTTCTCCTTCATCATACGTTGAGCCATGTTCATAATGGTTCGATTCTTTCTTTCTGCTACTCCGTTTTGCTGTGGAGTGTAGTGAGAAGTAAACTGTCTTTTAATTCCATGATATTTACAAAATTCCACAAAATCATTCAACATAAACTCACCTCCTCTGTCTGATCTCAAGACTTTAATACATCTGTCACTCTCCTTTTCAACCATAGCTTTAAAACTTTTAAACACATCAAAAGCTTGATATTTATGTTTGAGCAAATACACCCAAGTTTTTCGACTAAAATCATCAATGAAAGTCATAAAATAAACATTACCAGTCAAAGAAGGTGTTTGCATTGGTCTACACAAATCTGTGTGTACTAGCTCCAATGGTGCTTTTCCCCTGTATGAGACTCCATAGATGAACTTCTCTCTATGATGTTTTTCCAATATGCAACTCTCACATAAGCTTGCTGGCTGCTGGATACTGGGCAACCATTTTCATCTTCTTCTTCCGTAGCAAATCTAAGCCACCAAAATGTAAATGGCCATACCTCAAATGCCATAACCATGATTGATCTAAACTCTTAGTTTTATAAGCATTCAAAGAATTAGTCCAATCATTCCTCATAATCAATGAAAACATTCTATTCTTTGTCATCTCTACTTTGGCTATCAACTGCTTACTTGGATATTTGTCATAAATAGTACATACCTTGTTCTTAAAGAACACTCTGTACTTCTTCTCCAACAACAATCCCACACTCAATAAATTACACGTTAAACCAGGAACATAATAAACCTCATGAATTGTTATTCTTTTACCATTCTTGACATATACAACAATCAAACCTTTACCATTAAATTTTACCTTACTGTCATTACCCAACTTCACTTCAAACTGAATGCTTATATCTAGATTTAGAAATAATTCCTTATTTCGAGTCATGTGATTGCTGCATGCACTATCCAAGAACCATATATCCTTTGAACTTTCCTGGGTGACATCACAAGTCAAAAACATAGGTTTCTCTTCATTTCCAGCCTCCTCTGTAATGTGTGTAGATAGCTTACGAGAATTTGCTTGCTTCTTCCGACACTTGTTAGCAAAATGCCCAAATTTCTTACAATAAAAACATTGAACTTTAGATCTATCATACCTTTGATTTCTTGGTTGCCACATTCTGCTGCTACTCCCCCTTATGCTAGGAGTATTGTGTTGTAACTTCTCTTCAGATTCTGAATCATTTCTGTTGTCATTATGATCAGCAGTTCGACCTCCTCTTCCTCTGCTACTAGACCTTCCTCTGCCTCTGCCTCTAGTAACATGTAACTGAGATTTAAAAGCATTTTCTAATGGAGTATCATCATACCTGTTCATTCTTGATTCATGAGCAATTAAAGAACCAGTCAGCTCATAAATATGCATTTGACTGAGATCTTTAAACTCTTCAATGGGAACAACCACTGCTTCAAACTTATTTGGCAAACATCTCAACAATTTCTCAATCACACGCTGATCTGACAGGTCTTCACCATACCGTCTCAGCTGGTTTACAGTACTCATAACCTGAGTCATAAAATTATCAACAGTCTCACTATCCTTCATCTTCAAATTCTCAAAGTCCCTTCTCAAGTTTTACAACTTAACATTCTTCACCTTGGTCACACCTTGATAGCAAGTTTCAAGAGTGTCCCAAGTTTTCTTCGAAGACTCAGCACTTGATATCTTCGGAAATATAGATTCATTTAGGCCTTACTGAATAAGGCCAAGACCTTTGTTGTCCTTCTTCCTATTCTCCTTCAACAGAACACTCTCAGCATTTGATAGAGCCAATTCAACAGCTTGATCAACTGGCTCTGGATAGCCAATCGTAACAAACTCTCAAAAATACTGAGCACATAGGATAGTTCTCATCTTAATAAACCAAGTTTCATAATTCCTCTCATTCAACACATGAATTTGTGGCTGCACTATACTGCTGTTAGTAGCCATCTCAAATTGAATTCCAAATTACTCTAAACCAAAAACAAGAAATAAAACTTAACTAGGCTCTAATACCACATAGGGACGGCAGAGGGGGTGTTGCTCTTACTTTCAGCAACACACACAGATCTCCAAACTCTGAGAATTTACCAACAGTACAGTTGGAGCTGACAGTAACAGCTCATTGTTTTAGCTAATAGTCACCTACAAGACTGTTGCAACTCACTGTTTCAGCGACATTATGATGACCCATGCGTTCACAAACTTAACTAATAACAAGTAAATATAATTAACTTACAAATAACATTAATCACTTAAGCTGGTACAACAAACTAATCTTCAAAATAATTCTGAGTTTACAAACTCATAAAACAGAGCATAACATAAACACATAGAAAACAAATTATGGGTTTGTCATAAATTTCATTTAATCTGTATTACATCTCTATGAATCACGATTACAATGGAAGTATTTACAGTTCTTCAGGGTAATCATACAATAAATGCAGTTAACCCTTCGTAACAAAATCTGATCTACAAAAATTAAATGCTATGTTCTGTTGCATCCTTGAGCAAATATCTGACTGTAAATGCCTCTTCAAAACTGGATATGCTGCAACAAAGTTTCTGAATGCCGCTTCAATCTTAATGATTAAGTCGGTTAAGCGGTGGAAGCTCTTCAAAGATTTGAACGATCAACAAAATCTGATCTGATTTATATCTTCGATAATTTCTGAATTTGATGATGGCCTTTCAAAAATATAATATATTATTTCTGGGTGATGTTTGTCTTTTGTAGATTTCAGCGGCCATCAATTTAGGCAGTGGATTAATTAATTTATTTCTAAGAAAAACAACACAGCTTTAAGTTTTAGTTTTTATTTTTATTTTCAGTTTTTCTTAGCTGTCTAAATCTCTGATATGCAGATATCATTGGACTAGATAAATATACTTGAATACAATAGTTCATTTTTTTGTGCTCATCAAATATTTATGAATACATATATTGAGTTTTCATTAGTATAGTGTGAGAGCTATTTTCAGTTTTATATCTTTCATAGAAACCTACACTACGCTTCAAATAAGAAGCCGCATAATAATAATCACAATATGCATTATTCTTTCATAAGGACAAATAGAAAAATAGAGTAATTACCTAGATATCCAAAATATCATGCCATTTGATCCATGTAAACTCTAACTAACTAGCCTTTAATTTTCTAGTTAGTTAGAGATTATAGGGATTGGTAAAGATACTATAAATATTTTGTTATCTTTCATTGGAAAAAAAACAACCAAGCAAAATTTCCAAGTAAAAACACTAATTTTGCAGAAGATTCACGTCCAAGTTTGAGTTCCATCAAATTTATTAGGTTATGGAAGCCAATTATTGCCACAAGAAGGAAAACAGGAGAAGAAATTGAAGGTTGAGGAACTCGAGCATGTTAGTGAAAATACAAAATACTCCTCTACTTGAACAACTTCAAAACTACTACAATGTCCTTTCACAGTTTGCATACAATGGTAAGCTTCTCATAATGTTTTTACATCAGCAAAACTAGATTGTGAAGGTTGAGAATCTTATTAGGAGAAAATGTAAAAACAAAGATCCTAAGGAATTTAGTTTGAGTGCATCGAGAATCTTAAAAGAAAGGGAAAGGGCGTGTAATAATTGGCATTCAAATCGCCTTGGTCGACCATGGTTTGGAATTTCTACGATTACATAGTTCCATAGTAAATGAGGTGGAATTACAATTCTCCCGATTTTTATAACTGGATCTAGGTCAGAAAAGTTGGGCAATTTTTTTTAGAAAGGTGGTTAGCCGTTTGTTAAAGGGATAGTCCATCGGGAACTGGTCACCACCTGCTATTCTAGCTAGAGAATCAAAGTGACATGAATTACAATCATTACAATATGGGCTCAACAAGAGCAATATGTCAGTTACAAGAATTGAATGGGTGGGGAGGGTAACAACATTCCTCCCAATCACCCAAGCTACAACCAATGGACAAAAGCTGGACAATTTGAGTGCTAGTTATCCCAAGCCAAAAAAGAGGGTACTTTTAGGAAAAAAATGTAAAAACAAAGATCCACATCAGGAATTTATGTTGAGTGCCTCGTACTGTGTAAGTTCATTAAATGACCTCACGACACTGTGATCGACTTTCAAAATAGGATGCTGAGTGCTAATCAAAGTACTTTCGTGACCGGAGCAATTTGACCATAATAGTTTTCTTTGCAAGTTTGGAAAACACTTTGAACAAACTAAATACCACATATATTCACAAATAGAGCTAGTCGGAAGAAGATGAGAAGAAAATAAGTTTCATTTTCAAAAGCCGAAATGATTAAAGTATGGGAGTATGACATGTAAAGATTTAAAATATCCCGACAAAGTAACCTTCATTTTCATAATCATTTCTTGGAACATTGCGTCCTTGTTAGGCAAACTTTTCCTTTCTGTGATTTTAATCAAGAAAATTTTGTTCCCTAAACGCTTGAAATATATTTCGTCAAATGTAGCTTTATCTTTGAGAAGTTCGACAAATTAATTTATATTCTGAAGATTCCAGATATTACTTTGAGGCCAATCTGGAATCTCCAATCTCCGTGTACATGTACATGGTACACTATCAAAATTAAAACCAAACTTTCTTTTCTAATATCAATAGTTCGGGTGAATAGCTTACTCAAAGGAGTGAAGTCCATTTGAACTGTAGAAACATTCTTTGGAACCAAAGCAATTTATGATTCTTGTGGGTTCAATTTAGATCTAAAAGAAAAGAATAAAGACATCAATATTAAATAACAAAAACAATCAATAAGAGAATAATGAGTTCACTGTGCATGATAAGGCTATCGCTTCATCGATTTCCACTCCCACAGCTCCAACTACATGCCGCTCTCCTCCACTATACCCAGGACTTCTTATGGCCTGTGATGATGCTGCAGCAACTTATAACCCATCATTCTCTGGGAAATATTGCGCTGATAATCCATCATTGTCTGGGAAATATTGCGCGCTAAAATTCTCTACCTGTGGAGTTTTACTATTCTATTTACTACGCAGACTCTACACTTGTAGACTTATGCGCAGTTCCCTAATTTATAAGCAGTGATTTGCCACTTTCACTTTTCACGTTAACAAAAAAAAAACTTTCATTCTTTATAAAAGCGAAGATTTAAACAGTTATGCTATATGAAATATGTGCCACATGTGAAAAGTTAAACAGAGTATGTACATCAAAATAACTTAATCATTTATAGAAAAGGGAAAGTGAATGGCCTAAAGAAGAAAGAGGAACCATGGATTAGTTGGTACAAATTTTGACCCTCCCCCATAAAAAAGCTTTGAAAATTAAATTAAACACCATCGTTGTCAACTTGAATGACAAAATGTATCACATCACTCACTCTATATTAGTAAAACTTGTGCTAAAAAATGGTTTTCACGAGAAGAATTTTTATATATTCAAATTACTATGTCTAATTATATAAGTTTACATTATTTTATTTTTTATAAAAATAAAATAAAATGAATTTCTTACATTAGAAAAATGAATGATTTCAGTCATAAATGAAGAAAAACAAAACAAATTTATTTTATCAAATTCTCATAAAAGTGCATCATGGATAATTGTGCACCGAGCGAGGTGCTCTGCAGCCCAATATGGGGGAGATGTTGTAATGTTCATTCTAATAAAATAATTAAAATAATTCATGTCCACTCATAAAATAAAAAAATTATGGAAATTATTTAAAAAAAATCCATGTTGGCTCATAAAATAAAATATTATGAAAATTAATTATTAAAAAAAAATACACCTCAACGAATTGGATCCCTCTCAGTGCTTGATAGATCTGGGTTTAAGATAGATCTACGCTCGTACATAGACAATTCCACTTGAGTGAAATATTTGCTTAATATAGTTGAGGAATAATATAAACAACTCAACTTCACGTGCAATAATAGTTGAGGAATCCAAAACAGGCCATACCTTGGAAAAACAACCTTATTAAACTTCTTTTGATAAAGGAAGGACATAAGATTAGTACAATATTGCTTACAATGTGTTTTTTTAATGAATCACCTCTACAAAGGGCTTATATTTTAATTCAAGTCCTTTGGAATGTGTTTGGAATAATGCCACAATTTCAATTACACTATTGATACAACATGTTTACCTTGAAAATTTGGGTATGTTGCATTACATGTGGTCTGACATTAACAACTCGAAAGGATTCTAGGTTCCACCTTCTGTTTGTTTCCTAAGTTTATCACTTATTGTACTTCAAATGCATAATGTGGGATCATGTTACTTTTGATTGATAGTCTAGGTTGTTTTGTTTCACCCTCGATTTTCAAAGTACATAATCAACCAAAAACATGGGTAAATGAATCTTGTTATCTTTTAATTGGAAATTAAACTACTTAATAAAAACATATCTTAGTGAAAATTAAATTGTTACAATTTTTTATACACCATTGATCTTTAGAAATAATTATAGGTTCTACATTTTGTTTGTTTCTTAAGTTTATCATTTAATGTACTTTACATCCATAATGCTGGCACATGTTACTTTTGAGTTGTCTATGTCAATGTTAGTAGTTTGTTTTTTCTAGTTTTGATTTTCAAAACATATAATCAACAAAAAAACATGGTTAAATGAGTTTATTGTTATATTTTAATTGCAAATTAAATTCCTTAACAACAACACATTTTTTTATTGAAAATTAAATTCTTTAATAAAAACATTATTATTGAAGAGCATTTTTTTAATAAAACTTCATGAACATTATCATGCTGAAGTGGAAGTTCAAGCGCCATATCACCAAGTTCACCAAGCTCTCCAAGTTCCTCTTGAGACGATAGTTCCAGTCCTCAATCAAGTCTAAGATCTTCAAACTGGGTACGGATTTTAAATGAAATTTATCAAAGGAATTCTGATATGAATCTAGTTTCCAATTGTTCTTTGTTTAGTACCATTCAAGTTGAGCATTTTGTATATGAACAGGCCATGGAAGAACAAGTATGGATTGATGCTATGAATGAAAAGATGCATGCCATTGATAAGAAAAATACATGGGAATTAGTGCAACTTCCTAAAGACAAACATGTGATTGGTGTCAATTGGATTTATAAGGTCAAATATCATGTTGATGGTTCTGTGAAAAGACACCAGGCAAGATTAGT
Source organism: Larix kaempferi (assembly GCA_027924585.1). NCBI lineage: Eukaryota > Viridiplantae > Streptophyta > Pinopsida > Pinales > Pinaceae > Larix > Larix kaempferi. Next base: position 16,349,377 of record BSBM01000994.1, on the reverse strand, counting down.
TTCCAAGAGATTTCCATAAAAGCCTGGAGTAGATTATTTAGAGACCTTCACTCCAGTTGCAAGATTTGATACAATAAATATTATATTGGCTATTGTTGCACAGCACAAGTGGCCAATCTATTAGATGGATGCAAAATCATCTTTCTTGAATGGTTATATTAATGACGAAGTCTATGTGGAACAACCTATTGATTATGAAATTCGAGGAAAATAACATTTTGTTTACAAGTTGAAAATATCTCTCTATGGGTTGAAGCAAGCACCCCGTGCTTGGTATGCAAGGGTTGACAGTTATTTCTTGAAGCAAGAATTTATCAGAAGTCTGTTAGAGCCAACCCTCTATTTCCAACATCTTGGTAATGATATTCTAATTGTCTTCCTTTATGTTGATGATTTCATTTATACAAGTAATAGCCCATCTCTCATGTAGAAATTTCAAGCATAAATGAAACAAGAATTCAAGATGTCAGATATGGAACTCATGCACTATTTTCTTAGAGTGAAGGTGCAACAACAATATGAAGGTATATCCATTTCTCAAACCAAGTATGTGGCTGATTTATTGAAGCAATTTAGAATTGTGTCATGCACTGCAGTTGCAACCCCTCTAGCCCTTGGTGAAAATTTAACCAGGGAATATGAAAGTTCCAAAGTGTATGCTACTTTATACATAAGTGTGGTTGGGAGCTTCATATACCTCACTTCAATGAGACCTAATATTATGTATGTTGTGATCCTCATCTCTCAATTCGAGGATCCACATGAATCTCATTGGCATGATGCAAAAAGAATTTTGAGGTATGTGAGTGGTACACATAATTTTGGCATTCATTATTCTTCCACTCATAAGTTTGAGCTATTTGGTTACATAGACCCCTATTGGGTTGGTTCAGTGGATGATAGAAAATCATCATCTAGTTATATTTTCTCACTTGGTTTTAGAGTTGTGTCATGTAGTAAGAAGTCGGCAACTGTAGCTCTCTCTTCCGCAGAAGCTGAGTATATTGCAGCAACAACAACCAGTTATCAATCCATATGGATTGTAGAATTTTAGGAGATATTAAATTGGTTCAAGAACATCCAACAACCATTGTACTGTGATAACAATAGTACCATTGCAATGACAAAAAATCATGTCTTCCATGCTAGATCAAAGCACATTGAGATGAGATATCATTTTATATGTGGCTTGGTTCAAGATGGGACAATGGAATTAAAATTTTTCCCTACATATGAGCAAGTTGTTGATATCTTTACCAAGGCTCTTCCTACACTAGGTTTTGTTGCCTCGAGAAATTAGTTGGGTGTCATCCCCATTTTTCATCCAATCGGAGATTGAAGAAAGCATGATGGACCATCAACTCAGAGAATTTTTTTGCTTTCTTTCAGTTTTTTTCTTTCCTTTTAGTTTTAGATTTAGCTTTTAGCAAGGCATAATAAAACTGCATGTGCAGTAATAGTAAAACTGAGGGAAGGAAGGGGGGTGTTTCTCTTACTTTCAGCAACACACACAGATCTCCAAACTCTGAGAATTTACCAACAGCACAGTTGCAGTTGACAGTAATAGCTCACTGTTTTAGGTAACAGTCATGTATAGGACTGTTGCAACTGACTGTTTCAGCGACGTTATGATGACCCCTGCGTTCACAAACTTAACAAATAACAAGTAAATATAATTATCTCACAATAACATTAATCTCTTAAGCTGCTACAACAAACTAATCTTCAAAATAATTATGAATTTACAAACTGATAAAACAGAGCATAACGGAAAAACACAGAAAAAATTATGGGTTTAACATAAATTTCATTCACTCTGTATTACATCTCTATGAATCATGATTAAAATGGAAGTATTTATAGTGCTTCAGGGTAATCATACAATAAATGCAATTAACCCTTCATAACAAAATCTGATCTACAAAATTAAATGCTATGTTCTGTTGCATCCTTGAGCAGTTAAATATCTGACTGTAAATGCCTCCTCAAAACTGGATATGCTGCAATAGAGTTTCTGAATGTCGCTTTAACCTTAATGATTAAGTCAGTCAAGCAGTGGAAGCTCTTCAAAGATTTGAACGATCAACAAAATCTGATCTGATTTATATCTTTGATAATTTTTGAATTTGATGATGGGATTTCAGAAATATAATATATTATTTCTGGGTAGTGTTTGTCTTTTGTAGATTTCGGCGGCCATCAATTTAGGCGGTGGAGTAATTAATTTATTTCTAACATTCTCCCCCTTAATTACTAAACTAAAAAAAAAAATTGAAATACTATCTTTCTGTTACAGCTTACAAACCCCAATGTTTTTCCTATGAAACTCAAACAACTCTTTCCCCAGAGGTTTTGTAAATAGGTATGCAAACTGATTTTATGATCTGCAAAATTCCATAGTGATTTCATTCTTGTTTATCAGTTCTCGAATGAAATGATACCTTGTATCAATATGCTTACTTCTTTTATGAAAGACGTGATTTCTTGATAGTGCAATGGTTGATTTATTGTCACAAAAAATCTGTGTTGGTCCATCTTGTTCATGCTGCAACTCAGAAAGAGTTCTTCTAATCCACACAGTTTGACATGCAGCTGCTGTTACTGCAACATAGTCTAGCTCAACAGAGGATAGTGTCACTATGGGCTGCTTCTTTGAAGCCCATGCTACTGATCCCGATCCAAAACTGAATACATATCCAGATGTACTCTTTCTATCATTTGTAGAACCTACAAAATCACTGTCAGTATATCCAATCAACTTAAAATTTGAATTTGATGTATACTAGATACCAAATTTGTTGTTCCAGCAATATATCTCAGAATCCTCTTTCGAGCTTGCCAGTGGGTATTCTTTGGGAACTCCATAAATCTCGAAATCATAATTACTGCAAACACTATATCAGGTCTTGTTGCAGTCAAGTACATGAGACTTCCTACCAGTCTCTTATACAACGTTGGATCAACTTTTAACCCATCATCCTCCTTATTGAGTTTTGTACCAGTTGCAATTGGTGTTACAGCTGACTTACAATTCATCATCCTAAATCTTTTCAGTACATCATTTACATACTTTCTTTGATTTATAAAAATACCATCCTCAGACTGAGTTACTTCAGTACTAAGAAAATATTTCATCATTCCTAAATTAGTCATCTCAAATTCTGTTTTCATGGCTTTCTTAAACTCATCTACTAAAAGATCTTCAGTGAAGATCAAATCATCAACATATAAGCAAACAATCAGTATTTTACCTTCTTGGTTTACCTTTGTATACAAGGTTGGCTCACTTGGACTTCTGCTGAATCCTTCACTATTCAAATATTTATCAATCCTGCTGTACCAAACTCCAAGTGCCTGCTTCAATCCATATAATGCTTTCTTTAATCTGTAAACTTTGTCATCTTGTCCATCAATTTCATATCCAGGAGGTTGTCTTACATAAACCTCTTCTTCTAAAGATCTATTCAAAAACACAGACATTACATCCATTTGATATACATACCATTTATTATGAGCATCAATAGCTAATACCATTCTTACTGTATCAAGTCTGGCTACAGGTGCAAACATCTCATTATAATCAATACCAGGTTGTTGACTAAACCCCTGAGCTACAAGTCTTGCTTTGTATTTTTCAACTTCACCATCAACATTTAACTTCTAAGTCTTATAAATCCAGTTGACACCAATACAATTTTTATTATCAGGCAAATCTACAAGATCCCAAGTGTTATTTCTTTCTATGGCATCAATTTCTTCATCCATTGATTTTATCCAAACATCCTTTTTAATGGCTTCATCAAAACTTATAGGATCACATGCTATCAATGCAAAATTTGAAACTTGATCTACTTCTTCATTCTGCTCATATAGTTCTCTTAAACTTCTAGTCTTATGACCTCTAACTCTGTTTCTCAATGAAGCTAATGTAGGATTTGATTCACTACTTACCTCTAATCCTATTCCTTGCTATCCACCAACACTTGATGGTTCACCACGTTCTTGAGTTTTGAGCATTTTTCCAGGTGTTCTTACTGCTAGCATAGATGTTTGTGGAGTTAACTATCCTCCATGTATGCCTTGCTCATCACCTTCATCTTCTGCGTGAGATGTAACAACGTCCTCCGCAACCAAATTATCTATGCTGCCATCCCATGCTTCTTCTTCCTTAATAACCACATCTCTGCTGATGACATACTTCTTGGTGATGGGATTATAGAGTCTATATGCTTTAGATTCTTCACTATATCCAACAAAAATACATTTTTGACTTCTGTCATCTAATTTTCTCCTCATCTCTTCAGGTACATGTGCATAAGCTACACAACCAAAAATTCTTAAATGAGATATGCTGCTACACTTACCATTCCATGCTTACTATGGAACTCGATCCTTCACGCTCTTAGTTGGGCTTCTGTTCAGAATGTATACTACACAGGTAACAACGTCTTCCCAATATTCATCTGAAAGATGCTTCTCCTTCATCATACTTTGAGCCATGTTCATAATGGTTCAATTCTCTCTTTCTGTTACTCCGTTTTGCTATGGAGTGTAGTGAGCAGTAAACAATCTTTTAATTCCATGATATTTACAAAATTTCACAAAATCATTCAACATAAACTCACCTCCTCTGTCTGATCTCAAGACTTTAATACATCTGTCACTCTCATTTTCAACCATAGCTTTAAAACTTTTAAACACATCAAAAGCTTGATATTAATGTTTGAGCAAATACACCCAAGTTTTTCGTCTGAAATCATCAATGCAAGTCATAAAATAAACATTACTTGTCAAAGAAGGTGTTTTCATTGGTCCACACAAATCTGTGTGTACCAGCTCCGATGGTGCTTTTCCCCCGTATGAGACTCCATAGATGAACTTCTCTCTATGATGTTTTCCCAATATGTAGCTCTCATATGAGCTTGCTGGCTACTGGATACTGGGCAACCATTTTCATCTGCTTCTTCTATAGCAAATCTAAGCCACCAAAATGTAAATGGCCATACCTCAAATGCCATAACCATGATTGATTTAAACTCTTAGTTTTATAAGCATTCAAAGAATTAGTCAAATCATTCCTCATAATCAATGGAAACATTCTATTCTTTGTCATCTCTACTCTGGCTATCAACTGCTTACTTCGATATTTGTCATAAATAATACATACCTTTTTCTTAAAGAACACTCTGTACTTCTTCTCCAACAACAATCCCACACTCAATAAATTACACGTTAAACCAGGAACATAATAAACCTCATGAATTGTTCTTCTTTTACCATTCTTGACATATACAACAATCACACCTTTACCATTAACTTTTACATTATTGTCATTACCCAACTTCACTTCAAATAGAATGCTTATATCTAGATTTAGAAATAACTCCTTATTTCCAGTCATGTGATTGCTGCATGCACTATCCAAGAACCATATATCCTTTGAACTTTCATGGGTGACATTACAAGTCAAAATCATAGTTTTCTCTTCATTTCCAGCCTCCTTTGTAATGTGTGTAGACAACTTACTAGAATCTGCTTGCTTCTTCCAACACTTGTTAGCAAAATGCCCAAATTTATTACAATATAAACATTGAACTTTAGATCTATCATACCTTTGATTTCTTGGTTGCTACGTTCTGCTGTTACTCCCCCTTACGCTAGGAGTATTGTGCTGTAACTTCTATTCAGATTCTGAATCATTTCTGTTGTCACTATGATCAGTAGTTCGACCTCCTCTTCCTCTGCTACTAGACCTTCCTCTACCTCTGCCTCTAGTAACATGTAAATGAGATTTAAAAACATTTTCTAATGGAGTATCATCATACCTATTCATTCTTGATTCATGAGCAATTAAAGAACCAGTCAGCTCATAAATGTGCATTTGACTGAGATCTTTAAACTCTTCAATGGGAACAACCACTGCTTCAAACTTATTTGGCAAACATCTCAACAATTTCTCAATCACACGTTGATTTGACAGGTCTTCACCATACCGTCTCAGCTAGTTTACAGTACTCATAATTTGAGTCATAAAATTATCAACAGTCTCACTGTCTTTCATCTTCAAATTCTCAAAGTCGCTTCTCAAGTTCTGCAACTTAACATTCTTCACCTTGGTCACACCTTGATAGCAAGTTTCAAGAGTGTCCCAAGTTTTCTTCGAAGACTCAGCACTTGATATCTTCGGAAATATAGATTCATTTAGGCCTTGCTGAATAAGGCCAAGAGATTTGTTGTCCTTCTTCCTATTCTCCTTCAACAGAACACTCTCAGCATTTGATAGAGCCAATTCAACAGCTTGATCAACTGGCTCTGGATAGCCAATCGTAACAAACTCTCAAAAATCCTAAGCACGCAGGATAGTTCTCATCTTAATAAACCAAGTTTCATAATTCCTCTCATTCAACATAGGAATTTGTGGCTGGACTATACTGCTGTTAGTAGCCATCTCAAATTGAATTCCAAATTACTCTAAACCAAAAACACGAAATAAAACTTAACTAGGCTCTGATACCACTGAGGGACGGTAGGGGGGTGTTGCTCTTACTTTCAGCAACACACACAGATCTCCAAACTCTGAGAATTTACCAATAGTACAGTTGCAGCGGACAGTAACAACTCACTGTTTTAGCTAACAGTCACCTACAAGACTGTTGCAACTGACTGTTTCAACGACGTTATGATGACCCATGCGTTCACAAACTTAACTAATAACAAGTAAATATAATTAACTCACAAATAACATTAATCTCTTAAGCTGGTACAACAAACTAATCTTCAAAATAATTATGAGTTTACAAACTCATAAAACAGAGCATAACATAAACACATAGAAAACAAATTATGGGTTTATCATAAATTTCATTCACTCTATATTACATCTCTATGAATCACGATTACAATGGAAGTATTTATAGTTCTTCAGGGTAATCATATAATAAATGCAATTAACCCTTCGTAACAAAATCTGATCTACAAAAATTAAATGCTATATTCTGTTGCATCCTTGAGCAATTAAATATCTGACTCTAAATGCCTCTTCAAAACCGGATATGCTGCAACAAAGTTTTTGAATGCCGCTTCAATCTTAATGATTAGGTCAGTTAAGCCGTGGAAGCTCTTCAAAGATTTGAACGATCAACAAAATCTGATTTGATTTATATCTCTGAATTTGATGATGTCCTTTCAAAAATATAATATATTATTTCTGGGTGGTGTTTGTCTTTTGTAGATTTCGGCGGCCATCATTTTAGGCGATGGATTAAATAATTTATTTCTAAGAAAAACAACACAGCTTTAAGTTTTAGTTTTTATTTTTAGTTTTAGTTTTTCTTAGCTGTCTAAATCTCTTATATGCAGATATCATTGGACCAGATAAATATAGTTGAATACAATAATTCATTTTTTTTGTGCTCATCAAATATTTATGAATACATATATTGAGTTTTCATTAGTATAGTGTGAGAGCTATTTTCAGTTTTATTTCTTTCATAGAAACCTACACTACGCTTCAAATAAGAAGCCGCATAATACGTTACAGTAGAAATCTATAATCACAATATGCATTATTCTTTCATAAGGACAAATAGAAAAATAGAGTAATTACCTAGATATCCAAAATATCATGCCATTTGATCCATGTAAGCTCTAACTAACTAGCCTTTAATTTTCTAGTTAGTTAGAGATTATAGGGATTGGTAAAGATACTATAAATATTTTGTTATCTTTCATTGGAAAGAAAACAACCAAGCAAAATTTCCAAGTAAAAACACTAATTTTGCATAATATTCATGTCCAAGCCTGAGTTCCATCAAATTTATTAGGTTATGGAAGCCAATTATTGCCACAAGAAGGAAAAAAGGAGAAGAAATTGAAGGTTGAGGAACTCGGGCATGTTAGTGAAAATACAAAATACGCCTCTACTTAACAACTTCAAAACTACTACAATTTCTTTTCACAGTTTGCATACAATGGTAAGCTTCTCATAATGTTTTTACATCAGCAAAACTAGATTGTGAAGGTTAAGAATCTTATTAGGAGAAAATGTAAAAACAAAGATCCTAAGGAATTTAGTTTGAGTGCATCGAGAATCTTAAAAGAAAGGGAAAGGGCGTGTAATAACTGGCATTCAAATCGCTTTGGTTGACCATGGAAAATTTTGCCTCCAGTTACAGTTCCACCTTTCTTGTTATTTTTTTGGAATTTTTACGATGACATAGTTTCATAGTAAATGAGGTGGAACTACAATTCCCCCAGTTTTTATAATTGGATCCAGGCTAGAAAAGCTGGGTAATTTTTTTTAGAAAGGTGGTTCGCAGTTTGTTAGAGGGCTAGTCCACCGGGAAATGGTCACCACCTATTATTCTAGCTAGAGAATCAAGGTAGCATGAATTACAATCATTACAATATGGGCTCAACAAGAGCAATATGTGACTTACAAGAATTGAACCTGGGTGAGGAAGGTAACAACATTCCTCCCAATTACCCAAACTACAACCAATGGACAAAAGCTAGACAATTTGAGTGCCAGTTATCCCACACCAAAAAAAAGAATACTTTCAAGAAAAAAATGTAGAAAGAAATATCCACATCAGGAATTTATGTTGAGTGCCTCGTACTGTGTAAGTTCATTAAATGACCTCAGGACACCGTGATCGACTTTCAAAATAGGATGCTGAGTGCTAATCAAAGTACTTTCGTGACCGAAGCAATTTGACCATAATAGTTTTCTTTGCAAGTTTGGAAAACACTTTGAACAAACTAAATACCACGTATATTGACAAATAGAGCTAGTCGGAAGCAGATGAGAAGAAAATAAGTTTCGTTTTCAAAAGCCGAAATGCTTAAAGTATGGAAGTATGACATGTAAAGATTTAAAATATCCCGGCAAAGTAACCTTCATTTTCATAATCATTTCTTGGAACATTGCGTCCTTGTTAGGCAAACTTTTCCTTTCTGTGATTTTAATCAAGAAAATTTTGTTCCCTAAACGCTTGAAATATATTTCGTCAAATGTAGCTTTATCTTTGAGAAGTTCGAAAAATTAATTTATATTCTGAAGATTCCAGATATTACTTTGAGGCCAATCTGGAATCTCCAATCTCCGTGTACATGTACATGGTACACTATCAAAATTAAAACCAAACTTTCTTTTCTAATATTAACAATTCGGGTGAATAGCTTACTCAAAGGAGTGAAGTCCATTTGAACTGTAGAAACATTCTTTGGAACCAAAGCAATTTATGATTCTTGTGGGTTCAATTTAGATCTAAAAGAAAAGAATAAAGACATCAATATTAAATAACAAAAACAATCAATAAGAGAATAATGAGTTCACTGTGCATGATAAGGCTATCGCTTCATCGATTTCCACTCCCACAGCTCCAACTACATGCCGCTCTCCTCCACTATACCCAGGACTTCTTATGGCCTGTGATGATGCTGCAACAACCGATAACCCATCATTCTCTGGGAAATATTGCGCTGATAATCCATCATTCTCTGGGAAATATTGCGCGCTAAAATTCTCTACCTGTGGAGTTTTACTATTCTATTTACTACGCAGACTTTACATTTATAGACTTATGCGCAGTTCCCTAATTTATAAGCAGTGATTTGCCACTTTCACTTTTCACGTTAAAAAAAAAAAACTTTCATTCTTTATAAAAGAGAAGATTTAAACAGTTATGCTATATGAAATATGTGCTACATGTGAAAAATTAAACAGAGTATGTACATCAAAATAACTTATCCATTTATAGAAAAGGGAAAGTGAATGGCCTAAAGAAGAAAGAGGGAATCATGGATTAGTTGGTACAAATTTTGACCCTCCCCCACAAAAAAGCTTTGAAAAGTAAATTAAACCCCATGGTTGTCAATTTAAATGACAAAATGTATCACATCACTCACTCTATATTAGTAAAACTTGTGCTAAAAAATGGTTTTCACTAGAAATTTTTTTATATATTCAAATTACTATGTCTAATTATATAAGTTTACATTATTTTATATTTTATAAAAATAAAATAAAATGAATTTCCTACATTAGAAAAATGAATGATTTCAGTCATGAATGAAGAAAAACAAAAGAAATTTATTTTATCAAATTCTCATAAAAATGCATCATGGATAATTGTGCACGGAATTAAAATAATTCATGTCGGCTCATAAAATAAAAAAATTATGGAAAGTATTTAAAAAAAATCCATGTTGGCTCATAAAATAAAATATTATGAAAAGTAATTATTAAAAAAAAATACACCTCAACTAATTGGATCCCTCTCGGTGGTTCCTGATAGATCCGGGTTTAAGATAGATCTACGCTCGTACATAGACAATTCCACTTGAGTGAAATATTTGCTTCATATAGTTGAGGAATAATATAAACAACTCAACTTCACGTGCAATAATAGTTGAGGAATCCAAAACAGGCCATACCTTGGAAAAACAACCTTATTAAACTTCTTTTGATAAAGGAAGGACATAACATTAGTACAATATTGCTTACAATGTGTTTTTTTAATGAATCACCTCTACAAAGGGCATATATTTTAATTCAAGTCTTTTGGAATGTGTTTGGAATAATGCCACAATTTCAATTACACTATTGATACAACATGTTTACCTTGAAAATTTGGGTATGTTGCATTACATGTGGCCTGACATTAACAACTAGAAAGGATTCTAGGTTCCACCTTTTGTTTGTTTCCTAAGTTTATCTCTTATTGTACTTCAAATGCATAATGTGGGATCATGTTACTTTTGATTGATAGTCTAGGTTGTTTTGTTTCACCCTCGATTTTCAAAGTACATAATCAACCGAAAACATGGGTAAATGAATCTTGTTATCTTTTAATTGGAAATTAAACTACTTAATAAAAACATATCTTAGTGAAAATTAAATTGTTACAATTTTTTATACACCATTGATCTTTAGAAATAATTATAGGTTCTATATTTTGTTTGTTTCTTAAGTTTATCATTTAATATACTTTACATCCATAATGCTGGCATATGTTACTTTTGAGTTGTTTATGTCAATGTTAGTAGTTTGTTTTTTCTAGTTTTGATTTTCAAAACATATAATCAACAAAAAAAACATGGTTAAATGAGTTTATTGTTAAATTTTAATTGCAAATTAAATTCCTTAACAACAACACATTTTTTAATTGAAAATTAAATTCTTTAATAAAAACATTATTATTGAAGAGCATTTTTTTAATAAAACTTCACTGTTAAAAAAGTTATTTTTTCATTTGTGTGATGGCAGGATATCAAAAATATAGTTGGAAAGGTAGGGATGAAATGAAGTTCCAACACTGCCCCGCACACAGAGATATAGATATAGTCGTCCATAGTCAAGGAAAGTGTATCTTTTTATCTTGTCTCAGTTCATTTGTCGTAATGGTGTTGTCCGTACTGGGGCATCTTTGAGGAGGGCCCTCGTGTTCTCCTTTATGAGGTTCAGTGGAGATGTATCGGTTGGCATTTGACTGTTTTTTAGGTTTTAGTCCCGCAGATATTCAGATTCAAGCTTAATCAATAAGGTCTGTTGAAAAAATGAGGCCCTCTGAGGTGCAGCACACAGAAGCTACAGCAAGAGGAGCAGATGCTTCATTTAGGAAGAGAGTGCGGTATGGAGAGTGCAGAAAGAATCACGCTGCCAGCATTGGTGGCCACGCGGTCGATGGTTGCGGAGAATTTATGGCCAGCGGAGAAGAGGGAACGGCTGCAGCCCTCAAGTGTGCAGCGTGCAATTGTCACCGCAACTTTCACAGGCGGGAAGTTGAAAACGGGACATTGTGCGAGTGCCATCGCACACGAGGATAACCATCTGCCAATCTGATTCAAGCGTATTGGGTACTCTGACTCAGGTATGGGATAGTATCATGGTTTATTATTTATATGTTGTCTTATGGAGGAATTGGTTTGCTAGGGCTTGAAAAAAAAATATATATATATATATATTATATAAGAGAGAGAGAGATAGACATAGAGAGACTGCATAAATTTTGATGTCGAATGACCTAACTGTGTCCGTTTATGTGTGCATAAATATCCATCTAACAGGCTAGCTTTGCTGCGAGATGTTGGTGATCAAGGAAAAAAAGGTACTTTGTGATTAGGACAAATAATTGTCAATTTTTAGGTATTTATTCCCTTGTTAGATAATCAGATTGGATTTCAATGTTAATTTGATTATTAGTAGCTGCCTAGAACTGTGTTTGAAAATAGCTCTAGTAACATTACTGAGATCCGAAAGCGTAACTATCTATATGTGCATCTGCATATTCTTATAGCTGTTTCAATTTCTTCTTGAAATGAAGGCAAAGCGTTGTTGTCAAGAGCGAATGTGTTAAAAGATTACATATTGCGTGGTATAAATAGTAAAAACCCTAGATGAATGCCGCTTAGTATCCTGTCTATAATCCCAGAATTGTCTATTCATAATTCATATTCAGATGAAGGCAAAACCTTGTTGACAAGAGTGTATGTGTCTAAACAATAGATATTGCATGTTATGATTGTAAATAGCAAACAGTTTGGTTGAACAATCAAGTGTATAAGGCCGAAATTGTTTAGTTCGAAGTGATTGTATTGGAAAAATGGAATATTTTTATTTTATTTTTCGGTAAATTTATGGAAAATTAAAATCTTGAATAAGAAAATTGTACAAAAGATTCGTAGACATAGCTGCCATTTATTGTCTCCACTTGCTTTAGTGTTATGTACTTCCTCAATGTGAACTCGAAAACATCTTCAATACTAATTACATTAAGTAAACTTTTAAAACTATTTCATTTTTTATAAAACGTTTTATCTAATGAGAAAATTCTCTCGAAGTGTTGTTATTATCTAAGTGATGATTGGATTAACCTCATATTTTTCATAGATTTCATTTTATCCTAAGATCATCAAAAGAAAACTTAGCATATAGTAATTTTTAATATTTGGTGTATCACATAAATTTACCATTTTCATTTTTTGTTTTTCAATCCACTTGATATTATCACTTTTCCAAATTTCATATAATATAATATTTTATGGAAAAGTGGAAAAGTTTTAATTTTCTTGGATTTCATCTATCTCAATATTTAATAGATCCAAAATTAATATAAATCTAAACTAATATTATAACATATTTCATTCATATATTTTTTAGAAAGCCTCATGGTATGGCCCCACTATTCCCATAAAAATCTAGAGGGTGGGTGGCTTAAGTGGTAACTACAATGAAAATATGTAACTCAACTCAACCTAACTCAAAATCTACCTCCTACAAGTTAAGGCCTGACGGAAAACTCCTACTTAGAACAATTTAGAGAGAAAGATAAAGAAAGCACCAAAGAGGTTAGATGAACTCATTGTTACTATTGTTGTTGGACATTTGGCTAGTTCCACACTAACATGTGCTTGGTTTCAATCCACTACCTGAGGTGAACTAGTCTATGATGAAGGTTAACTATGGATGTCATCCACAAATCTAGGGAAACCTCCCTTAGGATTCCCAATGACGTTTCCTTCTAAAAGTGTGTGTGTGTGGTTACTATAATCAAGAGATCAATAAAGTTGTTGAATAGATGCAATACTAACATAATTTAAAAACAATAGCACATTCACACTCAATGCACACATGATTTACCATGGAAACCCTTAACATAGAAAATATGTGCATTCTAAACCCTCTCATCTAAATCTCATTGTATTAACTCAACTATTTGCAATACAATATTTAAATATTCCATGGAAATAATTAACCCTAGTACATTAATCATGATTATATTAAAATCATAATCTTTTAATTAGGTTTAGAATGTGATGTGGGTGAGTGCAAGCTAATGAGGGTAACTTTTGGCACGTTAGATGCAATAGAAAACTGAAAAATTAGGCATCCCTCAACTTAGTTAGATTTTTTGAGATACTTACACAAGATATCCTGCATTGAGTAAAACAAATGAATGTAGGAAATTGAATCACATTTCCGAATATATAAATTTTATGTATTGAAAATTTACATAACTATGTCAAATTTCATCTTTTCTAACAATCACTTTTTATTTTTTTGTCAAATCATAAGGTATATGTTTTTGTGGGTGCAGCCTTTGAGAGCCTAAATGATAGTTTCAGAATACAAAAACTGGTAGACATGTAGAGAACAAGTAGCACTAGTGCAACACTATTTTTCCAAAATTAAATTCTTTAATTTTTTTTTATAAATTATCTAAGTGATCAAGCCTCGAGAACAGTACGTCAAGTATGGCTGTTGCATTTGAAGGTCTTAATGCAATGATTCAGTCATGTGTTTTTTTATAGCATGTACAGGTCGTTGTCTACTAGTGCAACATACAATTAAAAAAAAAATGTTGTGAAATGAAAAAGTAATGGAAGAAACACTAACAACATGTTTTTTTATTTATGGAGTGATGATACAAGAAAACTAGGAAAAAAATAGATAAAAATATAATTTTTTTAAAATTACATATTTGGAATCTGCATAAAAAATGCTATCTATGTCTAAAATTTCGTAAAAAATGATTGTGTCTATTATCCTGTAAAGAGTGGTGGAAGACACGCATATTGAGAAAATGGAGAAACTGCTCAATTAGCTATGGTTTACCATATTCCATAGCACGGGATTGGTAAGTCCGAACGAACCACATAGGAAGGTGGATGACATGCAAGCGTGTGAGAAGCCATGTTTTAGGTGCTAAGGAATGCTATCACATTATGTTTAAATTCAAATTTGTATTCCCTCCTTTGGTGTCAACGTTAATGCTCTAGTGTTTTTTCTCTATAAAACGCGCGAGTGTTTATTATTTACAAAACGCTCTAGTTTTTTTTAGTTACAAAATGCTCTACCGTTTCTTGTTTAAAAAACTCTCTAGCGTTACGGAGTTACAAAATTCTCTAGCGTTATGGAGCACATAAAGTATGTGCTAAGTAATGCATAGAATAAGGGGGGTGAAAGAGAGCTGGGATATGAGAGGGGGGGAGCTATATGATAAGTAATGGATGGAGGTAAGAGGGTTGAGAGAGAGAGAGGATGCGAGAAGGGGGGGTGAAGGGACATAAATTAAGGGAGGGGGAGACAGGAATAAGGAGGGAGGAAATTAAAGGCCTAAACCCATAATCTCTAAGGACCAAACCCTATAAACCACTAAACCCCTAAGTCATTAGCTTCTAAGCACCAAAGCCATTAACATGCAATCATTTACTACTTTAACCCCTTGACACTTAACCCTCACCTTTTATACCTTACCCCACAAACAATCAATCCGTAAATCCCTTACCCTATAAAGGCCCTAATCCATAAAGCCTTAGTCCCTTAATTAACTCCTTATATCCCATCCCCTTAGTCCTTAACCCCTAACGTTCAAAGCCCTTAACCCCTTATGATCTCTTAAAACTATACAACTAAGCCCTTAATTCCTAACCTCTTAAAACCTAACCCCCTAAACCCAAAGCCCTAAATCCCTTTACCCCTAAAACCCTTAACCCATTAACCCCTTAAGTCATTTTATTGTTTATCTCTAATCCTTTAACCATTAGCCTCTAAGATCTAGTTTACCCCCTAGAGGTAAAATACTTGTTTACCTCTAATATGCATTTACATGTGCGACTGCCCTTGTGCAAGTGTGCCCTATATTTTCTTTTTCACTCGACGTTTCCATGTGCATTCTTCATTTGCATGAGAGCTCTATGTTTTCTTGAGAGCTCTCCCTTGGTCTTGATCACTCCTCTCTCTGCTTGGGTAATCTCACTTGGGATTATGCATTAGCTACTAAGCTCTAGTTTACCCCTTACAAGCCTTCAACCCTTTAAACCCATCACCCTTAATGCCTAACCTCATAAACCCTAACCCATAACCCCTAAAGCCTCAAAACCCTGAGCCCTTAACCCCTAACCTCTTAACCATATCCCCCTAACCATTGAGCCCTAAATTCCTTAACTCCTAAAACCCTTACATAAAACCATATTCGCTAAATATAAATTAATCCCTAATTATCCCTTGAAGGGGTAGAGAGAGAGGGAGGAAATGGAGAGATGGAAAGAGATGGATGGAGAGATGATATAAAGAGATGGAGGGAAAAGGGATAGGGAAGGAGAGAATGCGGGATGGATTTGTAGGGATGATGGGAGATAAAGGGGAAGGGAGGGAGAAAGAGAGTTAGTTAGGGAGATGGAGAGTTAGGGAGGGAGGGAGAGAGATGGTGGGGGAGAGAGAGGGGGGAGAGAGAAAGAGATGTATGTAGAGACGAGAGAGAGGGATGGATGTGGGGGACACACACACACACACATATATAAAGGGAGGGAGGGTAGGGATATAGAGACAAGGGGGAGAGATATGGAGGGGGAGAGAGAGAGGGGGAGAGGGAGGGAGGGAGAGAGAGGGAGGAAGGGATATATATATATATATATATAAAGAGAGATAGAGGGAGAGAGATAAAGAGAAGGTTAAGGAAGTAATATGTAATATAAAATGTTAGAGAATTTTTTAGTTACAAAATGCTACAGCATTTTGTTGCTACAAACTATAAGACTTTGTAGTGTTTTGTAGTTACAAAACACCAGAGCGTTTTGTATTGACAAAATGTGCTTGGAATTTTGTATTTAAAAAATATGCTAGCATTTTTGTTTCATATCCTACATGTAAACGGACATGGCAGGCTTGGGCCCGCCCATCCCTAGGTCAAAGAAACGCTTGAGTATTTTGGTTTTACTAAACTCTCGTGGGTTTCATGAAACTAGGATTGTATCTAAAAGGTCCCTCAACTTCATGCGAGGACCCATGTGTATAAAATCGTTGGATGAATCAAACAAAAAATTCCATAACTACACATAACTACCTAGCAAGAATAAGGATCCAAAAAAATTCCTCTTGGGTCACAACCTCAAGCTATGCAAAAAGTATATGGATGTAAAGTCTACAACTGGAAATAATGCAACATATGCATCAATTAATAACTTCGTGAATACTTTGGAATTGAGCTTGAATAGCCAAAAAATTACTTGTTTGGGTTAGCAAGCCCCTTTATTCCCCACAAGAAGAGACTTTCTTAGTACTCATAGACTTCATCAGCAATGAATTTCCAAAATGGTGACTAACTCCAAATTCCTTTGTCTTATAATGATAAGCATCCCTTATTTTTCTATAAAAACTGCTCTATAGGAATTTTTCGTTACAACCATTTATAGGCATCCAATATTTCAACACAGTTTCTCTACTAGTAGTTCTTTGTTACTCACATGAGTAACTTCCACGTACTTGAATTATATAGTGAAGGGTACAATTGTAACCTAACTCTTACTCATCCAACTAATTCTTCCATAAAATAAGTTAAACACAACCATCTCTCTCTGTATATAAACAACCTTGTACACCAAATACTCTATTAAATATAGGCATTCTTAGTAATATACTTCATAATCTAGAATTGCCAAAATAGTAAGCAAATATTTGAACAGCTTCTCTTCAATTTTCAAATGTTCCTTCCTTGATTTTGTACTTAAAAAGATGTCACTTCATATAACAAACTCAAACTTCCATTTTGCTTAAATGTTACCTCCCTTCTCAGGAAGCCATGAATTGCTTTCTCACATCACTATCTTGACCTTTCTCTACAACCGATTGCAACGTCGAACTCTAGCTATGCCATATCTTATAAGCTTATCCTTCCTAAATAGCCTACGACTAGGCCTTTCAATTACTTAATTGCAATTAGAGATTATTATGCCTCACTATTAAAGGAATACTGAACTTATATCTTTCACATGAATATTTTGGAGTTAGGCTAAACAAGTCACCGAACTGTAGTTTTCTCTGTGAGTGGCAAGTTTGAAATGCACTCATAATTGGTAACTAAAGTCTTCTTGTATCGTTAGAATTGTCGTGACGGCACAATACCGCATATCCACACGCAACGATAGAATCTTGTCACTCCTTCGAATGCGAAGGATGTATTTCTATCACTTTTGCAAACGCGCGACTAGCCTAGATGCAAAGCTATCATGCCTTATTTGAGATTCCATTTAAGAGTAGGCATCTCACAACGCTCTAGAAAGAGAAAAACCTAGGTTCTCATCTTATTTGTTGATTATATAACTACGATTGAACCTGTGTCCAAATAACATGAACGACCTTCCATGTGAGAAAACAAAGCACGCAAAAGATTTATTCGAATAATTATGAATCCTCATCCGTGTTGGAGATAATTATTTCTTCAATCTCGGTACAATCAGGATAGTCTTATTAGGTTGACACAATTTATATTTTTGGAGATGTAAGGCCTGAGGTCAGCTTGATCAGTTAGTAAGATGGTGAATACTTGCATTGAACTATATTTGATTATTGTAGGTAAGGGAAATGGTGTGGCTTTAAGTAACTGAGGAATTTAATTGTTTAGCAGAAGAATCAATGGTGATCGTGATTGGTTTAGCTCATGTCAAGTTAAGGAACCATAGTGGTCTTTGATAGCAATGAAGATGTGTTGAATGTTTTAAATGGCATCGTAGTTAAGTTGCATTCGAAGTTTAAGTTTTCAGCAAATGTATTAATTGTCATTGGTTGTAGTTTCATAGAAGATCAAATTGAACACACCGCTATAAGTCCGAAATTGGAAGTACTAGTGAGTTCACATGTGGAAAAATCCAAGAGACTCTGAAGAGAGTGTCAAAGTGGTCAATCAGGATTCTTGGGAAGAGTCTTGACATACATGGTCTAATTACATAGCGAAGGTGATATATTTCAGACAAGGTCTAACAAAGCAAGTCCGACAATGTATCGGACCCAATATATCGACGTTGTGTTAAAGTTTCATCATAGGAAGTTCTGAGGAAGAGTCTCGATGGGGACATGCACTGGTATTTGAGTGCATCTTTGAGAAAGTCAAGGAGGAAACCCGAATGGTGAAGTTTCGATGAACCAAATGAAATGAATAATTTTTTGGAAGTATTGTGTCTGGTGTATTTACGCCGATTTTTTATAATATTTTCTATCCCAACGAAAATTATGGCCACCATGAAAAATAGTGATTGTGTATATATATGTAAGTTTATTCTTTAATAAAGGGAGAGGAGAGTAAGTTTTCTCCCGCTGTGTCTTTGCATAAAATTTTATGTGTTTGTGTGTGTGAGAGTTTGTAAATTCCATGAAAACCTTTAGTTTGGTATCAAAGCTTGATACACGGTACACTCTTTCCCTCCTGTGCATGATTCTAGTTCCCCGGGAGTAACATGGTTAGTATATAACTGTATTAGTAGATGGATTTCAGTAGCAGTTTCACTCAACCAATGGTCCACATCTTGATAGGGAAAAGGTATGATAGTGAGTCGATTCTAAGAACCCTGTTGTGTATTGAATTTTTTTGGAGTTTTCTTATAGTTGGATATCTAGATCCATTAGACTTTGCGGTGGAGTTAGCCGTAATGAATGATGAATGTGACATATTGGGAGATAACAGGAAGAAAAGAAAGAAATACCTAGGTCTCATTCAACAAGGCCTAGATGACAGAAATTTTCCAAAGGTGTTAAATGCTCAATCTTTAAATATGGCTTAGGACATAATTGAAACAAGTTATCAAGGTGTATCCAAGGTGAACATAGTCAAATTGCAGGACATGGGAGGATTTTTTGAAAGCTGGAATATAAAATATTATGAGTTTGTATACAAGTTTATGACCCAAGTCATGAATGTAGTAAATCAACTAAGCCAATATCGAGAAGACCTCTTAGATCAGAGAGTGATCGAGAAGGTAACTAAGAGTTTTCTAAGGAAGTTTAAGGCTATAGTTGCAGCCATAGAGGAGTCTAAAGACATCAATTAGATGCATGTTGATGAGCTAATGGGATCCCCAGTCTCTCATGAATCCATGATGAATATCTATGAAAATAGTTCGTTAGAGACTACATTCAAGGCCTAGTTGCAAGTTTCAGGTAAAAGGGGCAGAAGAAGGTTCAACGATAGAGGTAGAGGAGGTAGATGTATTGAAAAAAAAAAGTAGAGACAAATCAAAATCTAATAAAAAATATCAGTAGAACCCTCATAGCTTAAGGGGGAGCAGTAGAAGAAATTCGTAGTAAGGTAGACAAAGAGATGATAATTCCAAAGTGTAGTGCTTTTGATGTAATAAGTTTGGCCATTATGCCAACAAATGTAGCAAGAAGATGGTGGATGCATGTAAGTAGTCTACAAACATCATAAAATAGGTTGAGAATAAACATGTGTTTCTTGCTTGCAATGTGACCTAGGAAATTTCAAATGACATGTTGTTTTTGGAAAATGGTTATAGCAATCACAGGACTAGAAATAAGGCTAGATTTTCTAGTGTGGACACTAGTGTTGAGTTTGAAGTGAAATTTGGGAAATGAAAATAAGTTAAGTGTTAATAGTAGAGGTATGGTATGCTAGAAATGGATAAAGGAGAAAAGTAAATGAAGTCTACTATGTACCTAGTTTGAAGTGTAACCTATTGAGTATTGGACACTAATGGAGAAGAAGCATAGAGTGTCCTTCAATGAAAATGCATATGCAATTCTAGATAGGTACCCAAGCAATCATCTAATAGCCTGGGTGGAGATGAATACGAATAGGATGTTTCAAATTATTATGAGGAGTGAATTGACGGATTTTGTTATTATATATAGAGTGAAGAGTTTGGATCAATCCTAGTTATGGAATCTAAGCTATGGACACCTACACTTTGGTCATTTGGATTTGTTGCGAAAGAAATAGATGGTGAAAGGATTTCCTTTTATTCAGCAAGCATTGAGCTCTTGTGAGAGATTCATTATTGCCAAACACCATAGGGAAAAAAATTCAGGGTGTCATACAGAGCAAAGGTGTCACTAGAACTAGTGCACACATACCTTTGTGGACCAGTGCAAAAACCCACATTGGCATTAAATTTGTGTTTCCTAACTTTCATAGATGACTATAGTAGGAAGACGTGGGTTTATTTCTTGAAGGTGAAGTCTGGAGGTTTCAACATATTAAAGAAGTTTAATGCGATGGTTGAAAAAAAAGTGAAAGGTATATTAAAGCATTGAGATTGGATAAAGGTGGAGAATACAAATTAAATGAATTTATTGAATTTTGCGACTATTATGGAATCAAGAGGCAATTTACCACTAGATACACTCCACATGAGAATTGAGTGGTTGAGAGCAAGAATCAAACCATCATGGATATGGCTCAAAGTATACTCAAGGAAAAGCATTTGTCATATGAATATTGGGGAGAAGTAGTGGCATGTTTAGTGTACATCTTGAATAGACTTCCCACTAGAAGTGTGGGATATAGAGCTCCTAAAGAAGCCAGGAATGGTAGGAGTTATGATGTTTCTCATTTCAGAATTTTGGGGTGTGTGGCTTATGCCCATGTACCCAAACAAATAAGGAAAAATATTCATGACAAAAGTGAGAAATGTATCATCATTGGGTACAATGATGAGTCTAAAGTGTTTAGAATCTACAATACCATCACTAAGAAATGTGTAATCAAGAGATATTTTCAATTAAAGGAAGATGAAGCTTGGGATGGTAGTATTGATAAATCAGTTGCAGCGGGAGTTTTATTCAATCAAAAAGATGATGAAGGATTGGAGCATGAAGTTCAAGGTGGACAACAAAACCCACAGATAAATACACCTATTTCAAATGTTTCCTAGAAGGAAGACACTTGGTGGAAGTCCATCACGATTTACAATTCCTAGAACTCAGGAGGATGACGAACAATCAAATTATGGAAGAAAACAAACAATAGGATCAGAGGTAAGTAGTGATTCAAAGAGCACTCTTTCCTTACTTAGAAACATAATCAGAGATCATAACCCTATAAATTTAAGGGATTTGCATGGACACGAAGATGAAGTAGATCAATTTACAATTTTTTTTAATAGCATATGACCCTCTAAATTCCGATGAAGCTATTAAGGAAGAAGTTTGGTTGAAATCTATGGATGAAGAGATTGAATCCATAGAAAGAAATAATACTTGTGAACTTGTATATTGTCCCAAAGAGAAGGACTATATAGGTGTGAAGTGGATTTACAATACCAAGCTTAATGCTGAAGGAGAAATCAAGAAGTAGAAGGTGAGACTTGTTCCTTGTAGCTTTAATCAACAATTTGGTATTGATTATAATGAAAATTTTACACCTATATGTAGACTTGACACAACAAGGATGTTATTCGCCATTGTGCAACATAAAAAATGGATTGTATATTAGATGGATGTCAAGTCTGCATTCATAAATGGATTCTTTGAGGAAGACATATTTATGAAGTGACCTCTGAGATATCAGATTGATGAAATCGATGCATGGATTGAAAGAGGAACCCATGGTTTGGTACAATAGGATTAATGACTATTTGAAGACCAATGGATTCAACAAGAGTCCAAGTGATCCAATCTTGTAGAAAAAATTAAACCAAGAAGGTAAAATATTGATAGTTTGTTTATATGTTGATGATTTGATTTTTTCCAGAGATCTCTTAATTGACCCATTTAAAACAACTATGAAAACATAGTTCAAAATGACTGATTTAGGACTAGTGAAGTATTTTCTTTGCATAGAGATTAAGTGATACTACAATGGAATATTTATTTGTCAATACACTTATGCCAAGGATATATTGAATAGGATTAGGATGGGGAATTGCAAACTAGTTGTAACACCAATTGCAACTAGTACAAAGCTGATCAAGAAGGATCACAGATCAAATGTTGAACCTACTTTGTATAAGATATTGGTAGGTAGTCTCATGTATCTAACAACAACAAGGCCTAGCATAATGTATGGTGTGAGTCGAATTTATAGGTTTATGTAATCTTAGAAGAGTACTCACTGAAAGGATGGTGAAATGATATTCAAATATGTTGCTAGAAAAATAGAGTTTTGAATTATGTACACATCAGATTCAAATCTTAATTTGACTAGTTATATCGAAAGTGATTTTGTAGGGAGCAATGATTGCAAGAAAAGAACATCTGGTTATGTATTCCATTTTTTATGTGGACTAGTAGCATGGGCATATTAGAAGCAACCCATTATGTCTTTGTCATTTGCAGAAGCAAAGTATGTAACATCAACTAGAGCAGTGTGTCAAATTTACCGGATGAGGAGAATACTAATTGAGTTGTTACATTAATAGAATGTACCAACTCAAATTTGCTGTGATACAAATATTTCATTGCATTGTCAAAGAATCATGTTTTTCATAAGAAGATCAATCATATTGATACAAGGTATCACTTTCTTAGAGGACTTGTGAGTTGTAATGAAATTTCTGTTTATTTTTGCAAATCTAAAGATCTATTAGAAGAAATTTTTATGAAACCCTTGTCAAGGGAGTTGTTTCAATTTAACAGAGATAATTTAGGAGTTTCTATGTTGTTAGATGCATTAGCACTCAGTCTATTTTTTTTGCAAAAATAATTAAGAATGTTGGAGATAATTATTTCTTCAATCCTGGTACAATCAAGTTAGTCTTATCAGGCCATCACAACTAATAGTTTTGAGGAAGCAGGGCTCAAGGTTGGCTCGATCAGTTCATTTGGTAAGGTGATGGGTACTTGCATTGAAGTTGATTTGGTCATTGCAGGTAGGTGAGTTAAGTGTTTTGCAGAATCAGTAATGGTGACCGCGATTGTTTTAGATCATGTCAAATTCAGGAAGCATGTTGGTCAGTAATAACATTTAATATTTTTTGCAAGTTTTAAATGGCTCTGCAGTTAAGCTGCATTGAAAGTTTATGTTTTCACCAAACACACTAATTTTAATTGGTTGTAGTTACATAAGAGGTCAAATTCAATAGACCTTGAGAATTATGAAATTGACAAGTCAACATGTGGAAGAACTCGATAGGGTGTTGGAGAGGTTGATAACAAGTGTGAATGAAGGTGCTTGAGAGTAATCCCAGTAGAGATTGTCCAATTCCATAGTGAAGGTGTCTATTGGAAGCAAGGTCTGATGGAGCATGTTTGATAGTGTATTGGTCCCAACATATCCGTGTTGTGCTAAAGTGTCATCTTATGGAGGTCTGAGGGAGATTCCCAATGGGAACACTCACCATCATTTTAGAGCATTCAACCAAAGGTCGAGAAGGAAATGAAGATGGTGAAGTTCTGATGGACCAATCATAATGAATGATTTTGTAAAGTATTTTGTATGGCATATTTACACCAAGGTTTTATAATTTTTTTTCTGCATGAAGGAAATTTCACAAGTCTCATAAAAATATTGTGTGTGTGTAATTTTATTTGTTAAGAAAGACAGAGAAGAGTAAGTTTGCTCTTCTCATGTCTTTGTGTTAAATTTTATGTGTGTGTGTGAGTTTGTAAAATCCCTCTATCCCTTCAATCTAACAACAACTTGGATCTTCACTTAAACACATGCAACATCCTCATTAAAAGTAGTGCATTTCAACAACTTACCTATCTCATTGCTATGTCCTTTTTTGTGGAACCATGTTAGGCTTTTATAGTAGATCATTCCTCACATGCATACCTATCAATTACTCAATTAGAAATTAATCATGAATAACATAGTAAGATTTTCTTTTCACTTTTATCATTCGATTCATCCCTACTATACACATTTTCATCAAACCTTCCTCTACGCTCATTAGTGCTATTTAGAAGGGTATATGCTTTGAATTTTGAAGTAATATATAAATGTTTAGGGAGTTTATTCTGAATGTTTATTATTACTTATAGATGGTGTAATCCCCTTTATTTATGGAATTGGGTATTGATTAAAAAAGTGGAAGTTTATTAAAAGTGAGATCATGCAAGCAAAGATGGCCCACATATTTCAAATAGATAAAAAAAATCCTTGAATTTTTGAAGATGTAGAAAATGAATATCCTTAAACCGCCACATAGAAGAGAAGGGCCATAGCCAAATATTGAAATAAACAATTGAGATCCCCTGAGATTTGGAATTAAGGGACATGTTACCGCCTTTACATAAATTTTGTGTTACCCCCATCAACCCTATTTTTTTTATGGGGGTGATAAGGAAGGAAAAAAAGAGGAATTAAGAGAAAAAAGATGAAGGATGAATTCAAACATAGAAGAAGATAGATTATCCACCAAGAGAAACCATCATCTATTAGAAAAGAAGACTCATGCCGCTTAAGAGAGAGAACATAAGAGAAAAATAATAGGTTGCAATTGAAAATGAGCAGCATCTAATGGGATACTTCTTAATGTCATAAGAGATGGCATAGAACAATTACTTATGACCACCAATTTTCACTGGTAAAAATTATGATGTAATGGGTTATTAAAATGAAGACGAAATTACATGCATAAGACTTATGGGACAATGTGTTGGATCAATTTCAAGAGCCCGTCTATGTGGAATATCAAAAGAAGAATGATGTGATACCATTGTCTCTTATTCGAAAAGGCTTTGATGAGAGAGTCTTACCAAAGATTGAATAAGCAACAAGTGCCAAGGAAGCTTGGCATATTATGGAAATAGAGTACAATGAAAGGGGGGAGAGGAACATCTTTCATATCCTTTACAAATTGGAATAAGACTCTGTGTATGGAGCAGAGAACGAACATATAGATTTGGTGAATCCACAAGTGCATATTGATGATGAAGAAGCTACCATTGAAGTAGTTATTTAAGCCCACTTTGCAGATGCACAAGTGGATAAAAAATACAAATAATTTGAAGTTTAAGTTGCCAATGTCATAGCCTATGATGATGAAGAAAATTCCAATAAAGCTGTATGCCTAGATGAAGTGAATCCAAAAGATTATTATGTCCTCTCAATAGAAGAGGTTGAAGAACTTCAAGCAATGTATAATGGGGAACACCTTTCAAATGAAGGTTCATTGATTGTGTTTAAGCAAAAGCATCTCATTAATATGATATTCTTAGAGAAAGAATCCTACATAAGGAAAATGACCAAGTGGTAGTGGCAGTTATAGCTGAAGTTGGATAAAAACAATAGAAGAAACAAAATAAGATGAAAAAGAAGAACATCCGCATGAACATGAAGAGAAGGACGAGGAAGTTGTTCCATCGAGCACAATTTTTTTTACTAATGGTTTACTTGATGTTTCGGTATAGAAGATGAATCCATCCAAGTTGAAGATATTGCAAGAAGAAAGTTTGAAGAAGAAATGAAGGATGCCATAAATGTTGTTTAAAATGGAATAGATCAAAATGACATGAAGATTGATTAGAAGATCATGTTGATAAGATATTTATGTGGTGGAGTCTTGAAGAGATCTGATTTTATCAACCGTTGTTGGATTGTGATGGGGGTTGAAATATGACATATGATGAGAACAACAAGTGGGTTTCAAGCATGCCCACACTAGAGGAATTTGAAATAATGAAGATTGACAAATTTGGTATGAAGAACATTCATTATTTGACTGATTATGAAGGTGTCATTGAAGGAAGTGTAGATCACCAGTTTTACTACCAAATTTATGAGCACCGAATTTTTGCACCTCCCAAGAGGAAGAAATGGTTGAAACCAAGACACAAAAAGGAGAAAATGAATCTAGAGTTCAAGTTTTGGAGAACAAAGAAGAATAAAAGAATTGAAAAAATCAATATTTGGAGGAACAAGTACAAATGGAAACAACATCAACACATAGAAGCAAACAATGTGAAAATGAAAATGTTTTGAACAAGTTGTAAGCCTCGCTAATACATAGACTAGCAAACATTCATATTTTAGTTTTTGATGTAAGCCTTAGAGGAAGTAAGATAGCATGTTTGAGTGGGCATGATTAAGGGGGAGTTTTGAAGGATGGTAATTAATCTCACCATTACTTAATAGTTATTGAGAAGTCAAATATTTTTTAGAGGTTAGTTGATTCACATAGTCAAAATATATGCAACGAATTGAGACATATTGTTCACTGTTATGTATTTCTAGAAGAAGTCTTTGCATATGTATTTAACTAAGTTACAAAGTAATGGAAATTAATGTAGTGTTTCTTCCTTTGTTGTGTATTTTCATAACGATGAGAAGCAAGTCATAATACTTACAAAAATAAATAAAGAATGTTTTGATGAAGGACATGTAGCAGTGTTGAATGTTATAGAAAGGATGGAAATTCTAGAAGGAATCAAATAAGAGTTCCATAAAGAGATCCCTATTTATCTTAATAATGTTTTTATTATAAATGTGTGCATACTAAAGACAACAAAGAATATACAAGAGACTAGGTTGAAGAAGAACTCTCCAATGAAGAGTTGAAACAACATAAGGAAAGTAATGAAAAAAATATAATGCATGTTATTTGAACTTTCAATTTGCAGCTCATGGAATGAATGGAACTATGCATTTAGATGACGATGAGTTAACATGAATACATTTCAGAGTTGATGAGTTTGAAGTTGGTTTAAAGAATCCAATAAAATTTATAGAATGAATCCAGGAATGAAGATGAAACCTAAGATCACAAGGAAGACAACATAATATAGAGTTTGAAGAAGAAAAAGAAGGTAAAAAATCAAAAGTTTTGTAACCTTAGCTGAGATAAATAGGAAATTGTATGAGAAAATATGTTGAAATATGTTTTCTTGTAACCCTAGATAGACAATGGTGTGTTAGTTTGTTGTATATAATGTATATAGTGAAACATGTTGATGATAGTAACTAAAGGGGAATGTTTCTTGTAATTAGTATTAGTAAACCCCTTCAACCATTGTTTACCAAAATATCAACCATATGTTCACATCGAGACCATCATTTTAACGATAGTTGTGAATATGTCTTTGTATTTTGCAATGGTTTTTGGTTAATTAAAAAACCAATTATTTATGGGCATATGTGCTTCAACAACCAACAATAAGCCCATGAAATATAGACCATTCAAAAAATATAACCTTTCTCATGTAACTCAAGAGAATAAATCTCCATTATATCTATGGGATCTACAAAACCTCATAATACATTTCGTTGAGTGGCCATGAATACATGTACAGTGTCCGTAATATTCATATATGAATTCGTATGCGATGAGAGTTCGAAAAGGTGTAACTATTAGTCACCATGTATGCTTTATATTTGTGTGGGGTCACAAAATTTAGATCTCAACTCCTTTGGGATTAAAGTTCCAAAATATGGACCCAATCAATAGGACCCAACCTTAGTGTAATCAACATTTTCCCTCTACATTGATGAGAATCTTTGTTGGGGTGAAAAATCTAAGGAATCGTTCCTGAAGTAGGGTGTGTGTGGATGGTGAAAACCAATAGGGTGCAGGGACCATTGAGGAAGTTATGTGCGGTTCTTCCTCTTTCATTTTTAAGAGGTAAACACCCAATCGTTTGTTTGAGTAGTTAGCTAGAATAAACACAGAGAACACATAAAGAAATTAAATTTATTCTCTTCAACCACATAAGGTGGCTGATATTTAGATCATATATCATGGAACTATACGCAATTGTTTCCATTATTGTTCAAATATTTTAAATAATCTTATCATAAACCGAGGAATAATAAACATAAATGATCAAATGAGGTGCCGGTAGTAAATTCAAATAAAATAACTCAAAACTCACCCATAAGGATTATTAATCCTTAATGCAAATGAGCATCATGCCTGTGCTTCTCCTGAGCATGCGAAGTTTTGTTTTAGACCTGCGTGGATCATGGAACCTCTACATGGCTATCCATTTGCAGTGTTTCTCTCTCTTTTGCAGAGGATTTTTTATCATAAAGGTTCTTGTCCTCTTCTCTGTTTGTACATGGGTATCTTATGAGACCTCTTTGTCGAAATCCATGTTTGTTTTCCTTTGTTTTCTTCCTAAGTTTTACTTATGAGAGGGTTTTAGTGTTGACATTTTCCAGTGTTTCAAACCTGTGTGAATTGTAAGGTCACTATAAACTACCCAACTATTCTGGAGTGTTTGTTGGGCCTCCTCAATCCTATAAATTGAGGCTCTGTCATGTATTTTTTTCTACACCAACTTTAATGAACTTCAAAGAATGTGAAAATACAGTACTACATTCTAGATTGACATGAGAGTTGGCTAAAAGAAAATACTACATATGTTAAACAATATTCATCGCAATAAAAATTTTAATTTCGCATAAATAGTTTGAAATATTTGTCCTCAGACATCTGAAGCCTGAAGAGAGTGCAGCTCGAGCTGGAGACAAAGTCCGTGAAAGAGCTATCGACAAAATGATGGGTCCTTTGAAATGTCTAACTACCAATTAAATACCCAATGCGAGAAAAGGAAACATGTAAGCAAAGATGTCATCCTATCTTGGGGATGGTTGATTTTTAAACTTAAAATTATAGTAATAAGAAACATGATAGAATCAGTGAAATGAAAGAGGGAGGGGAAGGAATGAAAGGGATTACAAAATAGCAACTAAATTTTAAAATGGTTATGGAACCCTTGTTAATTGACTTCAAAATTTTATTAAAAGCAGATGATACTAAAATAATCCAATGGGGTGTTGAGGACCCAGGAAAACGTGACGACAATGGATTTTCAACATGACAAAGGTTTCATGGGCAAGCATACAGGATCTACAGTGTTAATAGTGATTGAGGTAGTGCTATCGTATTTATGATATTCTGTGTTAGGACCCACATTAGTCTTGCAAGCCACCGGTGAAAGAATTGATCTTTTAATAAGTCATAGTTTCTTGTCAGTTTGTCCAGGCTAGCCTTCAATCTGCTGTCTTGTACTTCTAGGTGGACTAACAGCTCCCTGAAATTCTTAGAGGTGACCCTAGGTCCTTAGCTCTAACCTTAGCTAAGTGATAATGTTTTATTTTGCAGTGTCTAAGGAATATGTGAAATTAATATCATAGATCAACCCTTCTTTCTCGAACATCGAAGGAATGGAATGTTGTTATATTTCAACGTTTAAATTTTCAATATGAGATATTCTAGTTAGCTCAAATTCCTCAAAGCTAGCGGCAGCTTCTGCCAAGGTTTTCTGTTTTCTTGCCGAGAATTCCTTAACCTGTTTGACATCATAGTTGTCATGCAAATTCCTGTCTCTTCTCTCTGCCTCAGGTAGTATCTCTCCTTGCATGCTTTACAAAAGTAATTCCTCATGACATAGGTGAGAGTCCAATTTTGAGGGTTCTGCTAAAATATGCTCTATTTACATATTCCGTTCAAGTGTTTGTTTCAGGTATTTCAACAATCTCTCCTGTTCTTAAAAGATTCCTTCATCATAGCACAGTATCGTCTTTCACTGTAGTCTCAATGGTGGGCTACCAAGCTATTGAAAAAATGATTGCTTCTGTACTTGGTCAGTGTAATCCAAGCTTCATAGCAATCTCATTCCATTTGTTCTGTCGAAATCATGTCCCTGACTTTTTGCTGGCAAGTGCGAAGCTAGAGTGAAATCTGTAGTGTCGGTAATGCTCATTTCCTTCATGTTATAATGGCTTATGTAGTTGAATTGGTGCTCAATATCTGTTTACCCTTCTCCCTTGGTTT
This sequence comes from Larix kaempferi, assembly GCA_027924585.1. NCBI lineage: Eukaryota > Viridiplantae > Streptophyta > Pinopsida > Pinales > Pinaceae > Larix > Larix kaempferi. Next base: position 16,318,927 of record BSBM01000994.1, on the reverse strand, counting down.
CGTAAGTTTTCAATACTTGACAAAAATTCTTTTTGGTGAGGGATTGTAGGCAATGTTTGGATGTTAAATACATGAGCCATAGACATTTTAGCGATCCTCATGCCACTTAGCGAGGCTTCATGTCTATATGACTTAACAAATCTTTACTGTTCATTATTACACTAGTATTACACTCATAGGTGTTTATATCATATAATTTACGGTGGATTATCATATATGTTTTCCTAGGTTTAAGGAGGACGGGACAAGTGTATTGTCCAGATTGTTCAAAATTAAAAAAAACTCTCGATCACACACTCTTGATCTCAAACTGTGTCTAATGACCCTCCTAGAATTCCTTTCATAATATTTACAATAAGTAAATACTATGGACACTCCAATATTTATGAGCTCAATGTGTTGAGATATTGTAACTTCAAAGAATATTATATTTGCACTCCATTATTCCGGAGATGTTTCATTCCTCCGTAAAGATCTTATTGTATATCCGGAGATGTTTATTCCTCCGTCGGAATGTGGTACCTTGGGTTATTAGACTTCCCTAGTGGGGGTCGGCCCTGTATGTGTTATGTGGGTCAAAGGGTTGTTAGACCACCCTAGTGGGGTCGGCCCAGTCAGTTATAGTGGGGTGTTTAACCCAGTGGTAAAGTTGGGGCTGACCTAGTTAATATAAAGTACAAGTCGGAGATGTGTATAAATAGAGGAGGTGTGTTTCTCATTATACACACACTTCTCTCACTCAGAATGTAGCGCACTTGTGGAGGAGAGGTCTGCTATGGTGGAGGAGCAGATCATGTCTTTGGTTTGCATCTTTGTATATTGCTGGTCATCTATATTGAGGAAGCTTTGCTGGGTTTTCTACCCCATGAGGGTTTCCCAGGATAAATCTGTGTCTCTTGTGTTTATGCTGTGCTTGTTGTTTCTTCAGTGATCCTATATATGCCATTATTGTGAAATGGAATGTAATGCTGCTATTTTCTATCTTAGCATATTAAATCTTAACACAGTATTAGAGCTAACCTGAAGGAATGAAATGTATGGCATTTACGACACTTGCTTCACTTGCGACAATGTGAAGGTTTGGGTTTTACATAGAAAAAACAAGTCATCGAGGAACTTTCGCTATAAATCCATTTATGCGAAGTTTCAAGATCTGAAAAGTTTACAGGTCATAGATAACATCTCCAGGTACCTTGTGTCCAAAGGAAACCCTCAGATTCATTGTACTTTGTGAGTTATGATCAGTACAAGTTAGGGTTTCTGCCTCTTCTAGATCTCAGTCAAAATCAGGTGACCTAGGAAAAAAGGTCATAACTTGGGATAGGAAGCTCCAAATGAAATTTCGTAAAAAGTGACAGGTAGTACACAGACTGTACTATCTCAGGAAGCTTTTTCAGAGGCCGAAGCTGAACCAATGACATGTGGCATGCCGTACAAGTTTGCTCTCTTGTTTTATCCCATAAACAGGTCACGTTGCGACACTTGGCATGACTCTCTCTCAGAAAATCCAATTGAGGTCAGACCTATCGGGATGGAAAGATGACAGGTTAGGCTACCATAAAAAAAGTTTTCAGACCCTGTGGAGTGAAACGTTCATAGTTACAGCAGAAGCAATCAGGTACATATTTCTGTCAAAACAGAATTATTTTTGGAGCACCTTCATTCATGGCTTACAAAATTTAGGGTTTCGGAGAAAGTTAGAATTTTTGGAATTGGAGTCCACGGCTGAATGCTACTCCGGAAAATAAAAATTTAGAGACCAAGATCAAATTTTTTGGTTGGGTAGAAGATCGGGCTTGATCAAACCCCAGTTCGGGATCTTGACCAGAAAGATGGAAAATTAGGGCTTTAGCAAAAGTTGGAATTTTTGAAGTCTATAACAACGGATGGAAGCTCCTCAGAAACATAAGAGTTCAGAGACTTGGATCAAACCTTTTGAATGGGTAGAAGGGTGGGCTTTATCAAACCCTAGTTCGGGATCCTGTCCAGAAGATCCATAAGTTTCAAAGGCAATTTTGAGGGGTCAAATTTTGAAGATTCCAAAATTGAAGTATGCTAGTTTGATTAGCTCAGCAAGACATATCCTTCCATCCATTAAGAAGTGTGCAAGTCAAAGATTGAATTTTTAGGGTTTCTCTAGAAAACTCTAATCAAGCTCCATATCAAGTTTCAGGGGGAGTTGAGGCTAATAAGGCCTTACATAAGAAGTCTCGATAGGTATGACTTAAGGAGGTTCAGGTATGTCTTGAAATCTGATTCCTGATTAAGTTCATAATATGTTTGTCCTCATATTATTTATTAGTACAATCTTGATTAATGTTAGAATTGTCTTATCACCCTAGTAACAGTATGAATGCATGTGAATGATAGAAGACATTCATTGATTAGGGTTATATGATTGTACTAATGCACTGTGGTGTTGTATGAGGTTGATGTTGTCTGCTAACAAGATACAGGTACGTCACGAAAGATAAATCAAGTTCCATGAGCATGAAAACATGAAGAGAAAGACTCATCCATAATATTTGATCACATGAAAGTTCTACTTGCGAGGTATGTATGACTTTGTTCTATTATGCTTAACCTATGAGATATGCAGGTTCCGGCATAGGATCTCTAAATCATTGAAGAGAACAAAGAAGATATTGATTAGGTATGTTAGACATAACTAAGCAGGTATACTAATCCAGGTATGTTTTCCTATGTCATGTATTAGGATCGCTTATATAAGTATACTTGGTATGATTGGTTATGCTTATTCACAAAGTTAGTAATCAAGGGTTTATGCATATTATGTCTCTTATCTTGATTGATGATTTAACTAACCAGAAGAGTACTATGATCAAACAAGAATATGCACGAGTAAAAGAAGACTTCCTTGAAACCCTGAATACTACTATTTATTATCTATGATCATGAATATACATATTCAAGATTATTTAGAATTATAATGTTTTGATAATATTGAGAATATACTAATGAATGTATGTTTGTGTATGAGATCATGATGATTACACTTGAGCATGCACAGTGGTACAGAATGAATAGAAGATCAAGAGGGAGGCAACCACACAAACATAAAAGATAAGTATTTGAGTTGTTATTTGAAATAGTAAATGATATTGCTTGTAATAGATTACATACATGTTTAGAATATATCATGTTGAGTGTAAACATTCATATAGCATTGAACAATATGCATATGATTGGTAAGTTGGACAAACATTCCATTGTTGCTTGTCTAGATTGAAACCTCTTTGCTGACATGCGGAGAGCTATGCACACTCTCGATAGTATGTTCTGGTAGAGATGGAAGGCATCTAGATAGCCACTGTATGCATATAGGATATGGAAAAGTGTTGTGCCAAAGTATTGGTTAAGATAGTTGCATAACTATGTAAATGATATCTGTATGCATAATAGGTTATCATGTCAACATGATTTCATGATTATGAAGAATTACTAATCATGTACTTAATTTTGATTTGTAGGAAAGATCATGAAGAATGATGAACATCGAACAAGTGATGGATGTTCAACAAGAACATTTACAAATCAAACAAAATATAAAAGGCTCATGGCTAGAAGATTCTCTTAGAAAGAAGAAGAGAATCATGATGGGATGTTTTCTCCAAGTGGCTAGATAAGACCATTCTCTTAGTGGTGTAATTACAGAAGTGTGAATCAGGTTCTATATGGGTACCCAAGATCGATAGTCAATTGATGAGCTTAATGATCATCATGGGTGATGTGGATCACAACCTTTGCTACAAGGTTGAATATGGTTTCTATACACAGATGAATTGGATGCAAGAAGGAACTCACCACAGAGTTCGAATGATGTTGAGGCTTATATCAGTAGACCCATCTGATGAGAGATGGCACAGATAGATGGCTGCAGAAATGAAAATGAAAGATCTCATATTGATGCATTACTTCCTAGGCTTGGAAGTATGGCAAGGATCAGAAGGAATATTTCTCAACTAGGGAAAGTATGCCGAGAAATATTAAAAGGACTTGAGGTGTTGGAATGGCCACTCTTATGGATTCCAACTTGAAGCTGTTAGGGGATGACTCATCAGAGTTAGTGGATATAACTCTATACAGTCAAATTATTGGGTCATTGATATATCTAACATATACTAGGTTAGATATATGCTTTGCTGTGAACACCTTGAGTCAGTATCTAGTGGAAACTAGATGTGTTCACCTGATAGTTGCAAAGCATGTGATGAGGTACCTAAAGGATACGATAGACTTTGATCTATGCTATCTTGGAGATCATACTTCATATGGCTACTCAGATGTTGATGTATCGATGAGGATACATGTGTTGTTGATGTATCGATGAGGATACATGTTTTGTCGATGTATCGACAAGGATACATGTGTTGTTGATGTCGATGTATCGATGAGGATACATGTTTTGTCGATGTATCAATGAGGATACATGTTTTGTTCATGTATCGATGAGGATACATGTTTTGATGATATCTGTATTGATAAGGATACAGGTAGGGATTGTATCATCCCCAGACTTCGGTCTCTTGAATTGATCCGTAGACGTATGGTCTCCGAGAATGAAGTCCTTAGTGGACAGGTGGGGATTGTATCATCCCCGGACTTCAGTCCCTTGAATTGATCCGTAGATGTATGGTATCCGAGAATGACGTCCTTAGTGGACAGGTGGGGATTGTATCATCCCCGGACTTCGGTCCCTTGAATTGATTCGTAGACGTATGGTCTCTGAGAATGAAGTCCTTAGTGGACAGGTGGGGATTGTATCATCCCCGGACTTCGGTCCCTTGAATTGATCCGTAGACGTATGGTCTCCAAGAATGAAGTCCTTAGTGGACAGGTGGGGATTGTATCATCCCAGGATTTCGGTCCCTTGAATTGATCCGTAGACGTACGGTCTCCGTGAATGAAGTCCTTAGTGGACTAATGGGGATTGCGTCATCCCGAAACCACTAGTTCAAAATGTACGTGATGGGGATTACATCATCCCGAAACCACTAGTTCAAAATGTACGTGATGGGGATTGTATCATCCCGGAACCACTAGTTCAAAATGTACATGATGGGGATTGCATCATCCCGGAACCACTAGTTCAAAATGTACGTGATGGGGATTGCATTATCCCAGAACCACTAGTTCAAAATGTACGTGATGCGGATTGCATCATCCCGGAACCACTAGTTCAAAATGTATGTGATGGGGATTGTATCATCCCCGGACTTCGGTCCCTGAATTGATCCATAGACAGATGTCTCCAAGAAGTGGTCCCTAGTGGACGAGAGGGGATTGTATCATCCCTGAAATTCAGTCCCTGAATTGATCCATAGACATATGTCTCCGAGAAAGTGGTCCTTAGATTTTGTCTAAGTTGACGAGTGGACTGTATCGTCCCTAGACATGTTATGGTGTCTTAAATGAATCATGTGTTTTGCAAAGTATGTTGTTATTGAAAATACTTGTATTGATGCGGATACTTGTATTGATATTGATGATATGTATTGGTATGGATACTTGTATTGATGATGTGTATACTTGTATTGGTATGGATACTTATATTGATGATATGTATACTTGTATTGGTATGGATACTTGTACTGATGATGGGGATACTTGTATTGGTATGGATACTTGTATTGGTATGGATACTTGTACTGATGATGGGGATACTTGTATTGGTATGGATACTTGCATTGGTATGGATACTTATATTAATGATGTACATACTTGTATTGATGACAATGCTAATGATCGTGTCATGACGATGCTGTTAATCGTGAGATAACGATACGGATGATCGTGTGATGACAATGATGATGACGATGCTGATGATCGTGAGGATCCAGATGATGATATTGTTGTAGTTGTTCAAGTGCTACAGAAGATAAAGACTCAATATTGAAGATGTTGATGTTCCAGTATGGAAGATATTCCAGTAACTGCTTGAGTTACTGAAGATGTTGAGAAAGCTTCCAATGATTTATAGATGTATCATGTATGATGTTGATGACTCCATGCTCGTGCAGATGCTGTTATAATATCCTTCTCATTAAGGGGGAGTGTTGAGATATTTTAACTTCAAAGAATATTATATTTGTACTTCATTATTCTGGAGATGTTTCGTTCCTCCGTAAAGATCTTATTGTATATCCAGAGATGTTTATTCCTCCGTCGGAATGTGGTAACTTGGGTTATTAGACTTCCCTAATGGGGGTCGGCCCTATATGTGTTATGCAGGTCAAAGGGTTGTTAGACCACCCTAGTGGGGTCGGCCCAGTCAGTTATAGTGGGGTGTTTAACCCAGTGGTAAAGTTGGGGCCGACCTAGTTAATATAAAGTACAAGTCGGAGATGTGTATAAATAGAGGAGGTGTGTTCCTCATTATACACACACTTCTCTCACTCAGAATGTAGCGCACTTGTGGAGGAGAGGTCTGCTATGGTGGAGGAGGAGATCATGTCTTTGGTTTGCATCTTTGTATATTGTTGGTCATCTATATTGAGGAAACTTTGTTGGGTTTTCTACCCCTTGAGGGTTTCCCAGGATAAATCTGTGTCTCTTGTGTTTATGTTGTGCTTGTTGTTTCTTCAGTGATCCTATATATGCCATTATTGTGAAATGGAATGTAATGCTACTATTTTCTGTCTTATCATATTAAATCTTAACACAATGCTCAAGTAAAATAAGTCTAGAAAGTATTATTATATATTCTTCAATAGTTAAGACACAAAACTAATAAAGAATTCCTCCCAAGCTAAGCCATAGCTCAACACTCCCTCGTAGTGAGGAAGGGATTCTGAACTATCCCAAGCTTCTCTCGAAACTTCACAAACTTCCCTTTAATCAAAGTCTTTGTGAATATATCTACAACCTGCTCATCAATATGTACATACTCTAGCCTCACGACCCCTTTCTACACATAGTCGCAAATGAAGTGATACCGAATATCAATGTGCTTACTCTTGTCATGGACCACTAGATTCTCAGAGAGTTTTATACAACTCTCATTATCACAGTAAATGACAGTCGCATTCATCTCTTGTCCAAATAGTTCCATGGGTAACTTCCGCAGCTAAATAGCCTCACATGCAGCCGTACTTGCTGCCATGTACTCTACCTCAGTGGACCTCAATGCCACTGTAACATCCCCAAAATTTCACAAAAAATTAAAATTTTCTAGATAGCATTAAATTCTTATATTCGTTATGCGGAAAGTATCATTAATGATAATTTAATTCATTTAACAACAGAGTGATTATCTTCTATGACGACACCTACTTCAATGGTCATCAGTGTTTAAAGGCGTTAAGTCGTTTTCATTCAGTGAATACTATAATTTATCGTAACCGTCTTTTAATGTATGCAACTGATTTAATACATGTACTAACTATAATATTGCTTGTAAATCTTCGTTATGTAGTAACTGATTTTAGTTACATGCATTGTCTTTGTTGTCTGAAAGTTTGTTTGAGCAAAACATTTACTTTTTAAATTTCGTAAACATAATTTATAGCTATAACCATGAATGTGAATTTAATCTTTTCTTCTTTTGAATGAAGGGTTCCTAAGGGTACCCGTGGCTTACATAGCTACTAGCTATCTAACGCATCATAATACTCCTTTACAGAATTTGCAGGTGAGCAATGGTACTTCTAGGTTTATACGTTTTAAAGGTCGAGAATTCAAAGTGTATGACCATTTCATCTTGGAATTATTATGTCAGAAACAATGCCCTTAGCATGCATGTGAATTAAAGACTTAATTCTTAGAGACATGCTCTAATTACACTATTAATATGATAATGTCATAATAAAACTGTGGGTTTTAAACATGGAAATGCGACATTAAACCATGGCCTAAATAATGATTAATACTTAGGATTATAGGAGATTTTTATTTACATCATGATCGGATCATGATTTAATGCGTAAATTTTCCAATTCCCATCACTATAGTTTTTATGCATATAGATATATATTTTATATTAATTGTAGCAGGGCCTTAAACCCATGACCATGAATATGGACTTGTATCATAATAAGTGATAGTTCTAGGATGTAATACGATTTATCTATACCATAAGCTATGTAATACATTAATATGTTATTTTTCAAAAGATACACGGTAAGGTTATGTCATAACTATGGTTTTAAATCTTGGATGAATGAATCTGTATATAGGCGAAACTTAGCAAATGGCCGAGCCTTAAACTATAATCGTGATCCCAGATTTCAAAGGTGGTGGAATGCAAGGTTGGCAGGAGTAATCAAACTCAACTGAGTGATATTTACAACTCTTTAATGCACCCTTAGTGGATTTCCTAGTGGCACTCTCGTGGCATGGTTATGTAGAATTCTAAACGATGGCAAAGGGATTTGACTTCATGCAATGTACACCAATGTAACCGTGGTGGAATGCACTACTGGCAGGAGACTGGACCTCGACAAGGTGTTTACATAAAGACTATTTAATGATGTGCATCATGGCAAGCTCTGCATTGTTGAACCACGTGATGGCTTGGGTTTTGTGTAAACCCTAGCTACACATTTGAAAACCACTAATTAGTATTATCTCCATTCATTTACAAGGTTTGGAAGTATGAGCCGGCAGGCTCTTGAAAATATTGGGTCTTTGAAATTTCTTCAACCCTTCCAGGGTTTGATGGTGGATCTAGCAGTCTGTAACTCGACCTTTCCAAACTAAGTGTTGCAGGGTCTTAGAAGGCAAGCTTGAGGCTTAGTATTTAGTACAGAGGTAAAATTTAAAAGCTTTGGATGATGGTTTCGTATAGATTTAAGTCTTTAAAGTTTCTTAACATAGTTAGGTCTAAATATTTTGTTTTATTGTGGCATTGAGTTGGCTTGTCAGGGTAGTCTTCGAACGATTGAGGCCTATGATGATGGCATTTGCAACTTTTAGTGCCAAAACTCCATACACCGGTAAGCCTTGGGCAGTCTCTTGGAAACTTGGTCCTGCCTGTATTTATCATGATGGTGTTTGTGGCATTGATGCTGGTATTGTGTTGTTCCAAAACGATGGAAAATCCTACTCTACCTCAAACAATTGAAGATGTAGGCCATATGGTTGTTTTGTGAACACTCATAGGGTTGTAACCCTAGAGCTATGTTTGAATGTAATCCCTGGTTTTGATTTTTAATTGTGAATACATAAATTTAAAGTTTCGTTGCTTTGCTTGCAAACGATGAGTAGTTTGGGTCTAACCCATTTTTCATGGATGATGTTAAAAGATTATTTATGTTGCTCTGGAAATGATTTTAGTGTCTTCAGAACTAAAAAACCTAACCCTATTCAGTGTTGGTTTTTAAATTTAATTAATGATTCTGGGCGAGCTTGGACTCGAACCCTAGTCTGATAAATAATGAAATCCTTTGATATGGTTGTAGGATAACTATGGTGAATCTCGTCGATGTTCCAAATATTAAGTTAATGAGAATCTCTACATAACTTCCGAGTTCGTTTGTTTTTATTACAGTTGAAGATGTGAATTCTAAATCTGTATAATTTTTATATTTAGAGTATAGATTTTGACTATGGATACCTGTTCTTCTAAGTCGATGAAATTTGGGTGAACCATCATGGCACTTTGAACCCTTAAATGAGTTTGGAAAATCATGAGTTTGATTATAGTTTAAATGGTTGGGTCGATAATGAGATATTTTCAGGGTTTTGACCCTCGACATAGATGATGTCATGTAGATTAGAAAACAAGGTTTAGCCTTTAAATATATAATGATCCTAGAATATTATTTGTTAGGACGATTAAAGGAATAATGATTATTTTCAGAACTTTGTTTTGGCAATTTTGTAAACAACACTTGTGAGACTAATATGATTTATGCGAATAATTAAATATGAACTCTGAATCTTAAGTTGTTTTTAACTTGTGATGAAACTTGTATTAGTTCGATGGTAAAATTTAATTAAGGATAAAATATTATCGATTGGTGTATTCTGATAGAGAATAAAATAGTAATTATGTTAAGCATATTTTATGTTTTTATCTTTTGATTCTAATTTTAATATTTACAAAGATGCTGGGCATATAACCCGAGCTTAAATATCTTTGACACTGAAGTATTTGGACAAAACCTTAGTTTTTACAATAACATTATTTGGTTTATAATACTTTTTATTTATCACAATAGTACTCTTTCGCATATTTATAAGGGATAATTACATACAGAGTTTTATTTTTAATTGATGTTTGAGATAAAATCTGTTCTTATTAAGGTTCTATGCCTATATAATTTTCTGGAATAAGATTTAACTTATACTAGAATATTGCAGTAAAATCAGCCCTATTTAGAAAAAGGCTAATAAATAAATATTAACTTATTCTATGAATATATAGACTTAGTGCTAAAATGACTGTATAATACTATAGCTCTAAAATTGATATAAACTTTCTAAAGCATCACATAATTGATATATTCTAAGTAATTTTCAGTACATCTGTTTTACATTCATAACTATAGCTTAATTCAGAAATGGAGATTATAGATTGATTCATAAGTCATTTATTTTATCACTAAGGATCATTCGAAACTATGTGTGATTTTAACTTCTCTGTACTAGAGTACGACACTTACTGTGTGTGGAAAAATACAGAGAAGTATTTCTTAAAATCATCCTATAGTTCTAATCTATTCTGCCATTCAACCAGAAATAAATTTTCCATTCAACATTTTAATCTAACTGATAAGTAAAAGGAAGTTTTCAGACATGCATAGCAGTTCAGAAGTTAATCATTCGAAAATAATCAACAATAAGTAAATAAGATAACACAATAAGAAACCTATTAACTGTATAGGGTGACAAACATCCAAAGGAGCCCGTTCCACCCAACCTTCTCCTGAAAGCAACCAAATCACTTAACTTAGGACCCCTGACCCTGTTCACTGAACCACCAGGACGAAGATGTTGTGTGGAGGATGGAATAAATTCCTCTGCAACTCAGCAGTAGTACTTAACAATAATACTTCTGCCTTTAGCAATATTGAACTCAGCATAAAGCTATACTAGTTCATAATGCAAACTTATCTCAATCAATCACTTCCTAGCCTTCCCCTCATCGAATCTCTTGTGCTCTCTTATTTTACTCTTTAAGAAAAATTATCACAAGGAAGAATTGAACAACCTCCTGCTGAATTCGATGGGTGATATAGCATGCCTAGGTCTTTCGGTCAGTTTCTTAGTTATTGAGCCACCTCCTCAGTTTTACTTTCTTGGGGAACATGACCATAAAAATAGGGAAGTTGCCCCCTGCAACAGCTAGAAGTGAACTGATGATGCTTTGAAGTGTCAGTTTGCTCTCACCCCAGTCCATTCCTCCTAGTGGGTCAGTGAACACTCATTCAATAGCCTCCTTTGGATATTTGTCTCCACTTTTATTTATTAATAATAAAATATTAGAGTAATTAATTACAGTCATCCTTGACCCCACTTGGTCAGTAATCATAAAACTTTACAATAACATAAAACATAATGTTTTTCTCTTAACATAAAATGTTCAGAATTTGGGTATGTTACAACCACTGACTTATGCTTTCGACTGAACCAAGAGACAACACCTGAACCCAAACTGAAGAAACAACCTGAAGTACTCTTTATGTCAGCTGAACATCCCGCTCAGTCAACATCTGTAAAGCCTATCAGTTTCACTCCACATAATCGCTCATACTGAAGTCCATACTCCATGGTGCCTTTTAAATAGAGAAGCACATGCTTTGCAGCAACCGAATGTACTCTCCTCAGATTTACCATAACCTAGCTGAATGATTTGACTGCAAAACTGATATCTAGCCTAGTGTTGACCAAATACATGAGCGAACCGATCAACTAATGATACAATGTAGCATCCACCACCTCTGATCCTGAGGCATCAATCTTCCTCCAATTTTTCACTAGAGGTGTAGACATAGGCCTGCACTAAAGTATCCCAAATATATTCAGGATCTCCAAAGTACACTTCACCTGTCCAACGAATAAGTGTCCCTTTGACTTCCACGCCTCCAAACCTAGGAAGTAATGCATCAAACCCAAGTGATTCATCTCAAACTCCAAGGAAATATTTCTCTTCCAATCAGCAATCAGATCCTTATTCCTCGTTAAGAACAAATCATCAACATATAGAACAAGTATCAAATTCCTCTCTTTTACCAAGAAATAGAGGTTAGGGTCTGCCTCACTCCTCTGAAATCCTATCTTCCAAAAATACTTATCTATCCTCGAATACCACGCTCGAGGCGCGTGTTTGAGACCATATAGTGCCTTCTTTAGTCGGCACACATGGGACTCTCTCCCACAAACCTCAAAACCTTATGGATGCTCTATGTAGACCTCTTCCTTAATGAAGCCATTGAGAAAATCGGTTTTTACATCCATCTGATGTACTTGCCATCCCATCTCTGCTTCTATAGATATCACAACTCGAATAGAGGTATATCTGGCCACCGGGGCGAAGGTCTCCTCATAATATTCTCCCCCTTTCTGCAAGAACCCCTTGGCCACTAAGCATGCCTTATACTTCTCCACACTCACATCTGGTGCATGTTTTACTTTATAGATCCACCTAGATCCTACCACTCACTTGCGCTCAGGCCTTGACACCACCTCCCATACATCAATTTTCATGATGGAGTTGTACTCTTCCACCATGGAATCCTCCCACACTTTTTGTTGTGTAGCCTTCTCAAAGTTTGAAGGCTCAGCATCAATGAGCTCAGTCATCAGTGCCATATATCCTATGTACCATGACAGTGTTCTTCTCTCCCTGATAGGTCTTCTAGAAGGTCCCACATCCTGGGTATCCCTGATAGTGTTCACAACCCTCTTAGGTTGTCCCCTACCATATATGATGAGGTCATCTTGTGGAATAGAATCGCTCTGCTCCTCATTCTCATCATCATCCTTCTGTATCAGTAGCCTACCAGTAACTGTTCCATAACCTGTACCTTGTGAATCTGCACTATATTTCCCTTCAACCATCTGCACTTGTTCCTGACTCAACTAATCCCCTATATGCTCTGGCTCATATCTTGATCTTCTCAAGGCCCGCACCTCCTCAAACTATGCATCTTTGTGCATAACCATTCTCCCGAGTGCAGGTATATATATTGTATAGGCCTTAGAGGTTTCACTGTAGCCAATGAGAATCCCCTTCTCTACAGTAGGCTCTAGCTTTGTCCTCTTGTCTGATGGGACATGACAATAGACCAGACAATATACCAGACAACCAAATATCTACAAATGGCTCACATCTGGTTTCACACCTGAGTACGCCTCCTCAGGAGCCATGCGTCCCAAGATATTATGCAGTGTCCTAGTCTGAATGTAAACATTAGTGCTACACGCCTCATCCCACAAGAACATGGGCAGCCCTTGATCATGGGTCATGGCACGTGTTTCTCCAACAATCGATCTATTGCTCCGCTCAGCTACTCCATTCTGCTAAGGACGATAAGGAACTATGAGATCCTTCGTAATCCCCGCATCTACACAGAAATTGATGAAGGAATTTGAGGTGTAATCGCCTCCATTATCTGACCTCAACACCTATATCTTCTTCCCCGTCTGGTTCTCCACAAGAGCCTTAAACTATTGGAACTTTCCAGAGACTTTGTTCTTGGGCTTGAGAAAGTAGATCTAGGTTTTCCTGGAGTAGTCATCAATGAAGGTGACATAATAACTATATGCTTTTAATGACTCAGAAGACATAGGCCCGCAAACATATGAATGAATTAGATCCAACACTCCCTTGGATCTACTGGTGCTGGGAGGGAAAACACCCTTGACATACTTTCCCATGGCACAACTCTTGCATGGGTCATGCTTCTCTGCAACAAAATCAGGTAATCCTATCACAGTATGCTTAAGGACATTCAACACTCCATGATGAAGATGCGCCATCCTCCTATGCCATATCTCACTCAAGTCTATACTTGCAATAACCAATGCTCTAGCTGGATCAACCTATAGCTGATACAAGCTACCTTTCCTTACCCCAATCACCTTTTCCTCAGTCACCTTATATACCCTTTGGGCCTAATATACACCTTCTTGTCAAGAAAGGTAACCACATACCCCTTATCCTCAAGGGTTGAAATAGACAGTAGGTTCTTGGACAAGCCAGGGACATACAACACCTTATACAACTTAAAAGGCTTCCTTGACACCCTCTGAAAGTTAATTGTACCATAGACTGTTGCTTGATGCTTTCCATTATCCCCCAATTTAATTTGAAGGTCTATGTTCTCCTCATGCAAATCACTGAAGAATTCCTTACATCCTGTCATGTGGAAAGATGCACCACTATCCACATACCATACATTGGTAGACACAAAACTCGACAGACATGCAATGAGGCCAAAGTCTTCTTCAAAACTGCTAGAAAAATCCTCTATTTCGAATGAGGCTACCAATTTAGACTTGGACTTATTCTTCTTCTTATTGGGACATTGTGAAGCAAAGTGCCCCAACTTGTTACAGCAGAAACACTTGACTTTTGACAAGTCAATCTCTTTATTCTCTTTAGAGGTGACTCCTATACCATTGGAGCCCTTATTCTTGGATTTTGACTTTCTCTTTCCAGCAAGTGCCAAATTCTCCTCTTCTTAATTCTTTGCGAACCCACTTGTGACTCACGTATCTCCTCTTGTAGGAAGTCATCCCACAAGCGCTACCAATTTGGAAGGTTTTCTCTAGCCACAATGCATTTTACGAATGTATCCCATTGCTTTGTAAATATTTCAAGGAATCGTGAACCCATTCAGCATCATCTATCATCTCACCAACAACTGCAAGCTCATCCTTTACTTGTTTGATCCAAGTGAGGTATGAAGTCACTCCTTCTCCCTTGGCCATCTTGATGTTTCTCAATTTTTCTTTGAGAACCATCTTACGATTACATTTAGTCCTTTGATAGAGATCAGTGAGAGCTACCCACATCTCTCTTCCATACTTTTTCCCAGTGAGGTGTGGGATATATGGTCCTTTACCCCATCGAAGATTACAAACCTCGCCTTCGTATCCTTGGTTTTGTATGCAACCAATGCAGTGACATCAGGTGGAGATGTTTGGTCTTTGTTCACTAGATCCAAAAGCCCATTTGCCTCCAACACCAATTGAATTCGTTCCTTCCAAGTTGAGAATTTTGAGGCACCATCAAGCCTGCCCTCAAAAAATAGTCCTATAGCCATTCTAAATAAATTCTACTTCACCTCTTTCACTCCGTGCTCCTGCAATAAAAACCTCTTCACCGGATTACATCAAATCTGCTGCAGATCACTTCAGATCTAGAAAGCTCCTGTGTTAATATGTTGTCTTTTCAATTGTTCTTCGATCCTACATCTCTTATACCATGTAAAATTTTGTTGAACATAGTAATAGATTTATATCCCATAATTATGTTTAGCTATAAAAATAAATCTGATCTGTAATTTAAATACCACTTAGTTCTTTTACGATAACTTTTGCACATCGGAAATATAAATAAATGCTAAGAACAATAGACAATAATCAAATCACGCCATGAACACAGATATACCCTGGAAACCCACAATGGGAAACCGACATTCAATTTTCTCTTTTTATTATGGCCTATGGAGAAAAATAAAGACGGAGTTTTACAACTTATCTTCACATGAAGATTCCCAACAATTGAGCATGCTCTTGAGAAAAACCCTTGCATAAGTCCTCCAATTTTCTCTCACCAGAAAATACTTCACTTGAGAATCCCTCTCAAGCTTCCTCTCAGAAAATCCCTCTCTTAGATTTCTCGATCACTCACTGATAACTCCCTCAAGAGATATTACAGATATTAGACACTCTTGATCCCAAATTGTGTCTAATGACCCTCCTAGAATTCCTTTTATAATATTTACAATAAGTAAATACTATGGGCCGTCCAATACCACGGGATGAATGCTCAAGTAAAATAAGTCTAGAAAGTATTATAATATATCCTTCAATAGTCAGGACACGGAACTAATGACGAATTCCTCCCGAGCTAAACCATAGCTCAACATATGTCTTGGTTCCTTTCTCCATTCGTTTATCTAAGTTAATGGGAACCCCATACAATGTATATGGTATAGAATCTGAGTGGAATCCCATGTGAGAATCTTTCATCTTTACTCGGACAACACATCGTATCGGACCGCACACCTGCCTCCATTTTCAGGAAAATAAACTTTCTCCTGAAGATGCAATGTATATGGTATCATGTCCTCGCCTGCGTTAGACACAGCTCATGACTTGTGACATCAAGTTTATCAACAATATAAATAGTAGTGACATCAAGTTTATCAACAAATAGAAATAGTAGTAAATAGGGACTTTTCGATCTACTTTAGAGGAAACATCATTTTGTGCTTTTATCATGCACTGGGTCTTCAAATTACTCATAAGATTCAACTTGCTCTTGGGGCTCTTCTTCAAATTCCGAGGGAAGTTAGGATGTGATCCCTATTCCTCTTGGATTCGTTCCAACCCTCTATGTAATGAATTTCAATAGCCCAGTAAGTATGATATCTAGTTCCTCGTACAATATTGGAATATGCATTCTGAGTCATAAGAGTTTTTTTATCAATGCTTAACTGGTCATAGCATCGAATTGAAAGCAACGACTTTTAGGAAAGATGGAATCTTATGTGCTTTTTTCGCCGGGCTCAATCAGTATTCTTTCAGTGCTTTCCCTTGACTTTCCGGGACACACGCAACTTTCGGGGATACCGATCCTACTTCTCAAACATCCATGGTTTGAGATATATATATATAATGTAATATCTTTCGAGTAGAATTTGTGAATAGCAATACCGA
Organism: Larix kaempferi; assembly: GCA_027924585.1. Taxonomy (NCBI): domain Eukaryota; kingdom Viridiplantae; phylum Streptophyta; class Pinopsida; order Pinales; family Pinaceae; genus Larix; species Larix kaempferi. The sequence goes on along the minus strand of BSBM01000994.1, from coordinate 16,302,073 downwards.
GGGTAATTGGAGTATGTATTGTGAATACAATGCCTAATATTAAGAGCGTAACTCCAAGTATGGTTATGGCTCAGCTCCTCTACCGTGTAATTGTATTCACGTTTGGAAGTTCATACACCACTATAAGATGTCTACTAAGTTGAATCCGTCATGTGTAATAACAAACATATCTTTGAGTTTGGTGGGCATGTTGTTGAATTCGTCATGAGTAACAACAAACACATCTTTGAGTTTGGTGGGCATGTTGTTGCCACGCCAGTTACTTGACTGATCTATATGTATAAAATTGGTTTCTTTAATGTATTGGCATTTCTCTTAAGGAAGTCTATCTGTATCACTTATCGCATTTACCCATCATAGCATGATCTGGTCTATTTAACTTGTTCCATGACATAATGATTTTAAATACTGTTTATTGTAAGTGATCATATGCTTGTCATGAGATTTTTTAGACTTTGTTTATTTACGTTGTAATTGTCTTATCGATTGTTCTACTATTTATGGATGGACTTCTGGTCCATAGTTGCCTGATTTCTTACTTAGCTTCTCAAGCTAACATTATATTATTTCATTTTATGCCTTTATAGGCCTCGGAGGATTCAAGCTATCCTCACAAGCACAAGACCTAAGCTATGACATATCCTAAGTCCTTAAGCAAGATCATAATATAATCAATGATCATATCATAAATGAAGGAGACCAAATCTAACATTGGTCATACCAAGTTCTATGCATGGAGAAACTTATAAGATGATCCCTTTGTATTAATCGTTGAGACTTTATGCAAACTCATATTATGCAACATATACGACTTATTTGAGGTAGGTTTGTATTTAATGTATCACATGTGATGGGCAAAAATGAGGTGAATGGTGTGTGGATGGTGAAAACCAATAGGGTGCAGGGACCATTGAGGAAGTTATGTGAGGTTCTTCCTCTTTCATTTTTAAGAGGTAAACACCCAATCGTTTGTTTGAGTAGTTAGCTAGAATAAACACAGAGAAAACATAAAGAAATTAAATTTATTCTCTTTCACCACATAAGGTGGCTGATATTTAGATCATATATCATGGAACTATACACAATTGTTTCCATTATTGCTCAAATATTTTAAATAATCTTATCATAAACCGAGGAATAATAAACATAAATGATCAAATGAGGTGCCGGTAGTAAATTCAAATAAAATAACTCAAAACTCACCCATAAGGATTATTAATCCTTAATGGAAATGAGCATCATGCCTATGCTTCTCCTGAGCATGCGAAGTTTTCTTTTAGACCTGCATGGATCATGGAACCTCTACATGGCTATCCATTCGCAGTGTTTCTCTCTTTTTTGCAGAGGATTTTTTATCATAAAGGTTCTTGTCCTTTTTCTCCGTTTATGAGAGTTTGTACATGGGTATTTTATGAGACCTCTTTGTCGAAACCCATCTTTGTTTTCCTTTGTTTCCTTCCTAAGTTTTGCTTATGAGAGGGTTTTAGTGTTGACATTTTCCAGTATTTCAAACTTGTGTTAATTGTAAAATCACTATGAACTACCCAACTATTCTCGGGTGTTTGTTGGGCCTCCTCAATCCTATAAATTGAGGCTCTGTCATGTATTTTTATCTGCACCAACTTTAATGAACTGCAAAGGATGTGAAAATATAGTGCTACATTCTAGATTGACATGAGAGTTGGCTAAAAGAAAATACTACACATGTTTAACAATATACATCGCAATGGGAATTTTAATTTCGCATAAATAGTTTGAAATATTTGTCCTCAGACATCTGAAGCCTGAAGAGAGTGCAGCTCGAGCTGGAGACAAAGTCTGTGGAAGAGCTATCGACAAAATGATGTGTCCTTTGAAATGTCCAACTACCAATTAAATACCCAATGCGAGAAAAGGAAACATGTAAGCAAAGATGTCATCCTATCTTGGGGATGGTTGATTTTTAAACTTAAAATTATAGTAATAAGAAACATGATAGAATCAGTGAAATGAAAGAGGGAGGGAAAGGAATGAAGGGGATTACAAAATAGCAACTAAATTTTAAAATGGTTTTGGAACCCTTGTTAATTGACTTCAAAATTTTATTGAAAGCAGATGATACTAAAATAATCCAATGGGGTGTTGAGGACCCAGGAAAACGTGACGACAATGGATTTTCAACATGACAAAGGTTTCATGGGCAAGCATACAGGATCTACAGTGTTAATAGTGATTGAGGTAGTGCTATCGTATTTATGATATTCTGTGTTAGGACCCACATTAGTCTTGCAAGCCACCGGTGAAAGAATTGATCTTTTAATAAGTCATAGTTTCTTGTCGGTTTGTCCAGGCTAGCCTTCAATCTGCTGTCTTGTACTTCTAGGTGGACTAACAGCTCCCTGAAATTCTTAGGGGTGACCCTAGGTCCTTAGCTATAACTTTAGCTAAGTGATAATATTTTATTTTGCAGTGTCTAAGGAATATGTGAAATTAATGTCATAGATCAACCCTTCTTTCTCGAACATCGAAGGAATGGCATGTTGTTATATTTCAACATTTAAATTTTCGATATGAGATATCCTAGTTAGCTCAAATTCCTCAAAGCTAGCGGCAGCTTCTGCCAAGGTTTTCTGTTTTCTTGCCGAGAATTCCTTAACCTGTTTGACATCATAGTTGTCATGCAAATTCCTGTCTCTTCTCTCTGCCTCAGGTAGTATCTCTCCTTGCATGCTTTACAAAAGTAATTCCTCATGACATAGGTGAGAGTCCAATTTTGAGGGTTCTGCTAAAATATGCTCTATTTACATATTCCGTTCAAGTGTTTGTTTCAGGTATTTCAACAATCTCTCCTGTTCTTAAAAGATTCCTTCATCATAGCACAGTATCGTCTTTCACTGTAGTCTCAATGGTGGGCTACCAAGCTATTGAAAAAATGATTGCTTCTGTACTTGGTCAGTGTAATCCAAGCTTCATAGCAATCTCATTCCATTTGTTCTGTCGAAATCATGTCCCTGACTTTTTGCTGGCAAGTGCGAAGCTAGAGTGAAATCTGTAGTGTCGGTAATGCTCATTTCCTTCATGTTATAATGGCTTATGTAGTTGAATTGGTGCTCAATATCTGTTTACCCTTCTCCCTTGGTTTTCTTAACTTTTCAATACTTGACAAAAATTCTTTTTGGTGAGGGATTGTAGGCAATGTTTGGATGTTAAATACATGAGCCATAGACATTTTAGCGATCCTCATGCCACTTAGCGAGGCTTCATGTCTATATGACTTAACAAATCCTTACTGTTCATTATTACACTAGTATTACACACATAGGTGTTTATATCATATAATTTACGGTGGATTATCATCTATGTTTTCCTAGGTTTGAGGAGGACGGGACAAGTGTACTGTCAGATTGTTCAAAATTCAAAAAAACTCTGGATCACACACTTTTGATCTCAAATTGTGTCTAATGACCCTCCTAGAATTCCTTTTATAATATTTACAATAAGTAAATACTATGGACACTCTAATACCACGAGCTGAATGCTCAAGTAAAATAAGTCTAGAAAGTATTATTATATATTCTTCAATAGTTAAGACACAAAACTAATAAAGAATTCCTCCTGAGCTAAACCATAGCTCAACACTCCCTCTTAGTGAGGAAGGGATTCTGAACTATCCCAAGCTTCTCTCGGAACTTCACAAACTTCCCTTTAATCAAAGTCTTTGTGAAGATATCTACCACCTGCTCATCAGCATGTACATACTCTAGCCTCATGATCCCTTTCTGCACATAGTCATGAATGAAGTGATACCGAATATCAATGTGCTTACTCTTGTCATGGACCACTTAATTCTCAGAGAGTTTTATACAACTCTCATTATCACAGTAAATGACAGTCGCATTCATCTCTTGTCCAAACAGTTCCATGGGTAACTTCCGCAGCTAAATAGCCTCACATGCAGCCTTACTTGCTGCCATGTACTCTACCTCAGTGGAGCTCAACGCCACTGTAACATCCCCAAATTTTCGCAAAAAATTAAAATTTTCTAGATAGCATTAAATGCTTATATTTGTTATGTAGAAAGTATCATTAATGATAATTTAATTCATTTAACAACAGACTGATTATCTTCTATGACGACACCTACTTCAATGGTCGTCAGTGTTTAAAGGCGTTACAGCGTTTCATTCAATGAATACTATAATTTATCGTAACTGTCTTTTAATGTATGCAACTGTTTAAATTTTCGTTATGTAGTAACTGCTTTTAGTTACATGCATTGTCTTTGTTGTCTGAAAGTTTGTTTGAGCAAAACATTGACATTTTAAATGTCGTAAACATAATTTATAGCTATAACCATGAATGTGAATTTAATACTTTTCTTCTTTTGAATGAAGGGTTCCTAAGGGTACCCATGGCTTACTTAGCTACTAGCTAGCTAACGCATCGTAATACTCCTTTACAGAATTTGCAGGTGAGCAATGGTACTTCCAGGTTTATATGTTTTAAAGGTCGAGAATTCAAAGTGTATGACCATTTCATCCTGCAATTATTATGTCAGAAACAACGCCCTTAGCATGCATGTGAATTAAAGACTTAATTCTTAGAGACATGCTCTAATTACATTATTAATATGATAATGTCATAATAAAACTGTGGCTTTTAAACATGGAAATGCGACATTAAACCATGGCCTAAATAATGATTAATACTTAGGATTATAGGAGATTTTTATTTACGTCATGATTGGATCATGATTTAATGCGTAAATTTTCCAATTCCCATCACTATAGTTTTTATGCATATAGATATATATTTTATATTAACTATAGCAGGGCCTTAAACCCATGACCATGAATATGGACTTGTATCATAATAAGTGATAATTCTAGGATGTAATACGATTTATCTATACCATAAGCTATGTAATACATTAATATGTTATTTTTCAAAAGATACACGGTAAGGTTATGTCATAACTATGGTTTTAAATCTTGGATGAATGAATTTGTATATAGGCGAAACTTAGCAAATGGCCAAACCTTAAACTATAATCATGATCCCAAATTTCAAAGGTGGTGGAATGCAAGGCTGGCAGGAGTAATGAAACTCAACTACGTGATTTTTACAGCTCTTTAATGCACCCTTAGTGGATTTCCTAGTGGCACTCTCGTGGCATGGTTACGTAGAAGTCTAAATGATGGCAAAGGGATTCGACTCCATGCAAACTACACCAATGTAACCATGGTGGAATGCATTGTTGGCAGGAGATTGGACCTCGCTAGGGTGTTTACTTAAAGGCTATTTAAGGATGTGCATCATGGCAAGCTCTACATTGTTGAACCATGTGATGGCTTGGGTTTTGTGTAAACCCTAGCTACACATTTGAAAACCACTAATTAGTATTATCTCCATTCATTTAAAAGGTTTGGAAGTATGAGCCGACAGGCTCTCGAAAATATTGGGTCTTTGAAATTTCTTCAACCCTTCCAGGGTTTGATGGTGGATCTAGCAATCTGTAACTCGACCTTTCCAAACTAAGTGTTGCAGGGTCTTAGAAGGAAATCTCAAGGCTTAGTATTTAGTACAGAGGTAAACTTTAAAAGCTCTCGATGATGGTTTTATATAGATTTAAGTCTTTAAAGTTTCTTAACATAGTTAGGTCTAAATATTTTGTTTTACTGTGGCATTGAGTTGGCTTGTCAGGGTAGTCTTCGAACGATTGAGTCCTATGATGATGGCGTCTGCAACTTTGAGTGCCAAAACTCCATACACCGGTAAGCCTCGGGCAGTCTCTTGGAAACTTTGTCCTGCCTGTATTTATTGTGATGGGGTTTGTGGCATTGATGCGGGTATTGTGTTGTTCCAAAACGATGGAAAATCCTACTCTGCCTCAGACAATTGAAGATGTAGGCCATATGGCTGTTTTGTGAACACTCGTAGGGTTGTAACCCTAGAGCTATGTTTCAATGTAATCCCTGGTTTTGATTTTTAAGTGTGAATACATAAATTTAAAGTTTCGTTGCTTTGCTTGCAAACGATGAGTAGTTTGGGTCTAACCCGTTTTTCATGGATGATGTTAAAAGATTATTTATGTTGCTCTGGAAATGATTTTAGTGTCTTCGGAACTACAACCCTAACCTTATTCAGTGTTGGTTTTTAAATTTAATTAATGATTCTGGGAGAGCTTGGACTCAAACCTTAGTCTGATAAATAATGAAATCCTTTGATATGGTTGTAGGATAACTATGGTGAATCTCGTCGATGTTCCAAATATTAAGTTAATGAGAATCTCTACATAACTTACGAGTTAGTTTGTTTTTATTACAGTTGAAGATGTGAATTCTAAATCTATATAATTTTTATATTTAGAGTATAGATTTTGACTGTGGATACCTATTCTGCTAAGTCGATGAAATTTGGGTGAACCATCATGGCCCTTTGAACCCTTCAATGAGTTTGGAAAATCATGAGTTTGATTATAGTTTAAATGGTTGGGTCGATAATGAGATATTTTCAGGGTTTTGACCCTCGACATAGATGATGTCATGTAGATTAGAAAACAAGGTTTAGCCTTTAAATATATAATGATCCTGGAATATTATTTGTTAAGACGATTAAAGGAATAATGATTATTTCCAGAACTCTGTTTTGGAAATTTTGTAAACAACACTTGTGAGACTATTATGATTTATGCGAATAATTAAATATGAACTCTGAGTCTTAAGTTGTTTTAACTTGTGATGAAACTTGTATTAGTTCGATGGTAATATTTAATTAATGATAAAATATTATCGATTGGTGTATTCTGATAGAGAATAAAATAGTAATTCTGTTAAGCATATTTTATGTTTTTATCTTTTGATTCTAATTTTAATATTTACAAAGATGCTGGGCATATAACCCGAGCTTGAATATCTTTGACACTGAAGTATTTCGACAAAACCTTAGTTTTTACAATAACATTATTTGGTTTATAATTTACTTTTTATTTATCACAATGGTACTCTTTTGCATATTTATAAGGGATAATTACATACAGAGTTTTATTTTTAATTGATGTTTGAGATAAAGTCTGCTCTTATTGAGGTTCTACGCCTATATAATTTTCTGGAATAAGATTTAACTTATACTAGAATATTGCAGTAAAATCAGCCCTATTTAGAAAAAGGCTAATAAATAAATATTAACTTATTCTATGAATATATCGACTCAGTGCTAAAATGACTGTATAATACTATAGCTCTAAAATTGATATAAACTTTCTAAAGCATCACATAATTGATATATTCTGAGTAATTTTCAGTATCTGTTTTACATTCATAACTATAGCTTAATTCAGAAATGGAGATTATAGATTGATTCATAAGTCATTTATTTTATCACTAAGGATCATTCGAAACTATTTGTAATGTTAACTTCTCTGTACTAGAGTATGACACTTACTGTGTGTGGAAAAATACGGAGAAGTATTTCTTAAAATCATCCTATAGTTCTAATCTATTTTGTCATTCAACCAGAAATAAATTTTCCATTCGATATTTTAATCTAACTGATAAGTAAAAGACAGTTTTCAGAAATGCATAACAGTTCAGAAGTTAATCATTCAGAAATAATCAACAATAAGTAAATAAGATAACACAATAAGAAACCTGTTAACTGTAGAGGGTGACAAACATCCAAAGGAGCCCGTTCCACCCAACCTTCTCCTGAAAGCAGCCAAATCACTTTCCTTAGGACCCCCGAGCCTGTTCACTGAACCACTAGGACAAAGATGTTGTGTGGAGGATGGAATAAATTCCTCTGCAACTCAGCAGTAGTACTTAACAATAATACTTTTGCCTTTAGCAATATTGAACTCAGTATAAAGCTGTACTAGTTCAGAATGCAAACTTATCTCAATCAATCACTTCCTAGCCTTCCCCTCATCCAATCTCTTGTGCTCTCTTATCTTACTCTTTACGAAAAATTATCACAAGGAATAATTGAACAACCTCCTGCTGAATTTGATGGGTGATATAGCATGCCTAGGTCTTTTGGTCAGTTTCTTAGTTATTGAGCCACCTCCTCCATTCTACTTTCTTAGGGAACATGACCATAAAAATAGGGAAGTTGCCCCCTGCAACAACTAGAAGTGAACTGATGATGCTTCCAAGTGTCAGTTTTCTCTCACCCCAGTCCATTACTCCTAGTGCGTCAGTGAACACTCATTCAATAGCCTCCTTTGGATATTTGTCTCCACTTTTATTTATTAATAATAAAATATTAGAGTAATTAATTACAGACATCCTTGACCCCACTTGGTGAATAATCATAAAACTTTACAATAACATAAAACATAATGTTTTTCTCTTAACATAAAATGTTCAGAATTTGGGTATGTGACAACCACTGACTTATGCTTCCGACTGAACCAGGAGACAACACCTGAGCCCAAATTGAAGAAACAACCTGAAGTGCTCTTTATGTCAACTGAACATCTCGCTCAGTCAACATCTTTAAAGCTTATCAGTTTCACTCCACTTAATCGCTCATACTGAAGTCCATACTCCATGTTGCCTTTTAAATAGAGAAGCACATGTTTTGCAGCAACCGAATGTACTCTCCTCGGATTTACCATAACCTGGCTGAATGATTTGACTGCAAAACTGATATTTGGCCTAGTGTTGACCAAATACATGAGCGAACCAATCAACTAATGATACAATGTAGAATCCACCACCTCTGATCCTGAGGCATCAATCTTCCTCCAATTTTTCACTAGAGGTGTAGACATAGGCCTGCACTCAAGTATCCCAAATATCTTCAGGATCTCCAAAGTATACTTCGCCTATCCAACGAATGAGTGTCCCTTTGACTTCCATGCCTCCAAACCTAGGAAGTAATGCATCAAACCCAAGTGATTCATCTCAAAATCCAAGAAAATATTTCTCTTGCAGTAAGCAATCAGATCCTTATTCCTTGTCAAGAACAAATCATCAACATATAGAACAAGTATCAAATTCCTCTCTTTTACCAAGAAATATAGGTTAGGGTCCACCTCACTCCTCTGAAATCCCATCTTCCAAAAATACTTATCTATCCTCGAATACCACGCTCGAGGCGTTTGTTTGAGACCATATAGTGCCTTCTTTAGTCGGCACACATGGGCCTCTCTCCCACAAACCTCAAAACCTTATGGATGCTCTATGTAGACCTCTTCCTTAATGATGCCATTGAGAAAATTGGTTTTGACATCCATCTGATGTACTTGCCATCCCATCTCTGCTTCTATAGATATCACAACCCGAATAGAGGTATATCTGGCCACCAGGGCAAAGGTCTCCTCATAATATTCTCCCCCTTTTTGCAAGAACCCCTTGTCCACGAAGTGTTCCTTATACTTCTCCACGCTCCCATCTGGTGCATGTTTTACTTTATAGATCCACCTAGAACCTACCACTCGCTTGCGCTCAGGCCTCAACACCACCTCCCATACATCAATTTTCATGATGGAGTTGTCCTCTTCCACCATGGAATCTTGCCACACTTTTTGTTGTGTAGCCTTCTCAAAGTTTGAAGGCTCAGCATCAATGAGCTCAGTCATCAATTCCATATAATCTATGTACCATGACAGTGTTCTTCTCTCCCTGATAGGTCTTCTAGAAGGTCCCACATCCTGGGTATCCCCGATAGTGTTCACAGCCCTCTTAGGTTGTCCCCTACCATATATGATGAGCTCATCTTGTGGAATAGAATCGCTTTGCTCCTCATGCTCATCATCATCCTTCTGTATCAGCAGCCTACTAGTAACTATTCCATAACCTGTACCTTGTGAATCTGCACTATATTTCCCTTCAACCTTCTGCACCTGTTCTTGACTCAACTTATCCCCTGTATGCTCTGGCTCATATCTCGATCTCCTCAAGGCCTGAACCTCCTCAAACTATGCATCTTTGTGCATAACCATTCTCCTAAGTGCAGGTATATATACTGTATAGGCCTTAGAGGTTTCACTGTAGCCAGTGAGAATCCCCTTCTCTGCAATAGGCTCTAGCTTCATCCTCTTGTCTGATGGGACATGACAATAGACCAGACAACAGACCAGACAACCAAATATCTGCAAATGGCTCACATCTGGTTTCACACCTGAGTACGCCTCCTCAGGAGCCATGCGCCCCATGATATTATGCGGTGTCTTATTCTAAAGGTAAATAGTAGTGCTACATGCCTCATCCCACAAGAACATGGGCATCCCTTGATCATGGGTCATGGCACGTGCTTCTCCAACAATTGATCTATTGCTCCGCTCAGCTACTCCATTCTGCTAAGGACTATAAGGAACTATGAGCTCCTTCTTAATCCCCGCATCTACATAGAAATCGATGAAGGAATTCGAGGTGTAATCGCCTCCATTATCTGACCTCAACATCTATATATTCTTCCCCATCTGGTTCTCGATAAGAGCCTTAAACTCTTGGAACTTTCCAAAGACTTTGTTCTTGGGCTTGAGAAAGTAGATCTAGGTTTTCTTGGAGTAGTCATCAATGAAGGTGACATAATAACTATATCCTTTTAATGACTCAGAAGACATAGGCCCGCAAACATATGAATGAATTAGGTCCAACACTCCCTTGGATCTACTGGTGCTGGGAGGGAAAACACCCTTGACATACTTTCCCATGGCACAACTCTTGCATGTTTCATGCTTCTCTGCAGCAAAATCAGTTAATCCTATCACGGTATGCTTAAGGACATTCAACGCTACATGATGAAGATGCACCATCCTCCTATGCCATATCTCACTCAAGTATACATTTGCAATAACCAATGCTCTAGCTGGATCAACCTGTAGCTGATACAAGCTGCCTTTCCTTACCCCAATCACGTTTTCCTCAGTCACCTTATATACCCTTTGGGCCTAATATACACCTTCCTGTCAAGAAAGGTAACCACATACCCCTTATCCTAAAGGGTTGAAACAGACACTAGGTTCTTGGACAAGCCAGGGACATACAACACCTCATACAACTTAAAAGGATTCCCTGACACCCTCTGAAAGTTAATTGTACCATAGACTGCTACTTGATACTTTCCATTATCCTCCAATTCAATTTGAAGGTCTATGTTCTCCTCATTCAAATCACTGAAGAATTCCTTACATCCTGTCATGTGGAAAGATGCACCACTATCCACATACCATACATTAGTAGACACAAAACTCGACAGACATACAATGAGGCCAAAGTCTTCTTCAAAACTGCTAGAAAAATCCTCTATTTCAGATGAGGCTACCAATTTAGATTTGGACTTATTCTTCTTCTTATTGGGACATTGTGAAGCAAAGTGCCCCAACTTGTTACAACAGAAACACTTGACTTTTGACAAGTCAATCTCTTTATTCTCTTTAGAGGTGATTCCTATACTACTGGAGCCCTTATTCTTGGATTTTGACTTGCTCTTTCCAGCAAGTGCCAAATTCTCTTCCTCTTTATTCTTTACGATCCCACTTGTGACTCATGTATCTCCTCTTGTAGGAAGTCATCCCACAAGTGCTGCCAATCTGGAAGGTTTTCTCTGGCCACAATGCATTTTACGAATGTATCCCATTGCTTTGTAAATATTTCAAGGAAACGTGAACCAATTCAGCATCATCTATCATCTCACCAACAACTGCAAGCTCATCCTTTACTTGTTTGATCCAAGTGAGGTATGAAGTCACTCCTTCTCCCTTGGCCATCTTGATGTTTCTCAATTTTTCTCTGAGAACCATCTTACGATTACAGTTAGTCCTTTGATAGAGATCAGTGAGAGCTACCCACATCTCTCTTCCATACGTTTTCCCAGTGAGGTGTGGGATATATGGTCCTTTACCCCATCGAAGATGACAAACCTCGCCTTCGTATCCTTGGTTTTGTATGCAACCACTGCAGCGACATCAGTTGGAGGTGTTTGGTCTTTGTTCACTAGATCCAAAAGTCCATTTGCCTCCAACATCAATTGAATTCTTTCTTCCAAGTTGAGAATTTTGAGGCACCATCAATCCTGTCCTCAAAACATAGTGCTATAGCCATTCTGAATAAATTCTACTTCACCTCTTTCACTCCTTGCTGTTGCAATGAAAACCTCTTCACCAAATTACATCAAATCTGCTCCAGATCACTTCAGATCTAGAAAGCCCCCGTGTTAATATGTTGTCTTTTCAATTGTTCTTCGATCCTACATCTCTTATACCATGTAAAATTTTGTTGAACCCAGTAATAGATTTATATCCCAAAATTATGTTTAGTTATAAAAATAAATCTGATCTGTAATTTAAATACCACTTAGTTCTTTTACGATAACTTTTGCACATCGAAAATATAAATAAATGCTAAGAACAATAGACAATAAATAAATCACGCCATAAACACAGATATAACCTGGAAACCCAGAATGGGAAACCAACATTCAATTTTCTCTTTTTATTATGGCCTCTGGAGAAAAATAAAGACGGAGTTTTACAACTTATCTTCACATGAAGATTCCCAACATTCGAGCATGCTCTTGAAAAAAACCCTTACATAAGTCCTCCATTTTTCTCTCACCAAAAAATACTTCACTTGAGAATCCCTCTCGAGCTTCCTCTAAGAAAATCCCTCTCTTAGATTTCTCGACCACTCACTAATAACTCCTTCAAGAGATATTACAGATATTAGACACTCTTGATCTCAAATTGTGTCTAATGACCCTCCTAGAATTCCTTTTATAATATTTACAACAAGTAAATACTATGGGCCGTCCAATACCACGGGATGAATGCTCAAGTAAAATAAGTCTAGAAAGTATTATAATATATCCTTCAATAGTCAGGACACGGAACTAACGACGAATTCCTCCCAAGCTAAACAATAGCCCAGTAAGTATGATATCTAGTTCCTCGTACAATATTGGAATATGCATTCTGAGTCATAAGAGTTCTTTTATCAATGCTTAACTGGTCATAGCATCGAATTGAAAGCAACGACTTTTAGGAAAGATGGAATCTTATGTGCTTTCTTCGCCGGGCTCAATCAGTATTCTTTCAGTGCTCTCCCTTGACTTTCCGGGACACACGCAACTTTCGGGGATACCGATCCTACTTCTCAAACATCCATGGTTTGAGATATATATATATAATGTAATATCTTTCGAGTAGAATTTGTGAATAGCAATACCGAGGGTAATTGGAGTATGTATTGTGAATACAATGCCTAATATTAAGACCGTAACTCCAAGTATGGTTATGGCTCAGCTCCTCTACCCTGTAATTGTATTCACGTTTGGAAGTTCATACACCACTATGAGATGTCTACTAAGTTGAATCCGTCATGTGTAATAACTAACATATCTTTGAGTTTGGTGGGCATGTTGAATTCGTCATGAGTAACAACAAACATATCTTTGAGTTTGGTGGGCATGTTGTTGCCACGTCCGTAGCTGATCTATCCAGGGACATGACAGTTACGTTATCAGAAAAATCAAATGGGAAATGGGAATGGTAATGTCGAGGTTTCTCATCCAACAAATGAGGAGAGAGAAAAAAACAAAGCTTAAGGTAAAAAAAGGTAGGAGATTACAAGCCTCGAAGATACAATTTAGGTTATCAATTTTCTTGGGTTAAGTAAATTTATGTAATGTCCCTCAAAATAACTCTATTTTTTTTTATAAGGGTTTGTGATTCATTCTAAAAGCACATGATTATTTAAATTAACTTCAACACTGAGAAGTAGTTGGTAAATATACTTGTTTGCATTCCGAGTGATCTGTTTATTCTCCATCGTCATTGTGTAGTTTGAAATGTCATCTTTAACTAGACTTTCATCTTGTATTTCTTGACTGATCTATATGTATAAAATTGGTTTCTTTAATGTATTAGCATTTCTCTTAAGGAAGTCTATTTGTCTCACTTATGGCATTTACCCATCATAGCATGATCTAGTCTATTTAACTTGTTCCATGACATAATGATTTTAAATACTGTTTATTGTAAGTGATCATACGCTTGTCATGAGATTTATTTGACTTTGTTTATTTACGTTGTAATTGTCTTATCGATTGGTCAACTATTTATGGATGGACTTCTGGTCCATAGTTGCCTAATTTCTTACTTAGCTTCTCAAGCTAACATTATATTAAATTTCATTTAATGCCTTTATAGGCCTTGGAGGATTCAAGCTATCCTCACAAGCACAAGACCTAAGCTAAGACATATCCTAAGTCCTTAAGCAAGGTCATAATATAATGAATGATCATATCATAAATGAAGAAGACCAAATCTAACATTGTTCATGCCAAGTTCTATGCATGGAGAAACTTATAAGATGATCCCTTTGTATTAATCGTTGAGACTTTATGCAAACTCATATTATGCAACATATATGACTTATTGGAGGTAGGTTTGTATTTAATGTATCACATGTGATGGGCAGAAATGAGGTGAATGGTGGTCTTACACGTTGGCATAGTATTTACACTTTGTACATGAGTTTTGTTTTCCCCTTTGTTTTTTTTGGGAATGTTCATTTGGAAAATTCATTTTTGCTATGGGAGAGGGAAGCTGATGGCTTCCTCTCTACTCCATTTTCTTGAAATGCTTTGTGATAGAGATATTGGTATCTCGGGATGTCCTCCATGCTTAAGATGCCTTGCATGGAGGTACATTAGCAATATGGGCATCAAGATGGAGTAGAGGGTGAGATAAATTCTACTGAGTGGCATGAATCCAGTAGTGGATGCATGCGGACCTTTCAGGGTGTTTTGCCTCATTCATGCATGAGTTTTGCATGTACAACTGTTAATTAAAAATGCATGCAAAAGTGACTTTCTACATGCACTGATATTAGGTTTTTGGTAAACCTAATTGGTCACTAAGATGATATAAGGAGGAAGAAGGTCATCGATAAAGGTTACTCAACAAACTAGTCAGAGAGTGATCAGTTAGAGTCAGGAGGGTGCATAGTGCATGCAAACAACGAATTTCTGAGAGAGAGAGGAGCTTGTGTAGTAGGGAGAGTGAGGGGATTTGAGTTGGATCAGACCTCATTTGATCAGAGGAACTTGGCTAATAGATATAGTGAGCTGAGAGAGCTCAACAGAGAGATTTACATACTGTTCAAAGAGAGGACGACTTTTGTTGTTCATCCATTTCACATACTGAGAAACTGAGACTTTCAGAGTAGCTCTTCCTCCGTGATAGAGGAAGGAGTGTGATGATCGATCTATTGATATTTGATTTAGTCTGAGTTTCCAGTAGTGGGAGAGAGGGCACACTTTTGCATGCAGAACTGCAGGGGTGCATCAGACTTTGAGCCGCATGCTACCATTCCAGTCATAGCAGATCAGGGAAGTGGAGTACAGAGGGAGACAGTACATCCTGAGATGGAAAGAGTCATATCTTCATAGGCTTCAGATTCAAACTGACAGCAGGGGGCACATTACTCAAGAGTAGTAGTTGCAGATCTGGGGTTATTCTAGCTAGTCAGGTTTAGTTATAGGTTTCTGAAGAACTGTATGTACTAAATCTACTCTTACTTTTCTCTTGGACCGAGATAGAAGAAAGCGTCACAGAAAGATGGTTTTTCCCCATTTGGGGTTTTAGGGGTATATCGTGAGTTTATGTGTGATTGGTGTGTATTTTCATTGTGGAAATGTTAAGAGATCTATAGTGTTTGTATCTTAAGTCATTATTGTATTTTTTATTTATAGAGATTCAAACTAATTGAAATCTCAGGGCATCTAGAGGGAGTAGTGATCTTTGGATAAATTAACATAGTATTAGATCCCTGGTAAGGATCAAGGAGAACCAATCACTCTTAGATCTGTGAGTAGTATACCAGATCTAGGTGGTGAGTCAAGTTTATTTTCAGATTTGTAGAGAGGGAGACCAGATCTACCAGATCTGAAGTGCAGGGTTCAAATCCGTGACAATATAGGTAATATCTAACAGATTTGAGAAGTTCCAGACTATATTTGAGATAGATCTAGTACATCAGTTACGATAGAGACCAGATCTACCAGATCTAAAGAGCAGTTATTAGATATGCAGTTGTAGAGGTCAGATCTATTAGATCTGTGACTTGGATGGATAGATATGAGATAGATCTATCAGATCAGTGTGAGTAGGTGCCAGATCTATGCAGAGATATATCATATATGAGGAGTAGTGCTCAAATCTGTGAGATTATAGATTAGATCTGGGAGACCAAATCCTAGATCTTAGAAAGAGAGGGTTAGCTTGTTTACCAAGGCACATATCTATAGGGAGGATATGATTAAGAGATTTTGAATCAACGATGTTATTATATTTATAGAGTCATGGCCTTAGTAATTTGTACAGTTATGCATCTAGCCATATGATGGGAATATGAGAAGTGTTTCTTAGTGTTTTATAAATAGACTCAGACTACTATGAGAGGCTAGCAGTGAGGAGAGTTGGCTTGATGATGTTCTATCCAGATTCAGAGGGTTTACTGAGGATGGAAGGAGGGATGCATCTACCAGAGTAGACATATTTACCCTCCATATCAGCTATGGAGAATGAGGGATATAGTATTTTGTTCCAAGATGGACATAGGATTCTATATTTAGAGGGAGTGACGTTGGATGCAACAGTGAGGCATGGCATTAGACAAGGTGTAACGTACCCACCCTTGGACCCAATGCAAGGAAGGGAACCTGATGCCATCCTATGGGGATTTTCATAAACTCATCCATATTCATTAGATGCATATAGTTAAAAACAAATGTGTGCAGATGTAAATCAAACAAACATGCACAACGAAAATAAACTCATCCACACACATTTTTCATATACATTTAATCACATCAATAACAGTCATGAAATTATTCATTTGCAGAGGGAAAACACATAGATAGGAAACACTTATCTTTGTTGTGCAATCGTCCCAAACAACTAGCTATGTTGTTGCACCGTTCCTCCCAACCATAGGTCTTTGCCCAGCCTGTATTCTTTTAGCACTCAGAGACCACCCCCGAGATGGGCATGATATCTACAAGGAAAAGGAAACCCTCAAGCATAGCATAGCCAAAAGCAATGGATACCCAACTCAACCCCCAAAATTCTCTTGAACACAAAACTCAGATATGGGATTGGGAACACACTTTCAGCAATGGGACATAGAAGCTAGATGGACATGGGTTTTCCGAAAAACGTAGGCACACCAAAAACGGATTTGTGGGAAGAGGGAATCAATCCTATGGAAGAAAACCGATTTCTCCCACTGATGTATGAGCATTCAGTGGGCCAAACGGCCTCAATATAACCCCAAATCATTCCCCCCTTCCTCCCTACTGTTAGCCACCGCAAAAACACCCTTCCTAACTAGGAAAATGAAGGTAAACACAACAAAACCATGGAGGGAACTGCCCAAGAAGGTCCCAACTCGCGAGAGAGCAAACTGATGGTTGGATAATGGCTTGGGGAGCAATTTCATCGCCCTTTACTTGCCCAAGAATCCAAACACAAATCTCTAGGACGGGTGGCTTTCCCATAGTCGAATTTGGATAGCCATACCTCTCCATTCCCCAAGGCATTAACTACCTCAACCAATTCTTGGGAGAAATGAATGATTGGGTACAAAAGTCAACATGGGTAGATGAGGGCTCATGGGTTTTCTCATTGACTCTTGGCTTGCCTTGATTGGCTCAAGGGTTTGAATATTTCCCTCTCAATTTTCTTGTAACATCATGGCCCCATCTCTTGTTGCATTGCATAGCTAGTTGTGGGATTTTATATTAAAATGCATATTTAAAATTCCCATGGTTCACTAGAACATGGGTAGCATAATATCAAATACTCGCCTCTTCTAGATCGAACGTTCACTAGCGGGGCCTTGGCCTTGAGCTCCATGCTAGGAATCATACATAATATGCATACATTATTTACATTATAGCCCAAAATATTATAAGGGTCAAAATGGGGGACGTGACATTCCCCTCCCCTTGGAATAACACCGTCCTCAGTGTTTTGATACCTAGGAATACATACACGCTATATATATGTCCAAGATTCACAAAATATGGCAGGTCTGTCCTGCATTTCACCCTTTACTTGGGTTTTCGGGATCAAGTCCTTTGGTCTTCACAAAATGCTCTTGATGGCTGGGACCTTCTAGCTCTGCATGAGGGCATTGTTCCAAAACAATCCCTTCCCTTTCTTTACCTTCCCGCTGATATACAAGTCTGGAAACTTTATGGCGGCTACCCTCTTGCTGTTCCATTGTTGGGAAGTCGCGGAGGCAATGATTTCCTCCACATCCCCAACATTTCATTGGTTGCTTTACCTTTTCCTGCTCGATGTCCTTTGAATCTTCCCACCTGGAACGTTTCTTAATCGACCGATTGGATGAATGCTTCTTCATGGATCCACTTTCCTTTCTCTTACTAATTGCTCCCAGAATACTTTTTAGCTCTTTTTGCAGACGAATAGAGTCCTGCAAAACCTTGTGGTTCATCTCATTCTGTTTCCTCTGTAGCTTTAGCATCTCTCCAAGATTTTCTTGGGTCCTGGAAATTGTTTGAAGAAGACTTTTAGCCAACTCTAATAACCCTCGGTCTATTGCCATGGTTAATAAGCACAACTGTCCACACTCTACTTACTAGCAACACTTTCTTGTGCCGGCTGCAACCAATTGTTTCAATTTCTTACCTGTGAAATTCATCATGGAAATTCTTTGTTAGGACAAGCATAATATAAACCTTAAGATTAGTCAATTATTTTCCCAATTGATATGGAATGTCCACGCTTTATTCATGGGACTTCCACACTTTCATGCTTTCCAACATACACATGAAGTCATTCATGTTCATCCTTTCACAGGAAATTTACTATTTCAACATTCACAATTCATTTCAAGCAATTAAACACAGTCGATTTTCAGCCATGACATGCACTCAACAATATTTTGTTTTATGAATGCATTAATCAAAAGGAAAAAGAAGAGTAGGATTTTTCTCCCTCTTAGTCTTGTTCTATTATGGAGCTACACCATCACTATGGTTTCATGCTCCTTAGTCTCTTTCACTTCATTGTGAATGCTTTGACTTTCCTTTCTTGGCTATGACACTTAGTGTCTAAGGTCTGTCTAAGGATTTTCAACTAGGAACCCTCCTCCATAGTTGCCTACAGAACCTTTGGCTGCTATGACCCACTCATGTCCACTGGCACCATCTTTCATTACTGCTCATACTGAGCTCTTTATGATGGTCACATGTCCATCTGCATCCCTATGATGCCTTCATAGTCCTTGCTTCCAACAATACCTACACTCAAACATTGAATCAATTCACATGTTTAGTTTATTTCTATAGGGTTTATCTCTAAACAAGAGTGTAGGAAATCATAACCAAATCAGATACACACATATATTCATAAGCAAGAAGCTGCAAGGTAACCGAATACTTATCTGTATTGGATGTCTTCACTTTATTCCACGGGATCCTTCTTTACTTTACAAGCCTTGGATTTCCCGTGAACACAATTATTAATGTTGGGCCAGCACGTAGGCTACTCCACAATCATTCGAATAGGCAATGCCAGGCCAGTACGTTGACTGGGTTTATCAATCATTTCCTTTATCAATATGCTAGGCCAATGCTCTGACTAGTTTTATTAATTAATTAAGGAATGTTGGGCCAGCATACACGTTGCTTTACAATATCAAGTAGTTAATGCCCAACTAGTCACTCTCTGGACTTATCAATAACTTTATAGCGTTCAACCAGTTACTCTCTATATTTCTCCATAATTTATATCGCCCACTCATTTACTCTCTGGATTTACCAGTAACTTATGGTTCTTTCAGGGTCTTGCTTTCCTGCAATGACCAAGGTTTCCAACAAAGAAACAATAGTGTATCAGCTTAGCTGTTAGAAGACTTATACCTGAAATATTCATTATTCCAAACAAGATATAAATGAAAATGAATACTTATCTGTATTGTGCGTTTCCCCTCTGGTCCATAGGGTCCTGCTTCGCTTTGAAATCCTTGGAATCGCCTATGGACTTGGATGTAGTTAATACTTAACCAGTTACACCTTCACGCCGACTAGATTTACCAAGAATTTGGTGGTGCCCAACTAATCCCATACCTAGTTGGCCCTCTCCAATGCCGAGCCAGCACATTCGTCTGGGTCATCGACCAATGGAAGGAAACTGCGCCACCGACCATTATAGGTCAAGGCTCTACTATGGATCCATAGGCATCTCAGGGTTTTCAGTTAGTCTTGGTGCCCCCCTCCTACTGCTGACCCAATAGAGATTTTATGCCTTCACTAATGTCACCACACCTTCTTGCACCACAACCCTTCACACACATATCAACTCCTCATTTATACAAGGACGCTACTCCTTCTATTGTGCAAATCGGTGGTTCCTTTTAGGAACTTTATAGGTGACTTTCTTGACTACAGGTTAGCATGGCCCCACTCACACAAGGATGATACCCATTTTTACTACACAACTCCCTGGGTTTGTCCATCCCTTTCAGTATTATTTAGTGTGAGCATAGAAAGGTTACCAATTCCTATACAGTCCTTCTACGTACCCTTCTTCACTTTGCCTCTTAATGTGCAATACCAATTGGCATCTGTGTAGGATGACAACACAAGAAGAATAAACAGGCTTATCAGTATTGCTTCTCAAAATTGTATCCACATTCCATAACATTCACTATCAAGTATTGAAACACTAGGAATGCGTCCATTCCCTTAGGGTGTAGTCAATATTGACAACCCTATAATGACTCGGCACCAGAAAAGGTGTGCACCCCCTTTCCAATGTGAGCCATTTAGGCCCTAATCATACTCAAGTAGTCTGAAATGATATATATATATATAAATAACATAGAGTATGCTCTGCATATTAACCCTAATAATTTAGACATGCATGTTCTTATCTAGGGTCACATAATACTCATTCATTTTTGCAGGTGTATCTTTTCTTCATTTGTGAAGAATGGGGGCTCCATTCTTTGAGTCAACAGTTCTTCGATTTGCCACACCAATATTTCCATGTTCCATAATCCACACATGCCTTCTTGGCATAGCTTTACAATCTCACTCTCATGGTTTTCCAACACACAGCTCAGCTGAGATGTCATCCTTGAAATATTCAATGGTGTTTCACCCGAAACCCATTTCCAAAGCATGGGGTCCTTCCCATGGAGTTTGGCTTCTGTAGGTCATCACACATGGTCTTCCTACAATGTGTCTTCCTGGCACATTTATCAAATAGCCAAATAGTTAGCAGCATTTAACAATAATCATTCAATGGCATTAATAATTAAATTCAAGTATGAATTTGCAATTCTGTCCTCTACAGAAATTGATTTGCTTAGCCAGGAGTCTGTTCTCATATCGTTTGGTTCTTTCTCATGGTAGATTCCAATCTTCATCATGGACTTACCCACATTTTCCATGCCCAAAACAATCTACCTGAAATCTGAAACTTCAATCAGCCAACCATGTTGTGAGTATCTATGCATATAATCCGTTCATGCTACAATAGTCACTGAAGTGATCTCAGAATTATAACACTCAATAATTCAAACACCTTCAGCTGTTGGCATTTGAGGTGCAATGAAATATATGTGTATATCTATATATGCATCATTATCATCAATAAAGTTGCAAGACATGGGTACACTATCCGTGCAATTTAAATAAATTGTAAGTACTCATTACTTGACATTCCATGCAATCTCTGTCCTTCCATAGAGCACTCTGGTAGCCCATCATCATGTCTACCTTCTTCATGCAATCTTTCTCTTGCATTCATAGCAGCTCATGAAATTCTCTCAGTATTAACAATGGTTCACCATTTTGTCTATTATCTAAATGCATTGAAACCTATACATATCACAACCGTGCATTCTCGCAATGCATCTCAACATGTGCACTTACACATATGCATGCACATTCACAACACATAATATTTTAATGTGCATTCACTCAATGCATAATCCCTCAATACAACTTTGCATCAATCTGCAGATACTATGCATTCCAGCATATTATGGCCTAACCATTCATATGGCATGTACTACCACAGCATGACTATAGGTCTTTACTTTCTTTGGTTATTTAAACTTATAATCTAGCATACGCAATGGCATGTTATAATTTCATATGAATGCATTGAGGTTTCTAAGCAATTATAGGGTGTAAGGATCCTTTCCATCACTTACCCGCACCTCATCATACTCGGTAGATTAACATTCACATTCAGGCACTCAATACCATATGCAAACCAAATCAACATAGTTGAAGGGATCTTACCAAATCCTCTTTCAACATTCATGCAATTAAGCACAAATAACCATTACCTGCATAGCTATCATTAACATCGTTTGATGTTACCTAATCAGTTGGCCTCTTACCAAGGCTTCACAGTTCCTTTCCAACCTCATGCTCGTAGATTTGTTGCACCATCCTTTCTTCATAAGGTTGTTGGTCATATGCAACAATCATCATCCACATCTTTAGTCATGCTTCGGTTGTCTTTGGTCCTATAACCATTGCAAACACGACTAGTTATTTAACAACCACCATAATCATCTTTAAGTGGCTCATGGCATATGCAAAACCTCACTATTCTACCAATATGCAATATCATATATATAAACAAGTATTTTTACATGCCCTATGCAATGTTTATCAATATGCCATCTAGTACATCTTCATTTCAGCTATCTAATCTCTTACATTTTCAATCATGCTTGTATGGTCTGATTCATATAACCATTATCAACAACATTACTGGTGATCAACCATAAGCAATACCATTAATGGGCTATTGCATGTGTAACTTTCACTACCTTTACCCATAAGCAACATCATGCTTTATGCATAAGCGATTCAGATGCACTATGCAATGACTCCTTAATCATGCCCATTAATTCATATGCATTACTCTCTTGCATTTCCAACATTCCTATGCCATAATTTTCAACTTATGAAACTTAGGAAATATAAATACAATAGTAAGAGACGAGTGAAGGAATTACCCCTTTCCAATTTCCTCATTGTAGCATGGGGTTTCCTCTTCCGCATCATCGCTGATCCAGTTTCATGGGCTCTCTACCATGCACACAAGGTATCATTAGCTATCATTTCTTACCAAGTAGAAATTTAATACAAATGTAAAACATTCTTAGTTGCTACTTTGCAAGCATGCAATTCCTATGCTATCAAAAAAATAGTTAAGGTGAGAAGCTTCCCTCTTTATCAGCATTGTCTTACTTAGCTCCCATAGAATATTTCTCACCATTGACGACATCTCAAGGGGACGATGGGGGTCAAGGGGGCTTGCCCCCTTGTGGCACCACTGCAAGGCGGGTCAAGGGTAGCGCCCTCACTTTTTTTTTGTGTGTATATCCTTCAATTTCACGCAATCTGGCGCATGAGTTCAAAGCCATTTTTCAACTTTTGGTACCATAAATTCACCCTAGAAAACAACTGGAATTCTCTGTTTCGGCGGACTTGGAAATTCTCTTCTGACACTGCGGTGCAAACTCTCCAATTCCTTATGACGCTGCGGCAGAAACTCACCAATTCCTTCCGACACTGCAGCGAAAACTCACCAACTTTTTTCTCCGTTGCGTTGCAAACTCGCCAACTTTTTCCACCGTTGCGGACAAACTCACCGAGTTTCATCGCCGTTGCAGACAAACTCATCCATCTCTTCCGGTCCATTGCGGAGCAACTCGCTGAGTTCTTTCGGTCGACCATTTCGGCAACTTCGACGCAAATCACCATTTCCTTCCATCGTTTCGGTGAAAACTCGCCAACTCTTCCTCCATTGTGGACCAACTTGCTGCATCCTTCCGCCATTGCGGACCAACTCGCCGAGTCCTTCCACTGAAGATACTTAGAAAATTTTTGAAAATTTTTCTTCTTTTTCCGGGCATCCTGCAACTCCATCGGCGCAACTCAGCCAATTTCGCCGAACGTGTTGGCTCCACTCAGCGAGTTCTATCGCCGTTTCGGGTCAACTCGCCGAGATTCATCGCCACAGTTTTTGGCAGAAAACTGATAGACACTTAGAAATTTTTTTGAAATTTTGAAACTTTTCTTAATGGTCTGTGCTAGGTAGGAAGCATACTTACCTCTGCCACTGTGATAGGTATCCCATGAAGGCCCAATGCTGCAACCAGCAGCTCTGATACCATCTGTAACAAACCCACCCTTTGACCCAATGCAAGGAAGGGAACCTGATGCCATCCTATGGGGCTTTTCATAAACTTAGCCATATTCATTAGATGCATACAGTTAAAAACAAATGTGTGCAGATGTAAATCAAACAAACATGCACAACAGAAATAAACTCATCCACACACATTTTTGATATGCGTTCAATCACATCGATAACAATCATGAAATTATTCATTTGCAAAGGGAAAACACATAGATAGGAAACACTTATCTTTGTTGTGCAATCGTCCCAAACAATTAGCTATATCGCTGCAACATTCCTCCCAACCATAGGTCTCTGCCCAGCCTGTATTCTTTCAGCACTCAGAGACCACACCTTAGTTGGGCATGATATCTACAAGGGAAAGGGAACCCTCAAGCACAACACAGCCCAAAGTAATGGATACCCAACTCAACCCCCAGAATTCTCTTGAACACAAAACTCAGATATGGGCTTGGAAACACACTTTCAGTAATGGGACATAGAAGCTAGATGGGCATGGGTTTTCCCAAAAACGTAGGCACACCAAAAATGTATTTGTGGGAAGAGGGAATCAATCCCAAGGAAGAAAACCGATTTCTCCCACAGATGTATGAGCATTCAGTGGGCCAAACGGCCTCAATAAAACCCCAAATCATTTTCCCCTTCTTCCCCACTATTAGCCACAGCAAAAACGCCCTTCCCAGCTAGGAAAATGAAGGTAAACACAGCAAAACCATGGAGGGAATTGCCCAAGAAGGTTTCAACTCGCGAGAGAGAAAACTGATGGTTGGATAATGGCTTGGGGAGCAATTTCGTGGACCTTTACTTGCCCAAGAAGCTAAACACGAATCTCTAAGAAGGGTGGCTTGCCCATACTTGAATTTGGACAGCCATACCTCTCCATTCCACAAGGCATTAAATACCTCAACCAATTCTTGGGAGAAATGAATGATTGGGTACAAAAGTCAACATGGGTAGTTGAAGGTTCATGGGTTCTCTCCTTGACACTTGTCTTGACTTGATTGGCTCAAGGGTTTGAATATTTACCTCCCAATTTCCTTGTAACATCATGCCCCCATATCTTGTTGCATTGCATAGCTAGTTGTGGGATTTTATATTAAAACGCATATTTACAATTCCCATGGTTCACTAGCACATGGGTAGCATAATATCAAATACTTGCCTCTTCTAGATTGAGCGTTCACTAGCAGGGCCTTGGCTTTGAGCTCCATGCTAGGAATCATACATAATATGCATACATTATTTACATTATAGCCCAAAATATTATAAGGGTCAAAATGGGGGACGTAACACAAGGTGAGTTGTACAAGTTGTTCGACAAGCTTGTATGTGGGTCTAGGGAGACCTTTGATGCTGTTTCACTATCAGTGATAGAGGGAGAGCATGATTCTTGTCTCAAGATGACACTGATAGAGGAGGAGTGTAGATTTGAATATCGAAGTGCAACAGATGCATCGAGGAAGCCTTCCAGTTCAGAGGGAGAAGCGACAACAACCTTTTAATCAATCACTGACTCTATCATTGAACTCTGATCCTGACTCCTTGTGAACCTCTACTGTATCCAATCACCTAATCTTCCATCAAGTGGATCTACTACCCTTTTCAATCCTCTATTTATGGAATGGCTGTGTATTTTAATTGCATACTCTATTTTATGAGATGGTGAAGGCATAATAAGGCGTATAAGTTTTAATACTGTATTTGCATTTGTATGAGGAAACTCATTTTTTTAACTGTAGGAGTCTATTGCTTCCAAGATTTGAGCCCATACCTTTTCTTTGTAATTACTCTGATCACTATGTTTGTCTTCTAAGAGCATTCAAGCATTGGCAGCGAAGCTTTCGATTCATGCATAGTTTGCGTGTCATAATTTACTTAATTGAAAGGGATTCGATACTTGGTCCTACACTGGTGGTTAAGCGTGACCCTATGTAACCTGTGTTCTATCTTAGGTTTTAATTTTTTGTTGATAATGGCGTGACCTCAGTTGACTTAGTATTATGGCAGGACTGCTTGGTTGGTGATTATGATAAGCAATGTTTGCATCATGTAGACTTCCACAAAGTCTTTAGTTTCCCAACTCTCATGCAATGAGAATCAATACATTTTAGCTTGATGTGTGAGTGTAAATAAATATATTTGTTTTACAGATCTTAACTCTGAGTAATTGGACAACCACGATAGCGTGAGCTTGTGTGTTCCTTGACCCAAACTTTGGCCTGAAAATCACTATGGTTTAAATGTTGACCTTCTCATAAATAGATGTTTAGATATATAGAGTTATTGTTGTTTTGGTTTGAAGCATGGATAATATGGTTTGATTGAATTCTATTGGATGTATATAATCTGTTAAGGTTTATGTAATAATTTTGTTTATACTAAATTCTTTTTTATGTAATATGGTTTGTAATATTTATATATAATATTTTCCTATGTTATTCTTTTTTTAATATAAATAACCTATAAAGTTATATTAAATAACCTATCTAGGGTTTAGCGACTTGGTCCCGGGATCCAAACTTTTGGATCCTCTCCCTATTTAGGGATAATGAGAGGTTTCTCTCTAGGCTAGGAAGCCTATGATATGATAAAATTTACTCTTTTATTTCATAATTATAACTTGAAAATAGAAAGCAATAAATAACAATGATGAAGATATGACCTCCGTTTTTTTCCCATTATCCTGCTACTTGCGCCGTTTGAGATGGGGTATGAGGAGTTGTTGTACTATGATTGTGGCCATCTATGGGCCAGTGAGATCTGGGCATCGCCAGGTGGAGGGCTGCATGCTGAGATGGAGGAAGGTTCACTGTTGGGTGCACTGGATCATTCGGGGAACCATTCGACGTTACCGTATACGACTGGTTTCTCCTCTGTGGGTAGCAAGTTCTCTGTTGGGTCACCGACTCGTTCTAAGGATTTCCTGTTTCCCAGTGGGGAATCAGAGTTGGTTACTTTGGATGTGGCGTCTTGGGGTTTTGAGGGGTCTCACTTTCCATTGTATCCCCCTTCTGCCTCACATAAAACTCCGGGCGACTCGCAAGGTTTTTTCCATGATGCAGGGGTCGGTTTTTGTCAAGGATGGGAAAATTTTGGTGGGGGTTTACTGGCACATTTTGAGGATCCAGTGATAGGCTCTATTTCTTTGAGCGATTCTGGGTTTCTGGCTGATTTCTTGGGAACCTCTAAACATAGTGGTTGTTCGAGCCCTTTGGCAGGCAGGTTTTCAGACACGGCGCGCGGTCCAGCTGGGGGTTTTGAAGGAGGTGATACTTGCTCCAAATTGAAGGTTCATAGGAAGTGGCTTAAGAATAAGGGTAGAGGGGAGAACTATACTTTAGGGGAAGACATAGGGTTTCATTAGCTGCTGTAGATGACTAAGTTAACCTTGGTGGGTCGAGCCTATGGCTGCTCTTTCGCCCTGAAGATGGGGGTGGGATGGGTGGAAAGTCAATGGTTGGGTCAACTCAGCTATGTCCCAGAGGTGGTGGCTCCTTCGAGGAATTGGTTCGCTTTTAATTTTCAATTGGAGGACCATGGAAACTGGGTGTTGGGTCGGAACTGGAACCTCGACCATGCACATTTCTTCCTTAAGCATTGGGACCCACTTTTTGACACCAGTCGAGAGAGGATGGATACTATATCACTTTGGGTAAGGTTTCTTGGGCTACCTCTACACTACGGGTCAGAGGAAAATTTAATGAATATTCGTAATCTTCTTGGAACCTATCTGGAAGCGGACTTCTCTTTCAAGGAAACTATGCAGCATAAGGTTGCATGGATTTTTGTCAGTATTGATGTTCGTGGGGGTTTGTTGGAGGGCATGGATTTACGTTGGGGTCCTTACGTCTTCCCTTAGAGATTGGCCTATGAAAATGTGCCTTTCCATTTTCGGCGGTGCCACGAATATGGGCATCTGGTAGTTGAGTTTCCATTGCCGTTGCAGACTATTGGTGTCTCTAGGAGGAAACACGGTAGGGTGGAGAAGGCTTCTCACTTCGTCACGGTTTTTCCACCTCACTGGAGGTCGCCTCTTGTTTCGGAGGATGAATAGGTTCCAGTTTTAGCCAGTGCGTCGTCGACTCAGCTCGAGGAGGTTGTTGGTGGATTGCGGGTTCCTCAGAATCTTCAGGTGCCATCCTCGGCTTTTATTACTTCCCCCCCTCGCACTCAATCCTTTAATTTTTTTGTTAAAAATGTCTCTGTTCCTGGCCCTGACTGGACTGAGGGACTCCAGAATCTGTCCATCTCCTCCCATTTTTTCTCACCCTCCTCACCTCTCTCCTCCTCCCTGGTATTGGGAAAGGCTATCTTGTCACTGAATTCGGCTGCTTCCCTGCCCCCGGACCCTGATCCTATCCTCTCACCGACTGTTCACATTTCCCCTCCCTCTTCACCCCCTATACCCTCACAGCTTGGCTATGATCTTCGCTCCTCAGCAAAATCTTCTTCGGGTGGTTTGGGGAAGATTAAGGTGAAACATACTAGAGGCAGAGGTTGCCAATCTTTTATCTCTAAGGCTCAGTCTAGAGCCTGCATGGATGTTTTTGAAGGGAAACAACTCTCTATTGAACGGGAAATTAGAGCAGTGCGAGCCCATAAAAAGGGAAAGTAATGAATATTATGTCTTTTAACTGTAGGGGTCTTGCTAGTCGCCCAAAAAAATCAGCTCTACGAAGGGTGGTTAGTCTTGAATACCCTGATATCATTTTGCTTCAAGAGATTATGGGTGCTGGGGTTTCTGTTGTTCCTTTGTTGAGAGTTTGGTTCTCGGGTTGGAAATTTGAGGCCTTGGATGCCAGGGGTCAGTCTGGAGGACTAGCTTTGGGCTAGAATGAAGCAAGGGTTAAGGTTTCTAAGTTTTGGGGGATGGAGTCTTTTTTGGGAGGGACTTTTTCGGCTTTAGACATTGTGGGAGACTTTGAGGTTATAAATGTATATGGGCCGTATCTGGAGCGGATCCCTTCTTGGATTCTTTCTTCTCAAAATCTTTGCTGTGTTCTCATTCTGTGATCCTTGGTGGAGACCTGAATGTTTCTTTGGGACATGCAGAAGTCTGGGGTCCTCATGCTCAATTTGATACTCTTACGGATTATTTTACTTTAAAGTTGGTGGAGAAGAATTTGATTGACTTGGAACCTATTCGTATTCATCCTACCTGGAGGAATAACTAGGATGGTGATAGTTGGGTGGCCAAACATTTGGATCGGTTTCTGGTGGTGGAATTCTTGGTGGATAGGTTTTTTCATATGAAATAGTGGGTGGGAAATGGAGGTTGTTCTGATCACTTTCCTATGTTTTTAGAATTACAGGATGGTCCTAGTAAACCTCCTAGCCCACTCAAGTTTAATAAGGGCTAGCTGAAGGATCCGACTTTCTTTGAGGTGGTAAAATATGTTTGGATCCCCTTTAGTGAGGGCCCCCCCTACTCGGCAACCTTTCAATTTGCTGCAAATATCAATAGATTGAAGAAATCCATCAAGCAGTGGGCCTATGAAAAAAGGTTGAGGGAGGATTATGAACTGAAGAATATTGAAGAGGAGTTGGCTCTTCTCTATGCTGGGGATGGAGGGGTTTTTCTGAACCAGGCCACAAAGGACGGTTTGGTTAGGATGGAAGGACGCATGAATGCTATTCTTATTGAAAAAGAAGAAACCTGGAGGATGAAGAGTACGGCTATTTGGCTGGATAGTGGTGATGATAACTCAAATTTCTTTCATGCATATACGAATGGTATACGTTCCTCAAATACCATCTGGTGCCTAGAAAATCAGTTAGGTGAGGCCCAACATACTTTTGATGGGATGGCTGAGGTGAGGGTCAATCATTTCCAAAACCTTTTTCGGGCCAGTGAACAAGTTACTATTAAGAAAATGATCAGGGTGGCACAAATTTTTCCTCCTTTTTTGGAGGAGGAGGACAACCAGCTTCTAATGAGTTCCTTCTCGGAGGAGGAGCTTAAGGATGTACTCTCTAGTTTTCATAAAGATAAAAATCTAAGGCCTGATGGTTGGACGATTGAATTTTTTCTTGAGCTCTTGGATTTCTTCGGGGCTAATCTTCTGAAAGTGGTAGAAGACACCCGGGTTTCTAGAAAGATCTCGGATTCTTTTAACTCAACTTTCATCGCTCTAATTCCAAAATCAAAGTCTCCGACCTCTCTGAATGATTTTAGACCTATTTCCTTGTGCAATGTTATTTATAGGATTATTACCAAAACCATTGCCAGACGTCTTAAGGGGATACTGTCCAAACATGTTTCTGATGAGCAGTTAGGCTTTCTGGAACGTCGGCAGATTCATGAAGCCATTGGAGTGGCTCAGGAGGGTTTGCATAGTATGAAAACTCATGATATGAAAGGGGCAGTTCTAAAGATTGATCTCTCCAAGGTTTATGATAAGGTAAGCTCGGTTTTTCTCAAGATCCTTTTTACATATATCGGATTTGACATTGATTTTATCAGATGGATCATGAGCTGTATTTCCACTATCTCTTTCTTTGTCCTCATAAATGGAGCAACATCCCCCTTTTTTCATTCCGGTCGTGGTCTCAGGCAGGGTTGCCCGCTTTCTCCCTTGTTATTTCAGCTAGTTTCTAAAGGTCTTAGTCGTGCTATCCTGGATGCTAGGAGGCGTGGGGTTTTCAGTGGGATTCAGATAGCCCATGATTTCCATATTACCCATCTTTTGTTTGTGGATGACATTCTCATTTTCTTGTCGGGAACTGAACGGGATGCTCTAAAGCTCAAGGAGATTTTGGAGCTTTACTCCAAATTTACTGGGATGGAGATTAATATGGGAAAATCTACTCTTACTACTCATATACTCAGTGAGGCGGAGGTGGCTGTCTTTTGCCGGTATTTACCTTTTTCCCACCTACAGCTGCAAGATGGTTTGAAATATTTGGGTATTAACCTAAAACCTAATGATTACAGAATTGTGGATTGGAAGTGGCTGGTCAAGAAATTGGAAAAACGTTTGAAGTGCTGGAGTCACCATTGGCTCTCTCAGGCGGGTAGATTGGTTCTGGTAAAATCGGTGCTCGAAGCAATTCCTATCTATTGGATGTCGCTCTTGTGGATCCCCAAGGGCATCTAGGAAACCATTCGTTGTCTTTGCTCTTGTTTTATGTGGAATGGAAAAGCTGATTCTTTTGTTATGCCTTGGGTGCGTTGGAACAATATTACATGTCTGAAGGCTCTAGGGGGGTGGGGCTTAAAGAATTTATACTTCTTATCAAAAGCTTTAGCTGCCAAGGGAGGTTGGAGGTTGATCAAGAGAAATGGCCTCTGGGCCCGTTTATTTCTCAAAAAATACATTGCTCTTGATACACTGGAGAATTGGATTAGAAGTACGGACATATCTTATTCGGGAGGGTCGATCATTTGGAAGGATGTGGTCTCATCCTTTGACCTCATTGAGAAAGATTTTGTTTTCGAATGTGGGAAATCGCCATAGGGTTCGCATTGGACTGGATCCCTGGTTCGTATGTTATAATCATCATAGGGTTCCACTGAAGGTTGTGGAAACCCTGAGACATCATGGACTGATTTTTCTTTATCAGCTGGCAGCACCTGGTGATCGAGTTCCAAGTTTTCAAGATTGGTGTCCCACCAAATCTTTCGATCTTCCAGTGAATGTGACATGAATTCTCTCTAGGTATATCCAATCACTCACTCGTGACCATATTTGTCTTGATGAGGATGAGGATGTGTTGGTTTGGGATGTGGATCCAACTGGGGTTTATACACCCAAGAAAGTGTACTTGAAACTTTCTGAAGATCAGGATCTGGCTGAACCGGTTTGGTGGTGGAAGTCTTTGTGGAAGATTAAGAGTCCACCAAAGACTCGTTTATTCATGTGGTGTGTGTTGGAGAACAAATTTCCTACTTGGGAATTCCTGAAGAAGAGAAACAAACATGGGTCGAGCTAGTGCTTCCTATGCAAACTAAATCGGGAATCGGTTGAACATCTCTTCCTTTTGTGTCCTTTTATCTTCCAGGTGTGGTTTGAGTGCTCTCACATACTTAAATCTTTGTGTCCTTGGGAAGGGATTTATGTGCCGACTGCATGGAGGAATTGGTATGATAGTCCAAGACTTAAACCTTTCAAAGCTCTTCCTCTATTGGTCCTGTGGGGAGTGTGGCTCACTAGAAATAATTGTACTTTCAATGACAAACCTTGCAATCATGTGGTTACTGCAACTACATGTTGTGGCTTGCTGTCCTCTTTTTGTGTCAATCGGGGTCCACATCGGGTGCGGGTTATACAACCTGTGAACATCAATAAAACTCAGGCATGGGGATTTTTTGATGGTGTGTCACAATTAAATCAGTGTGGGGGTGGGGTCAGTTTGCACCTTGCTGAAAACCATTTTTTGTGATGTCTTTAGGATTGGGGGATGGGAGTAATAATGTTGCTGAACTAGTGAGCCTTAAATTTCTTGCTTCTTTTGCCGTGGAGAAGGACTGTCGAAACATTGCAGTATATGGAGACTCTCTGAATGTTGTCAATTGGATTTCTGGCACTCACCTATGTCAAAACCTTCGACTTGCTAACATTTTATCTTCCATTCGGGCAGGCTTGGGGATTTTTTATTCCTTTACTTGCATACATGTTTTCAGGGAAAATAACCAAGAGGCGAACAGGGCATCAAAGGTTGGGTTGCCGTTGGCATGGGGTATATGGAAGATAAAGGAAGTCTTAGATGGGGATGAACAGGAGTACTATCATCGTCCCTTTATCGAGGCAGATGGATTAATTCCCTGATCAAGGGAATCACTGGTTTTTTATCAACACAATACTTTTTGCTTCTTTTTTGTGATGGAAACATGTGGATATATCATGTGGTACTATACTGTTTATATGTTTTTTACTTAAAAGGGTGCCTCTATGAGGTTTTTGTAATAATACTTTAAAGGTTTTTTGTTTAGAGCTCAAAAACTGAACAACAAACGGTTAATAGACACTGTCTTAAATGATCTCTGAGGGGTTCAAGGTATTTGAACTATGATATTTTTTGGGTCTGAGCTGTTACTACAACATTACACACTTTTTCGATTTATTTTAAAAGTGGATCCTATAGAATGTAATTTTGCTCTCGAAAGATGAATTGAAATTATGCTATTTTTTAAGGAAAAAAACAATGATGAAGATACTAAGCAATAATTTAAAACGCAAGCACCATGACATAAATTAATACAATATGATTAACCATTAGTTTCTCAATCAGATTTAAATGAACATAAAAACAACGTAGATTCCATGTTCAAATTGAAATAGTATGACCAGAATTAATAAGCCATTTTTATTTTTATTATGCATGGACAAAATTATCATATTCATGGATAAAATCACAACATATAGAATTTGTATCAATAAGAGGTTTGCATGAAAAATTTCTGAGATAAGAATAATCATATTAGATCCATAAATATAAATCTTGAATTATAATAACAACATAAAAGTACTTATCAGTCCTTTTCCACTTTACAACTAACTTGGGAAGTTCCATGTTCCACCCAACCGTAGACCTCGAACCATTCCTAGTTTGTTTAACAAGTCACCCCCGAGCTGAATCGAGCATGAAAAGAACTAGAAGGCCTAACGTAAATTTTCTATCTTTCTTACTAATAAGCAGAGTAGTCACACAGTCTGTTTACCAGCCATTTGTGTAGATATCATAAAATAATTTCCCCTATGTTCCCACACATCACTTTCTTGGAGACACCAAATATCACAATTTGCTAATCTGAGCGCTCGAAGATCCACGACTGAACCCTCCAGGGAACTTGGATTCACTTTCCCCTTGCAAGGTCCTCTCTCGGCTACTTATAAGATTTTATGAGAAGAAGGTTTCTAGGATTTAGGTTTAAATTACTCAGTTTATTTGTTAGAGACATTGACTGTTTTGTTTTTATCTCTAATTAATAATTTAGTTTATTTTTAACTCTCACAGTTTACTTTATCTTTATTGAAATAAACTAAGATTTTTACTCATCCTTACATCTAGTTGATCTTAGTTATCAACTACTCAACCATTATAATCTCCTACATGCTCGATCCCTTTTTGAGTG
The DNA here is from genome assembly GCA_027924585.1 of Larix kaempferi. NCBI lineage: Eukaryota > Viridiplantae > Streptophyta > Pinopsida > Pinales > Pinaceae > Larix > Larix kaempferi. Next base: position 16,267,808 of record BSBM01000994.1, on the reverse strand, counting down.
TTAGTCCCAGTCATTTTAGAAAGATTAAAATAGATAAGTAATAATTTAGTTTAGTAATAGTTTAACAGATTACTGATGCTCCAGAGATCCTGGCTTAACATCAGTTAATCACCATGATTCTAAGTGTTCCATAGCTTTACTGCTCAACGCTCACGCAATCAATAGTTATCTCTATCTCACTTTATTAACACGATATAATCAATAGTATTGGTGCTCCATATCTTATCCTAAACACCATTTAACTAGTACAAATAGTCTAGATGCTCTAGATCTCACTTGCTCAACATATTCAATAAGACAATATTAAAATAATCTAGGTGCTCTTCAGAGCTCAGTTGCTCAACACCTAGTTAAAATAGTATAGGTGCTGCAGAGCTCAGTTGCTCAAAACCTAACAAAAATAATTAAAATTTAAAAACAAATAGTCTTTTCTTTGTATATTGCATCCCTCCCTGCTTAGAACAACACCGTCCCAATGTTAGGGACTTCAAATGAAACCATGAAATATGGAGGGGTGGGCCTCTCATATTACGGTTACACTTTACCATGTGGCCTCTTCAGGAACAAAATGCTTCCATTGAAATTTCATTTGGAAAATGGTTCACTTCCTGAGATGTACCTCTCTCTTTTCTAGTATATGAAGGGGCGATAGCACAAATTCCCCTTCAGGTTCTACCTATAACAATGACCAATCAATTACATGTTTAGTATCATAAAAATATTTCTTAAGTAATGATTCATGAAAAAAATTATGAACCTTCACATGAGCAGGTAGTGCTAGTTCATAGGCCACTGAGCCCCTCTTGGCCAATATTTCAGAAGGCCCACAAAATCTGGGAGCTAGTTTCCCGCATTTTCCCAAGCTTAATGAGCTTCTTTTTGCTTTTAATTTTAAGTAAACATGTTCTCTGATTTGATATTCTTTGTCTTTTATTTTTATATTTGCATAACTTTTCTTTCGATCTTGTGCTTCTTTTGGATTCGGTTCTACCCTGGTAACCAACTGTTCCAAATATTTTAATAGATATAGCCCTAACACGAGCCTGTCCATTGGGCTATCCCAAGTTACTAGTGTTCTGCACTTTCAGCCATAGATCACTTCAAATGGGATAATCTAGATGATGTATGATAAGCGTTGTTGTATGCAAACTCTGTAATATGTAAGTATTCTTTCCACTTCATGGGGTTATTCATCACATACATTCTAAGCATATATTCTAGTATTTGATTCACACATTTTGTTTGTCCATCTGTTTGCGGATGATAAATAGTACTAATCTTTAATTGTGTTTCCAATCTTTAAAATATTGATATCCAAAAGTTACTTGTGAACTTTGTATCTCTATCAGAGATAATGGCTTTAGGTATGCTGCGTAGTCGGGAAATTTCTTTTAAGATAATATATGCAATGAGAACAACTTTATAAGTAGATTTTACTGAAATGAAGTGTGCGGCTTTGGATAGTTTGTATACTACAAACATAATTGAGTCATTATGTTTCTTTCTTTTAGGAAAACCTGTTATCAATTCCATGCTAATCACCTTGCATTTCCATTCCGGAATGGGAAAAGGTTGAAGAAAACCTATTGGATGTGCATGCTCAGCTTTAACTAGATGACATTCCTGGCATTTGGGGAATGAATAATGCAATATATTTCTTTAACTTAGGCTAGAAGAAGTGTTTCTTTACTGCTGATATCATTTTCTCATATACTGGATGTCCGGAATATGACTTCTGATGGAATTCAGTCAATATTTCAGGTCTAATATCCCCACTCTTAGTGACATAAAGTTTTTCATTAGACCACAATAACCCTGATTCGCCAATTTTATATTCTTTATGTTGTTGAAACAACATGTTTTCTTGTATTTTATAAAGAATTTCAACATAGAAAGGATCACCTTTACTTTATGTTCTTATTTTGTCATGTAAGTTAGAACTTGTTTGACGCACTGTTACTTCATACAAAAGATGGATTCAGCGACTTAAGGCATCCGTAATTTTATTCTTCTTTCCCTTGATGTGTTTTAATTGAAATTGTATTCGCTAAGGAAATCCAACCACCTAGCTGTCCTAGCATTTAGGTCTAGTTGATCAAAAACATATTTCAATCTCATATTGTCAGTCTTCGGGAGAAATTTATTCCCCATGAGATAATGTCGCCACATTTTCAAGGTATAGATGATGGAAGCTAACTCAAGATCACATATTGGATCATTTTTCTCGTGTTTTTTCAACTTTCGTGATTCATAATAGATCACAAAATAATTTTGCATAAGGACTCCCCCAAGTCCTTCCTTGCTTCCATTCGTGCAAACAACAAAATCCCCATCAGGGTACACAATCCTCAATTTGGTGCAGTAATTAATAGTTGGTTTAGTTTTTGAAAGCTTTCTTCGCATTCAATTGTGCATAAGAATTTTGTCTCCTTTTTCTGTCAGGATGTCATGGGATAAGCAATCCAAGAGAATTTCTCAGTGAAATTTCTATAATAACCTACTAATTCCAAGAACGATCTGATGTGTGTGACACAAGTAGTTGTAGGCCATTATTCAATAGCTTTGATCTTTTCTGGATCTACGACAATACCTTTCTCAGAAATGATGTGTCCTAGATATTGTATTTGAGGTTTATAGAAGTCACACTTACAGAATTTAGCGTATAACTGATGTTCTCATAGGATTTTCACTAAAATCCTAAGTTGTTCTTCATGTTCCTTCTCATTTTTAGAATATATTAGTATGTCATATATGAATACTAGTACAAATTTATCAAAGTACTTACTGAAAATGTTGTTCATCATGCACATGAAAATTTGTCGTTGCATTAGTTAGCCCGAAGGGAATTACCACAAAATCATAGTTCCCATACCGAGTCCTAAAAGTTGTTTTGTTTATGTCTTCTTCTCGGATCCTTACTTGATGGTATCAGAATCGTAAGTCAATTTTATAGAAAATTCTGGCTCCTCCAACCTGATCAAATAGAACATATACCCTGGGGAGAGGATATCTATTCTTGATAGTTAACTTATTTAGTTGTTGGTAATCAATCCACATCCGCATTGTACTGTCTTTCTTCTTTACAAAAAGTATAGGTTCTCCCAACGGGGACACACTAAGTCTGATGTATCCTTTCTCAATCAGTTCTTGCAATTATAGTTTTAGTTCCACTAACTCAGGAGTACTCATGTGGTAAGGGGATTTCAAAACTGGTATCGATCCTAGTACTAGTTCTATGGAGAAGTCGAGGTCCCTTTTTGGAAGTAACCTTGGTATTTCTTCTAGAAATACATCTTTAAAATCTATTAGAACCGGAGAGTCTTCAATTTTCCATTCCTTCTCTGTTTCCAAGTTGTGAATGTTAATTCCGTAAATTTTGCATCCCTTCCTTAGAAACTTTTTCACTTGTAAGGATGATATATGTCTGACAGATACCTTCTTATGTATCCCTTGTACCTTCCTTTGATTTCCTTGTTTATATGTGCACATGAAAGTTTTATTTAAGAAATCAAGCATGACATGGTGTTGTTCTAAGCAATTAATGCCTATCAGTATGTTGTATGCACCTAGGGGTAAAATGTTTAAATTTGCTTCGGTTTGGAAGTAGTTCATGTCAATATTACAACTTTTAATAAGTTATGAAATCTTTTTGTGCTCGTGGCTAATTGTACCAACCAGGGATTACTATGTTTCTCTTTGTTTAATTTTTAATTTTCAACAAACTTAGGAAATATGTATAGTTGAAATTTTACCTTCTATCTCGACATAACTACGACAAGCTCCTCGATCAATTAAAATGGAAATAGGTGTAGTTGAAATTTTACCTTCTATCTCGACCATGGTAGATTGATGGTCTGCCTGTATTCCTTCTTTGGAAGCACAAATCCTGGGTGTTCTTGCAATATCTTCCACGGTTGCTTCTTCTTGTAATTTGTTTAGAACTCTAGTGGTTTTATTTGGGAAATATTTGTAGTAGTGGGATCCTTGACATCCCCAACACCTTCATGGAAGCGGGGCTGCTCTAGCTCCCCCATCCATTGTCGGTTTATTAACACTTTGTGCTGGCATATTTGACTGTGTCCTGAACTTGTTGAAACTTCAGTTAGCTGGAAAAATGTTGTTTTGCTTTCGGTATGGAGGTGGTATAAACCCTCTTCTTTTGTTTTCAAAAAAGACTCTAAGCTTTTCTTTCTTCTTTTTTATTTTTTCAGTCCTGCGCTAGTTGTGCTCGTATTAGAGTCTTGCCTTGTGTAAGGCTACCTCCAATGTCTTGGGTGTATCAAATTCAATTTTATCTCTGTAAAAAGTAGGAAGACATCCTAAGAACTGTTGTAATTTTACCTTTTCATCCTTTACGTATGGCACATAGTATAACAGTTCTAAGAATTTGTTGATTAAAGCATCCATGGTAAGGCAGTTCATTTGTAACTCGTGGAATTCCTTTATTTTCTTATCGAAAAATCTCTGGGACATGTATTTTTCTTGAAACACTCTTCTAAAGGTTCTCCACCCAAGTTTCTTCTCCTTCAGTTTCTTAGTGTGTCGCAAATCTCACCACCATTTGGCAGCTTTTCCATTCAAGTTGTAGATGGCTAAAAGAGCCTTCATTCTGCTGGAATACTTATGTACTTGAAAGTACTTGTCCATTCCTAAAAACCATTCTTCATCTTTCTATCCTGAATCTAAGTCTCCTTCGAAATTTGGAGCCTTGGTTTTCTTGAATTCACCTTGCAAATTGTCATCTCTCTTGTGTTTCTTTCTATGAGGAGATGATGAATAAGAATCAGAAGAATTTCCGTGGTCATGATTGATGGTTTGGATGAGTTTGAATGTTCTTGAAAGTCCTCATGTTTCTTATATTTCGAACTGCTAGTTCTCTTTCTATGGTGATCTTTATCCATAGATCTATTTGTTGAGAGTGTTGTTTGTCTGCAGTTTCTTCTCTCGGTTAAGGTTTGTCGTAGTGCTTCAGTCACTTCATGTTGTTCTCGTCTCTCATTTAGGCTATCATCCTTGAAAATTTGAAACTGAGTTTGTAGGCTCTTCACTGCTTTCAGTAGTTCAGAAGTTTTGAATGTCCTCAGCTTGTCATTCAGTTCTACTACCAGCTCCTCTTCCCTAGGTGGTGATTTCAAGTTCCCATGTTGACTGTTGTCTCTTTCAACATTCATGATGTTTATCAATTCAGAAAATTATGCAATGTGCAACGAACAAGATTTATTAGTTTACTAATTTTAAATTTGCAGTGGTTAAGTAATAACCTCACAGGCCTTGAGTATTTGAATCTAGGATGTGATACCACTTGTAATGTCCCTCCAAATACACCCTCAAAAATTTATATGAGTCTTTGATCCATCGTAAAAGCACATCATTATTTAAATTAACTTCAGCACTGAGAAGTAGTCAGTAAATATACTTGTTTTCATTCCGAGTGATCTGTTTGTTCTGCATCGTCATTGTGTAGTTTGAAGTATCATCTTTAACTAGAATTTCATCTTGTATTTATTGACTGATATGTATGTATAAAATTGGTTTCTTTAATGTATTGGCATTTCTCTTAAGGAATACTGCCTATCCCACTTATGGCATTTAACCATCATAGCATGATCTGGTCTATTTAACTTGTTCCATGACATAATGATTTTAAATACTGTTTACTGTAAGTGATCATATGCTTGTCATGAACTTTGTTTATTTATGTTGTAATTGTCTTATCGATTGGTCAACTATTTATGGGTGGACTTCTGGTCCATAGTTGACTGAGTTCTTACTTACTTTCTCAAGCTAGCATTATATTATTTCATTTTATGCTTTTATAGGCCTCAGAGGATTCAAGCTATCCTCACAAGCACAAGTCCTAATCTATGACATATCCTATGTCCTTAAGCAAGGTCAGAATATAACTAATGATCATATTATAAATGAAGGAGACCAAATATAACGTTCGTCATGCCAAGTTCTATGCATAGTGAAACATATGAGATGATCCCTTTGTATTAATCGTTGATAATTTATACAAACTCATACTATGAAACATATGTCACTTAGTGGAAGTAGGTATGTATTTAAGGTAGCCCATGTGATGGGAAGAAACTAGGAGAATGGTGGTTTTCCACGATGTCACAACATTTACATTTTGTACATTAGTTTGGTTTTTACCTTTGTTTCCTTCCAGGATTGTTCATTTGGATAGTTTATTTTTGTTGTGGGAGTGGGAAGTTGAGGGATTCCTCTGTACTCAATTTTCTTGAAACACTTTGTACATCACAAGAGCTACGCTCTTGGATCCTAGTTCGTTTTCGTGGTTTTAGTATAGGCAGCTCCGTAGTCATCTCAGGGTTTGGAAGCAAAAGATCAAACTCTTTCTCAGGTAACGATTTATTAAAGATTTGGTTATGTTATATTAATGCTTTCTCCATGTTTTAAATATATGCATATATAAATGTTGAATTTCTTGTGTTGTGAGGTTTATACAGGAAAGGTCTAATGTGAGCTTCTAATGTTTGCACTCAACCTTGGCTTCTTGTCTCCGGGTAAGTTAATGGCTCCCCTATGCATCCATTTCCACCCGTGGAAGAGACACCTCGAAAACATCTTGGTTCCTTCTTGTTGAGAAGAGTGATGTCTATTGTTGTTGGTTTAATGTTTTGTCTACCCACACTAGGCATGTCTACACTTTTAATGGAGAACCAAGTGTTTATGCGGATTATGTTTTACTCCAAGATAGCATGGTTTACCCTATTCTTGTTTGATGAGGTTATGACATTTGTTTATGGTCTCGTATGATGTTCTTCTAAGCCTTCAAGGCGTGAATATGACAACATTGTTGTTGGAAATATGTAATTGTGTTATTTCTTATGAGATAAAAATGTTTATGGTTTTATCTCTGTAGCTTTCTATGGATTTGGATTTGAACTCTGTTTTGGTTGGGAAAGCCTGTGTAAATCGAAATTTCCTTATATAAATATACTTGTGGTTTTTCCCAGGCGTGTCAATCCTCTGTTTATGGAATGGATGTGTATTTTAATTGCATACTTTGTTTCATGAGATGGTGAACACGTAATGCAATGCATAAGTTTATATCATGTATGTGCATTTGTATGAGGAAACTCATTTTTTTAACTATAGGATTCCATTCCATACATTTTCTTTGTAATTACTCTAATGTATACATTTTTCTACTAAGATCATTCAAGTACTGGTATCCAACATTTCGATTCATGCATAGTCTGCGTGTGATAATTTACTGAATTGAAAGGGATTTGATCCATGGTACCACGCTTGTGGTTAAGCGTGACCCTATGTAACCTATGTTCTATCTTGATTTTTAAATGTTTGTTGATAAAGGAGTGACCTGAGTTGACTTAGTCCTATGACATGATTGCTTGGTTGGTGGTTATGATAAGCACTCTTTGTATCCTGTAGAATTCCACGAATTCTTTAGTTTCCCAACTCTCATGCAATGAGAATCGATCTCTTTTAGCTTGATGTGTATGTAAATAAATATTTTTTTACAGAGCTCAACTCTAAGTAATTGGACAACCACGATAGTGTGAGCTTGTGTTTCCTTTGACCCAAACTTTGGCCTAAAAATCGCTATGGTTTAAATGTTGACCTTCTCATAAATAAATGTTCAGATATATAGAGTTATTGTTGTCTTGGTTTAAATCATGGATATTATGGTTTGATTGACTTCTATTGGATGTATATAGTGTGTTATGGTTTATGTAATAATTTTGTTTATAATAAATTCTATTTTATGTAATATGGATTGTATAATATATATATATATATATATATATATCTATATATATATATTTATGTATGTATGTATGCATGCATGTATGTATGTATGTATGTATGTATGTATATATAGTATTCTTCGTAGGTTATTCTTGGTTTATTTAATATAAATAATCTACAAATTTATATTAAATAACCTATCTAGGGTTTAGGGACTTTGTCTCGGGATCCAAACTTTAGCATCCTCTCCCTATTTAGGGATAATGAGAGGTTTCTCTCTAGGAAAGGAAGCCTATGATATGATAAAACTTACTCTTTTATTTCATAATTATAACTTGAAAATAAAAGGCAATAAAGAACAATGATGAAGACACTAAGCAAGAATTTAAAACCCAAGCGCCATGAACTAAATAGTTCTGCGAATGATTAAAATCAGAATTTAAACAATGATTACAACATGTATAAAATATGACTATATTGATCTTGGAGATATATAAATCATCAGAATAAAATTAACAGGATAGGCCTAACCGTTAGTTTCTCAATCAAATTTAAATGAATAGAAAAACAACCTAGATTCTATGTTCAAATTGAAACAATATGACCATAATTAATCATCCCTTTTTAATTTTATTATGCAAGGAAGAAATGATCATATTCATCAATAAAATCACAACATATAGAATTCCTATCAACAGGAGGCTTCCATGAACAATTTTCGAAATAAGAATAATCATATTAGATGCATAAAAATAAATCTTGAATTATAATAACAACTTAAAAATACTTATCATTCATTGTCCGCTTTCCGACTGACTTGGGAACTGTCATGTTCCACCCAACCATAGACCTCGAACGGTTCCTCTTTCGTTCAACATGTCACCCTCGATCTGAAGCGAGCATGACAATAACTAGAAGGCCTAGAGTAAATTTCTATCTTTATTACTAATCAACAGAGTAGTCACAAGGTTTGTTTACCATCCATTTATGTAGATCTTGTAAAATAATTTCCCCTATGTTCCCACAGTCCACTTTCTTAGACACGCCAAATATCACAATTTGGTAATCTGAGCACTCAAAGATCCACGACTGAAGCCTCCAATGAACTTGGAATCGCTTGCCCCTTACAAGGTACTCTCTCTTCTACTTATAAGATTTTATGAGAATGATTCTAGGATTTAGGTTTAAATCACTCAGTTTAGTTGTTAGAAACATAGACTGTTTTGTTTTTATCTTTAATTAATAATTTATTTTATTTTTAACTCTCACAGTTTATTTTATCTTTATTTAAATAAAATAAGATTTTTACTCATCCTAACATCTAGTTGATCTTAGTTATCAACTACTCAACAATTCTAATCGTTTGCATGCTTGATCCCTCTTTGAGTGGAAGTCCCAGCTAGTTTAAAAAGAATAAAATAGATAAGTAATAATTTAGTTTAGTAATAGTTTAACGGATTACTGATGCTCCAGAGCTCCCAGATCAACATCAATTAATCACCATGAGTCTAAGTGCTCCAGATATTTACTGCTCAACGCTGACTCAATCAATAATGCTCCAGAGGCCACTTGCACAAATAGTCTAGATGCTTCAGAGCTCACTTGCTCAACATCTTTAATAAAAGAATATTAAAATAATCTAGGTGCTCTTCAGAGCTCGCTTACTCAACACATAATTAAAATAGTCGAGGTGCTCCGGAGCTCACTTGCTCAACACCTAACAAAATGAATTAACATTTAAAAATAAATATTCGTTTCTTGAGATATTACAATTTACTTAATTGGAATAAAACAAATTTACATAATTCCTTAAACATAAACATGAATAGTTTGTATTCCAAGTACAACATAAAATTCCTATAAAGTGCCCTCTAGGAAGGCTTGAATACTTGATTATTGAGATTTATGTTCCACTCAAAACCAAAAATTTTAAAATTCTCATTGCTTTCCACAAACAAAGTAGTTACCAAGCACCGACTTTAGAAAGTAGAATTGATTAAAAATGATTCACATGACAATACTATTTGAATTATGAATACAAATGAGATATTTTTTTTATCAAATATCACAAAAAATATATGCTTTATTTGGACCTTGAATTGACAAATATCATGGAACAAAATCAGGATTGAAGTGAATTTACTGTGGAATTGAATCTCTAGTACTTGAAAAATTCAGGCCACTAAAATAATATCCATCGCTCTCTCAAACCTATCATTTTAGGTTCGGATGACCAATATATATATGGTTCCCTCGACCATGGATAGTTGTAAAGGAGGTTAGGAATGAAATTGGGACACGAAACTCCATCTATTGATAGCCAACTGAAAAAAATTGTTTCTCGGCTGAAACCTACTTCATTAGGAATCTCATGATATTCCTTAGTAATGTTGTCACTTAATATCGATGCTTTTTATGATTGTAATGAAATTTATTTGATTACTCATGACGCAGGTCACCTTACTATATGAGGTTCTTGATTAAAAATACACACAACGCATACCACAATGCTTTCACAAACAAGGTGTAAAGAAGGATGCCAGAAGTGGCTTATATTACTTCTCTAATTCGGTTACAATGCGGAATAACTGAATTGAATAACTAACTACAGTCGGCCTCATCCGTTACAACTCAGAAGTAACTGTGGTGTGTTCTCTCTGTGTGTCGACCTCACCCTCTCCTAGGTCACTACAAAACACTGATCTATGGCTCGATAACAACTCTCTGTTCTTCGGCCTATGTGACTCTGTACAAGTCTCCTTGGCACTTCTCTCTAATGCTCTGATCAAAGATCGAATATCCCACCAACTGGTTCCTCTGCTCCGTCTTCTACCCTGCGGCTACTGTTCCCAAGACACGCATCCTCCCGTCGCCGATTCTTCCAAATCCTACAGACTTGCAACTATCAACTTCCCACCGTGCTGCACAGCCTCTATCCATGACGACACCTGTCATGTCCTTCACCTACTCACAATAACTTTATTAACTTCCTCAGCAACCCTGAACGGCTACCAAGTATAGTTTCCTTGACTTTCATCCCCTCTAACTTTGCTACAGTAGTTGGTCACATCTCGACCTTCCTGTCGGCTCGATTCTTATCTCCTACGGTTCACCTATCCTCCCCTTCCTCTGCACTTAGCTCCGCCAAAACTGTCGCATTGCAGTTCGACCACTTTGTCGATCACTCGGCGTCTTTCTTTCTCCGACGTCTATCGACCATAACCCGTCGATTCTCGATCCATCACAACATCCGTTGCGTTGCTCCAGTCGGACGCATAACGACTGCTCCTGCTCGAATTGTTGACTTCGACGAGTCAACCTACTCCCCATCCCAGTGGTCATCGGCACTCCCGCTGGTCGGCTCCCTGATGTCGATCAACCTCGACTGATCTTCGTAGGCCCCGATGCTCCTCAATCAGACTCCCCAGGTGGAAAAGAATTCGACTACTCCGTCAGTCTCCTGAACTCGTCTTTGGAAATCCACGTCGCCTCCTGCAACTCATCATCCTTCCATCGCACTAAGTATTCCTTCTTCTGCGAGTAACGCATTCGCCCAACCACATGCTCTTCGATTACTTCTCCGATCTCTTCTTTGTGTCGGTCTAGAATCTGAGCTGTCCAGTCGATGCTTATCACTTCTTCGCTTCCGTTGCTTGACCTTTCTTCAAATTTGTACAGATCTGAGACATTGAACGTAGTTGAAATGTTCAAGTCTTCCGGGAATTCCAACACATAAGCGTTGTCCGAAATATTCTTTAGAATTCTGCATGGTCCAATCTTTTTCAGCTTCAGCTTGTTGTACGTTCCCGTTGGAAATATTTCCTTCTGTAAATATGTGTAGACTAAGTCTCCCTCTCTGAACGACTGTAGCCTCTTCTTTCTGTCGGCCCTCAACTTGTATGTCGTGTTACTCTTTTCTATGTGCTTTTGCACATTTTCATGAACTTCTTGCATATGCTCTACGAACGATTCTGCATCCACACTCTTCTGGATTTCTGTTGGTAATTCGACCAAATCCACCATTCTGTGTGGGATTCTCCCTTGAACAATCTGTAATGGACTCAACTCCGTCGACCGATAAACATAATTGTTGTACGCAAACTCTGCCTATGCGAACACATTTTCCCACTGCTTGGGTCTGTCGTCTGCTAGACATCTCAGTAGGTTCCCCAAACTTCTATTTACCATTTCTTTCTATCCATCAGTTTGTGGATGGTACGCCAAGCTAAACTGTAGCTTCGTGTGCAGTTTCTTCCATAGGGTTCTCCAGAAATGCCCCATGAACTTGGTATCCTGATCTGACGTGATACTCTTTGGAAACCCATGCAATTTGACTATCTCTTTGAATAATAGTACAACGATCCCTGTAGCCTCACTTGTCTACTTACACAGAATGAAGTGTGCCATCTTCGAAAATCTATTGACTACAACGAATATTGAGTCACTTCCCTGCTGAGTATTCGGTAATCCTAACACAAAATCCATGCTAAGATGCTCCCAAGGGGTATCTGGTACTGGCAATGGTGTATACAACCCCATGTTCTGAATCCTTCCTTTTTCCAACTGCCAGACTTGACATTGTTGAACCCATTTTCCGACATCTGTCATCATTCCTGGCCAAAAATACTTTTCCTCGACCAGTGCTTTGGTCTTGTTGATGCAAAAATGGCCTACTAACCTGCCATTATGAAATTCTCAGATTAGGTTCTCCCTCACTGATCTTCTGGGAATACACAATTGACTCGCCCTGAATACACAACTGACTCACCCTGAACATATAGCCTTCTTGAATGAAATAACTCAAGTATGGAGTCCTGTCGAGACTCCAAGGTTCACGACAAGCCTTCCATGCTTTCGCAAAATCCTCATCGGTCTCATACTCCATCTTTATCGACTCTATCCCTGTTTCCTGAACTGTCGTCGTGTTAAACAGTGCAACCCTCCTGCTCAATGCATCAGAAACTTTATTCGGCTTGCCCGACCTATGTCACAACACGAATGTATACCTCTAAACTAATTCTACCCACTTCATGTGCCGCTGATCTAATTTTGTCTAAGTGTTGAAGTACCTCGGCACTTGATGATCTGTGTACAACACAAATTCTTTGGGCAACAGATAATGCCTCCACTTCTTCAATGCTTGAATGATTGCATAAAATTCCTGTTTGTAGACCGAATACTTCTACTTCGCTCCATTCAGCTTTTCACTAAAGAATGCAATCGGTCAACCCTCCTAGCTCAACACTGCTCCAATTTCCGTTCCACTTGCATCAAAATTGACCTAGAAAACTTTGTCAAAGTCTGCGAGTGCCAACACTGGGCTCTTAGTGACCTTTTCCTTCAACTCGTCAAAATCTCTTTGGGCCTCGTCCGTCCACTTGAACTCGCCATTTCTCATGGATTCTGTCAATGGTGCACAAATCTGACTGATTCCTCGAATGAACTTCCTATAAAAACTGGCAAGTCCATGGAAACTCATCACTCCAGTCGTACTTTTCGGTTCCGACCAATCTACAATTTCCTTCACCTTCTCTGGGTCCATCACCAACCCTTTGCTCGAGATTAAAAATCCCAAGTATACAAACTCCTTCTTCATGAAGAAACACTTTTGCAAGTTCACCATCAGCTTCTCTTCCTGCAATCTTTGCAATACTTGTTGAATGTGCTCCAAGTTCTCTGCCTTGGTTCGACTGAAAATCAGAATCTCATCTAAATAGACTACGACAAACTTTCCGAAAAATGGCTTCAACACCTCATTCATCAATCTCATGAATGTGCTGGGTGCATTGGTCAACCCAAATGGCATAACTAACCATTCGTACAAACCTTCTTTAGTTTTGAATGCCTTCTTCCATTCATCTCTTTCTCTAACCCGAATCTGGTGACAACCACTCTTCAGGTCTATCTTTGTGAAGTATGTCGCTCCACTAAGGCAATCAATCAAGTCATCCATTCTCGGAAATGGAAACCGATACTTGATCGTAATCCTGTTGATGGCTCTAGAGTCTGTACACATTCTCCATTCTCCACCCTTCTTTGGTGTCAATACCATTGGTACTGCACATGGGCTCAGAATCTATGTGATTAACCCTCTATCCAAAAACTCTTGGACCTGTCGGTTGAGTTCCTGACGCTCCACCGGACTCATCCTATATGGTGCTTTGTTTGGTGGACTCGACCCTAGAATCAAGTCAATCTGATGGGACATGCTCCTTGTCGGTGGCAATCCCATTGGTTTTTCATCAACCATGATGTCACGAAACACTTCGAGCAACTCCTCAACTTCGACCGGAATATCCTCAACCCTGGCCGTTCTTTCGAAACATGGTCCTTTTGGAATGAGCACAAAACATCTCGACTGTCTCTCCTCTTCCTTGAGGAATTCTTTTGCGGTGCTGATCAACACTTGCTTTTCCCAAATGTTTCTCTCGCCGTGCTTACCGTCGGCTTGCTCTTCGCGCCTCGGCTTCAGAGTCATTTTCACACCATTTTTCCATACTGTGACTGTGTTGGCTCGACCATCGTAGATCATTTTTCGATCATATTGCCATGGTATTGCTAACAACAGATGGCATGCATCCATGGGAACTACATCGCACAGTATACTGTCCTCCAATCCTTCAACTCGGAAGTTGATCAGGAACTGTCTTGTCACCTTGACATTGTGTCTCTTCTGCAACCATGAGATTTTGTAGGGGTGTGGGTGGTATCGACAGTTCAACTTGATCTTATTGATGAATTCTGTTGACACAATATTCTCTGTACTTCCACCATCAACTATGGTTTTGCAACGCCATTCGCCGATCCGCACCTTTGTTCGAAAGATCGCCTTCTATTGTGCCGGCTTTGTCTGGTTGCGTTGATCTTCCTGGACCAAAGATCTCTGAACTGTCAGATTTTGGTTCTTCCTTTTCTCACCTCCACTGCTGTTGGAAGCCGCCTCTTCCCTCTCATCGACTTTCTCATCTTTTCGACGTCTGGGCTTCGAATCCTCTGCAACATGTAGGTTCTCTTGAAATTCATATGCCTTGTGTCCTATCCCTCGACACTTGTAACATATTATGGCTGGTCTATTAGCTCCCTTTCTGTCGGATGGACCACTTCGACTATACGCACCTCGACCGTGGTTCTCACGACCGTCACATCAGTTCTCTTGCACTCTCTCCCTTGTCGATGTCCCTTCCGCATGTTGGTTTTCTTCAACACCTTCCTTCTTGTACCTTCTACCTTTGCCTTTTGTGGAGACAGTTTTCGTGCCCCGACTAGTCATTCTTCCCTTGGTCGCTGCAGATTTTCTTGATAGTTTCTCTTCTGCCTTCAGAGTTAATTGGTAGGCTTCGCCAACTACTCTGAATCTCAACATACTCAGTTCATTCTGAATAGCATATTTTAAGTCGTTCACATACCTAGCGACAGCTTCTTCTCCTTCGTCGGTTTGTCCCAACCGAATCGACAATCAGTAAAACTCCTCCATGTACTACGTCACGATCATTTCTTTCTATCGAAAGTTCTGCAACTTCCTGAACAAGGAAATCACATAGTCATTTGGCAAGAACTTCCCCTTCAGCTTGGTGACCATTCTGTCCCAAGACTTGATCTTCTCCTTGCCTTCTTAACTCTGTCAGCCTGTACATTGTCCCACGACAACGAGGCATGACCCTTCAACCTAAGACATGTAGTCTTAACTTGTTTTGTATCCTCGATCTGCTCTACGTTGAAGTATTTCTCCATTTCTCTGAACCAGTCGATCAAATCTTCTGGGTCCAGGCTTCCCGAGTACGTATGCACGTCTATCTTTGCCCGACCTCTCATATAGATTAGTAGTTTGATCAGTTTTTCTTCTGGTTCTTCGCCGGCTTCTTCCCGAGCTTCCACTTCTTCAACTTCCTCATTGCTGTGGTCTAACGGCTCAGGAGCACAACCACGCCTCTGGATTTCTTTGATGGCTGCGACTTCATTTGTCAAAGCTTGCATCGTTCTGATGCATTCGTCGAACATCTCACGATCCACTGTGATGGCTACTGTGCCACGTGCTCTTCGTCCTTGGACATTAATGCCTCTGTGAGCCATTTTCAACCTCTGCTGAGACTCTCACGCGTCCAATCGCAATTGGAGTTAAACAAGTCGTGCACAACTCTACCCACCATAGCTAGAGCTGTCCAACTCACTTGTAGGCTCAATATCACGAACGCTCCCCGATTTCAAGGATTCTTTCGTTCGAATATCAACTAACAAAGGTTAGGTTGGTATAATTTCCTTTCTCAACTGGACTCACTTCCAGGATCTGATACCAACTGACGTAGGTCACCTTACTAGATAAGGTTCTTGCATAACAATACACATAACACATACCACAATGCTTTCACAAACAAGGTGTAAAGAAGGATGCTAGAAGTGGCTTATATTACTTCTCTAATTCGGTTACAATGCGGAATAAATGAATGAAATAACTAACTACAGTCGGCCTCATCCGTTACAACTCAAAAGTAAATGTGGTATGTTCTCCCGGTGTGTCGACCTCACCCTCTCCTGGTTCACTGCAGAACACTGAGCTATGGCTCAATCTCAACTCTTTGTTCTTCGGCCTATTTGACTCTGCACAACTCTCCTTGGCACTTCTCTCTGATGCTCTGATCAAAGATTGAAGATCCCCCCAACTAGTTCCTCTCCTCTGTCTTCTACGCTGAGGCTGCTGTTCCCAATACATGCATCCTCCCATCTGCTAATTCTTCCAAATCCTACAGACCTGTAACTGCCAGCTTCCAACCGTGCTGCACAGCCTCTGTCCATGATGACACCTGTCATGTCCTTCACCTACTCGCAATAAATTTATTAACTTCTTCGGCAACCCTGAACGACTATCAAGTACAATTTCCTTGACTTTCATCCCCTCTGACTCTGCTAGAGTAGTTGGTCACATCTCCACCTTTCTGTCGGCTCGATTCTTATCTCCTACGGTTCGCCAGTCCTTCCCTTCCTCTGCACTTAGCTCTGCCAAAACTGTTGCGTAGCAGTTTGACCACTTTGTCGATCACCCGACGTCTTTCTTTCTCCGACGTCTATCGACCATAACCCGTCGATTCTCGACCCATCACAACATCCATTGCGTTTCTCCAGTCGAACGCATACCGACTACTCCCACTTGAATTGTTGACTTTGACGAGTAAACCTACTCCCTGGCCCAGTGGTCATCGGTACTCCCGCTGGTCGGCTCGCTGATGTCGATCAACCTCGATTGATCTTCGTAGGCCCCGATGCTCCTGCATCAGACTCCCCAGGGGAAAAAGAATTCAACTGCTCCGTCAGTCTCTTGAAATCCTCTTTGGAAATCCACGTCGCCTCCTACAACTCATCATCCTTCCATCGCACTAAGTATTCCTTCTTCTACGAGCTACGCATTCGCCCAACCGCATGCTCTTCGATTACTTCTCCGATCTCTTCTTTGTGTCGGTCCAGAATCTAAGCTGTCGAGTCGATGCTTATCACTTCTTCGCTTCCGTTGCTTGACCATTCTTCAAATTTTTATAGATCTGAGACATTGAACATAGTTGAAATGTTCAAGTCTTCCGGAAATTCCATCACATAAGCGTTGTCCGAAATCTTCTTCAGAATTCTGCATGCTCCAATATTTTTCAGCTTCAGCTTGTTGTAGGTTCCCGTTGGAAATCTTTCCTTCCGTAAATATGTGTAGACTATGACTCCCTCTCTGAATGACTGCACCCTCTTCTTTTTGTCGGCCCTCAACTTGTATGCCGTGTTACTCTTTTCTATGCGCTTTCGCACATTTTCATGAACTTCTTGCATATGCTCTGCGAACGATTTTGCATCCACACTCTTCTGGATTTCTGTTGGTAATTCGACCAAATCCACCACTCTGTGTGGGCTTCTCCCTTGAACAATCTAGGATGGACTCAACCCCGTCGATCGATTCACATAATTGTTGTACGCAAACTCTGCCTATGCCAACACATTTTCCCACTGCTTGGGTCTGTCGGCTGCTAGACATCTCAGAAGGATCCCCAAACTTCTATTTACCATTTCGTTCTATCCATCAGTCTGTGGATGGTACGCCGAGCTAAACTGCAGCTTCATGTGCAGTTTCTTCCATAAGGTTCTCCAGAAATGCCCCATGAACTTGGTATCCCGATATGACGTGATACTCTTCGGAAACGCATGTAATCGGACTATCTCTTTGAATAATAGTACAGTGATCCCTGTAGCATCACTTGTCTTCTTACACAGAATGAAGTGTGCCATCTTCAAAAATCTGTCGACTACAACGAATATTGACTCACTTCCCTGCTGAGTATTTGGTAATCCTAACACAAAATCCATGCTAAGATGCTCCCAAGGGGTATCTGGTACTGGCAATGGTGTATACAACCCCATGTTCTGACTCCTTCCTTTTACCAACTGCCAGACATGACATTGTTGAACCCATTTTCCGACATCTGTTGTCATTCCTAGCCAAAAATACTTTTCCTCAACCAGTGCTTTGGTCTTGTTGATGCCAAAATGGCCTACTAACCCGCCATTATGAAATTCTCGGATTAGGTTCTCCCTTACTGATCCTTTGGGAATACACAACTGACTCCCCCTGAACAGATAGCCTTCTTGAATGAAATAACTCAAGTATGGAGTCCTGTCGAGACTCCAAGGTTCACGACAAGCCTTCCATGCTTTCGAAAAATCCTCATTGGTCTCATACTCCATCTTTATCGACTCTATCCCTGTTTCCTGAACTGTCGTCGTGTTCAACAGTGCAACCCTCCTACTCAATGCATCGGAAAATTTATTTGGCTTGCCCGACCTATGTTGCAACATGAATGTATACCTCTAAAGTAATTCTACCCACTTCATGTGTCGCTAATCTAATTTCGTCTGAGTGTTCAAGTACCTCAGCGCTTGACGATCTGTGTACAACACAAATTCTTTGGGCAACAGATAATGCCTCCACTTCTTCAATGCTTGGATGATAGCATAAAATTCCTGGTCGTAGACTGAATACTTCTGCTTTGCTCCATTCATCTTTTCACTAAATAATGCAATTGGTCGGCCCTCCTGGCTCAACATTGCTCCAATTTCCATTCCACTCACATCACAATCGACCTAGAAAGCTTTGTTAAATTCTGGGAGAGCCAACATCGGGCTCTCAGTGACCTTTTCCTTCAACTCATCGAAAGCTCTTTGGGCCTCGTCTGTCCACTTGAACTCGCCCTTTCTCATGCATTCTGTCAATGGTGCACAAATCTGACTGAATCCTCGAATGAACTTCCTATAAAAAATGGCAAGTCCATGGAAACTCCTCACTCCAGTCGTACTTGTTGGTTACAACCAATCTACAATTTCCTTCACCTTCTCTGGGTCCGTTACCAACCCTTTGCTCGAGATTACAAATCCCAAGTATACAAACTCATTCTTCGTGAAGACACACTTTTGCAAGTTCACCATCAGCTTCTCTTCCTACGATCTCTGCAATACTTGTCGAATGTGCTCCAAGTTCTCTGCCTTGGTTCGACTGAAAATCAGAGTGTCATCAAAATAGACTATGCCAAACTTTTCAAAAAATGGCTTCAACACCTCATTCATCAATCTCATGAATGTGCTGGGTCCATTGGTCAACCCAAATGACATAACTAACCATTCGTACAACCCTTCTTTCATTTTGAATGCCTTCTTCTATTCATCTCCTTCACTAACCTGAATCTGGTGACAACCACTCTTCAGGTCTATCTTTGTGAAGTATGTCTCTCCACTCAAGCAATCCATCAAGTCATCCATTCTTAGCAATGGAAACCGATACTTCATCGTGATCCTGTTGATGGCTCTGGAGTCTGTACACATTCTCCATTCTCTACCCTTCTTTGGTGTCAATACCGTTGGTACTACACATGGGCTCAGACTCTCTCTAATTAACCCTCTATCCAACAACTCTTGGACCTGTCGGTTGAGTTCCTGATGCTCCACCAGACTCATCCTATATGGCGCTTTGTTTGGCAGATTCAACCCTGGAATCAAGTTGATGTGATGGGATATGCTCCTTGTTGGCATAAATCCCATCGGTTTTTCATCATCCATGATGTCACAAAACTCTTCGAGCAACTCCTTGACTTCGACCGGAATATCCTCCACCTTGGTCGTTATTTCGACACATGGTCCTTTTGGAATGAGCGCAAAATATGCCGACTGTCTCTCCTCATCCTCGAGGAATTATTTCGCGGTGCTCATCAACACTTGCTTTTCCCAAATGTTTCTGTCACTGTGCTTATCGTCGGCTTTCTCTTCCCGCCTCGGCTTCAGAGTCATTTTCACGCCATTTTTCCATACTGTGACTGTGTTGGCTCGACCATCATAGATAATTTTTCAATCATATTTCCATGGTCTTCCTAACAACAGATGGCATGCATCCATAGGAACTACATCGCACAGTACACTGTCCTCCAATCCTTCAACTTGAAAGTTGATGAGGCACTATCTTGTCACCTTGACATTGTTTCCCTTCTACAACCATGAGATTTTGTAGGGGTGTGGGTGGTATCGACACTTCAACCCGATCTTATCGATGATTTCTTCCGACACAAGATTATCTGTACTTTTGCCATCAACTATGGTTTGCAACGCCATTCGACGATCCGCACCTTTTTTCAAAAGATCGCCTTCTATTGTGCCGGCTCTGTCTGGTTGCGTTGATCTTCCTGGACCAAAGCTCTCTGAACCATCAGATTTCGGTTCTTCCTTTTTTCACCTCCATTACTATTGGAAGCCACCTCTTCCCTCTCGTCAACTTGCTCATCTTTTTGACGTTTGGGCTTCGACTCCTCTGCAGCATGTAGGTTCTCTAGGAATTCATATGCCTTGTGTGCTATCCCTCGACACTTGTAACAGATTATGGCTGTTCTGTTAGCTCCCTTTTTGTCGGATGGACCACTTCGTCTATACGCACCTCGACCATGGTTCTCACGACCATCACGTCAGTTCTCTTGCGCTCTCTCCCTTGTCGATGTCCCTTCCGCATGTCGGTTTTCTTCAACACCTTCCTTCTTGTACCTACTACCTTGACCTTTTGTGGAGAGAGTTTTCGCACCCCAACTATTCATTCTTCCCTTGGTCGCTGCGGATTTTCTCGACAGTTTCTCATCTGCCTTCAGAGCTAATTGGTAGGCTTCGCCAACTACTCTGAATCTCAACATACTCAGTTCATCCTGAATACCATATTTTAAGTCGTTCACATACCTAGCGACAGCTTCTTCTCCTTCGTCGGTTTGTCCCGACCGAATCGACAATCGATAGAACTCCTCTGTGTACTCCGTCACGATCATTTCTTTCTATCGAAAGTTCTGCAACTTCCTGAACAAGGAAATCACATAGTCAT
Organism: Larix kaempferi; assembly: GCA_027924585.1. Classification (NCBI taxonomy): domain Eukaryota; kingdom Viridiplantae; phylum Streptophyta; class Pinopsida; order Pinales; family Pinaceae; genus Larix; species Larix kaempferi. The sequence continues at coordinate 16,246,693 of BSBM01000994.1, read as the reverse complement.
TTGGCAAGAACTTCCCCTTGAGCTTGGTGACCATTCTATCCCAAGACTTGATCTTCTCCTTACCCTTCTTAACTCTGTCAGCCTGTACATTGTCCCACCACTACGAGGCATGACCCTTAGACCTCAGACATGTAATCTTAACCCGTTTTGGATCCTCGATCTGCTCTACATCGAAGTATTTCTCCATTTATCTGAGCCAGTCGATCAAATCTTCTGGTTCCAGGCTTCTCGAGTACGTACGCACGTCTATCTTTGCCCGACCACTCATATCCATCAGAAGTTTGATCAGTTTTTCTTCTAGTTCTTTGGCGGCTTCTTCCCGGGCTTCCACTTCTTCAACTTCCTCGTCGCTGTGGTCTAACGCCTCAGGAGCACAACCACGCCTCTGGATTTCTTTGATCGCTGCGACTTGATTTGTCAAAGCTCGCATCGTTCTGATGCATTTGTCAAACATCTCACGATCCACTGTGATGGCTTCTGCGCCACGCACTCTTCATCCTCGGACATTAACGCCTCTGTGAGCCATTTTCAACCTCTGTTGAGACTCTCACGCGTCCAATCGCAATTGGACTTAAACAAGTCATGCACAACTCTACCCAGCTGTAGCTAGAGCTGTCCAACTCACTTGCAAGCTCAATATCACGAACGCTCCCCGAATTCAAGGATTCTTCCATTCTAATACCAATTGGGGAAGGTCAAGTTGGTATAATTTCCTTTCTCTACCGGACTCACTTTCGGGCTCTGATACCAATTGACGCAGGTCACCTTACTAGATAAGGCTCTTGCTTAACAATACACACAACACATACCACAATGCTTTCACAAACAAGGTGTAAAGCAGGATGCCAGAAGTCGCTTATATTACTTCTCTAATTCGGTTACAATGTAGAAGAACTGAATGAAATAACTAACTACAGTCGGCCTCAGTCGTTACAACTCATAAGTAATTGTGGTATGTTCTCCCTGTGTGTCGACCTCACCCTCTCCTGGTTCACTACAAAACACTGATCTATGGCTCGATCTCAACTCTCTGTTCGTCAGCCTGTGTGACTTTGCACAACTCTCCTCGGCACTGCTCTCTGATGCTCTGATCAAAGATCTAAGTTCCCCCCGACTGGTTCCTCTCCTCCGTCTTCTACCCTGCGGATGCTGTTCCCGAGACACGCATCCTCCCATCCGCTGATTCTTCCAAATCCTACAGACCTGCAACTGTCAGCTTCCAGCCGTGCTGCACAGCCTTTGTCCATGACGACACCTGTCATGTCCTTCACCTACTCGCAATAACTGTATTAACTTCCTCAGCAACCCCGAACGGCTACCAATTACAGTTTCCTTGACTTTCAGCCCCTCTGACTCTGCTACAATAGTTGGTCACATCTCGACCTTCCTGTCAGCTCAATTCTTATCTCCTACTGTTCGCTAGTCCTCCCTTTCCTCCGCACTTGGCTCCGCCAAAACCGTCGCATCGTAGTTCGACCACTTTGTTGATCACCCGACGTCTTTCTTTCTCCGATGTCTGTCGACCATAACCCATCGATTCTCGACCCATCACAACATCCGTTGCACTACTCCAGTAGGACGCATACCAACTTCTCCTACTCAACTTGTTGACTTCGACGAGTCAACCTATTCCCTGGCCCTGTGGTCATCGGTACTCCCGCTGGTCAACTCCCTGATGTCAATCAACCTCGATTGATCTGCCTAGGCCCCGATGCTCCTGCATCAACCCATGATGATGCAAAGTTGTTTCGGAGGAGGTTCAAATGTAATTTAAAATCTTGCCTTCAACAATATTGCCATAGTTGTTTTACTTGAGGGGAGTTACATAAAGTTCTTTTTTCTTCCTAGAATTGACTTACCTCAAAATAAGGAAAATGAGGCAAAGAGCGAATTTAACACTAGCTCAATAAAATCCCAAAACTTTGTCTAGGGATTAGGATTTCTAATGCTTCAATTGTTCCATTATCTACTTCTTTCTTAGTTACGTTGGGCATGTAATTATGGAAAGCTACACATAGCGCCTAATGACATACGCAATCCTTTTCATTTGATTTAGTTCCCTCGATTTGGGCTTGCCTCGTTCAGGACCTTCTATAACTTTCCTAACTACTCTCATTTGATATCGAAACAAAACACATAATTCTAAAATTTTAATATTCTTTTAAATAAATTAGTAAATTAATTGGGTTAAATAATTTTAAAATTGTATAAAAACATAATTCTAAAAATTTAATACTCTTTTAAATAAAATAATAAAATATTAAATTTTTTTTATCAATAGTTATAAATAAAACTAATAAAATTATAAGTAAAAATATAGAATAAATGGAAAAACTAAATTCAATTTTTACGAATAGATGAAAGAAAACTTTTTTAATTTTTTTAATAAGTGACCTCTACACTTGTCTTCTTCCCAATACTAATTTATCTAGAAACTCAAACAATTTTAATTTGTCTAGAAACTCAAACAATTTAACATATTGAGAATATAACATAGTCATGAACTCTTCTATCAACGAGCAATATGAGACTTTTGAAAGGATTCGTAAATTGAGATATCAAAGTGTTAGTCATAATGCTTCCCCCAAATTAGTGTGGTACATAGATTTTTTTGATTGGTCGGTGAAGATCTTTCTTGATTATATTTTATATAATAAAATTATGTAAAAATAATTTAATTTTGATTTAAATTTATGGTTGAAGCCAATGACCTCAAGAACAAAGATCAAAACATATATTAAATATTAAATTGAACAAAAATATTTGTGAAACACCCATACATAAAATTCTTAATATAAAAACTTCTTTTAAAACTAAATAAAAAATAATACATTATTTTTGGGTTGTTTAAATCTAAAAACATCATTTGAGATTAAAGACATTGGTTTTAGGTTGTTCTAAAACCATAAAAGGAAAGTTATAACATATCATTTAATTTTTTAATATGTGTTTTAAGTGTCTATTATGTTATGTCTATTTAAATATTGTTATAAAATAATAAAACAATATAAAATATATAATGTATTTGATGTATTTAAATCATTTTAATTTGGTTATGAAAAACACTTTAACATTTTTATAAGAATAATAAATATCCATACCTATAACTAAACATAGAGTTGTTTATACCAGAAAATTCCAATTTCATACCTAAAAACAAATAAGAAAAATAACATTAATATAAAAAGAACTAAAATTTAAAAAGATATCAAGTTTGTTAAAGGTTGTATATTTTATACTACTTATAAGCTTATTAATACAAATTTGGGTTTATATATACCTTCTTCATTAGCATGTGAGTACATGTTTTGAAATTAAATTATTATATTCTTTGATGAATCATTAAAAAACTCTGTAATTTATTTTTCATTAAAAATCTCTCCTCTCCACTTTGAAGAGTAGTTAGGAGTTTACAAGCTTACAAGCATATAAAAAAAATGCACATAGACATAGTAGAAACAATATATTCTTCTCTTCCTCTCTCTTTTTCTCTATTTCATTAACAAATTAAATCTCTCACACACAAACATACACGTTCGAATGGAATTTCCATTGGGCTATCACCTCTACACTTTGAAGAGTAGTGGAGAGTTTACAAGCTTACAAGCATATAAAAAAATGCACATAGACATAGTAGAAACAATATATTCTTCTCTTCCTCTCTCTTTTTCTCTATTTCATTAACAAACTAAATCTCTCACACACAAACACACACGTTCGAATGGAATTTCCATTAGGCTATCACCTCTACATCTTCAGGGTTTCCTCCACTATGCTGTCAAGCTTCCTCCCAATGACCTCATAACGCAACTCTGATACATAAGGTCTCATACACTATTATACTTGCTTCATAGGAACTACTCACAAACATGCCGATTGACACCTCATATATAATACTCTTAATAGACTTATCGGGCATCAACTTTTGGGACTTCCAAAACTTCAAGCATTTGATCATGGGATAAAACCTCCGATGTGGGCTCTCCAATACCCATTCAATTGTTGTCACTTGTCATCACATGGGATCATAGGATTTCGTATATCAACAAAACTTCAAACACATAAGAAGTTATCATTAGATGAAAATTCTTTTAATGGTCTTCCTATATAGCTTCATGTGGTGGCATTTGATATGGTGGTTGAAGCTTTAATGCTTAACAAGACTAAATTGTGATGCCATTAATCTCGTTGCAAATCTCTTCAATGTGGGTATGGGCCACATCACCGCCTCAGTGCTTAATCTAACTAAATAAACCTCAATCTATACTACTACAAAACATTAAATATGTCGACCTAAATTTTGGATTTGATTGAATAGGGGTCTAAATAAATAATTGTCTTTAACATTCTCCCCATTAATTATTTTTCCAAAAAATTTATTCTAAGTACTATTACATCCTACAACATAAAATCTCCTAAGTTATTTCGGTGAAATTAAAAAATTTATCTACACAAGGGTTTCATAAAGGGTTTCATAAATATGTATGTCAACTGACCTTCAAATCTACAAAACTCAATAGATATTTCATTACAATTCACAAGCTCTCTAATAAATTGATAGCTTGCTTCATTATGCTTACTCTTCTTATGGAAAGCCTGATTATTTGACAAATTCATGGCATATTTGTTATCAAAAATAAATTTGAGTTGGTCCATCTTGTTCACACAACAACTAAGGAAATATCCGCATCATCCAAACTATATGACATGTTGCTCATGTCATTGGTACATACTCTGCTTTTGCAAATGAAAAAGTTAAAATGGGTTGGTTCTTAGATTCCAATGCTACTACATCATATCTAAAATTAAACACATAACGATATGTGTTATTCATGTCATCACTACTTCTTGCAAAATCCCTATCTATATAACTAGTCAATTTAAAATCTAAATCGCATGTATACATAATTCCAAATTATGTTGTACCGAAAATATATCTTAAAATCTTTTAGCCATTCTTCTAGTGAGTACTCTACGGAGACTCCATAAACATGGAAATTAAACTCACAACATACACAATATTGATCATTGTTGTTGTCAAATACATGAGACTACCAACTAGTCTCTTATAAGATGTTGGATCAAGACTCGACTCATCATCCTTCTTGCTTAGCTTTGTAGTAGTTGCAATTGGTATTACAACTAGTTTACAATTCACCATCCTAAATCTTTTCAATACATCCTTAGCATACTTAAATTAAAAAATAAAAATACCACTCCCATATTGATTAAATTCTATACCAAGGATATACTTCACCAGCACCAACACCAAATTAGTCATCTCAAACTGTGTTTTCCATGGATGCTTCAAAATCATATATTGACAGATCTCCAGTGAAAATTAAATCGTCAACATATAAACAAACTATCGGTAGTTTACCTTCATGGGTTACCTCTGTATGTAAGGTTGAATCACTTGGACTCCTACTGAATCCATTTTTATTTAAATATTCATTAGTTCTACTGTACCAAACCCTGGGTGTGTGTTTCCATCCATATAGGGATTTATTCCACCTATAGAATTGGTCTTCAAGTCCATAAATCTCGTATCTTGTAGGATAATTCACATGCACTTCTTCCTCCAAGATTCCATTTAAAAATGTATAATTAACATCCATCTCATATATGTTCCACTTATTCTATGTTATAAGGGCTAAGACCACCCCCACAGTGTTAAGTCTAGCTACAAGTGCAAATATTTCACTGTAATCAATCTTAGTTTGTTGACTGAACCCAAGTTACAAGTCTAGCCCTGTGCTTATCAACATCGGCTTGAGCATTCAGCTATATCTTATATATCCATTTCACACCTATGCAGTCCTTAATTTAGGAAAATCTACAAGTTCCCAAGTATTATTTATTTCTATGGATTCAATCTACTCATACATATCCTTCACCTAAAATTCATATTTATTAGCTTCATCAAAATTTATCGGATCATATGCAATTAAAGAAAAATTGAAAAATTGATCTATCCAGTCATCCAGTTCATATAAATCCCTTAAACTCCTTGTCTTGTGACTTGTAATTTTTTTTCTTGATGTAGCTATTGTGGGATTTGAATCCCTACTCCCCTAGAAAAACACCTCCTAGCATTTTTTTTTGCGTAAATTCTCTAAAAAAATTATCACTTCTCCGTCTATAACAGAGGTTGTTAGCGAAGGTGAGTGGGTAGAAATTTTAATAGATTTTTTTTTATTGGTGTAGTTGAACTATTATGGCACATCATTGCATTTATTATCAAATGAATTGGTTCTCTAGTTATACAAGCATATTGAATTAAAAATATGTCAAAAATACATTGATGCTTCACTTTGGCCAAGATGCAGTGATGCTCCATATTGACCTAAGTGGACTGGTGCATTGATACCAATGTGAACCAGAAAGCCAATATCCTAAAAGAACATCGGTGTTCCTGTTTGAAAATGATGCACTAGTGCTCATATGTTTGTATGAGCACACCGATGCTCATATTTTTTGTATTGGCACATTGGTGTTCATCTTTTGGTAAAGGTGCACCGATGCTCTTCTTTTGGTATTAGTGCACCAGTGCTCCTTTTGAGATATATGCACATTGGTGATTATTTTTGATATAACTGCATTGGTGTTGTTTTTGAGGTTTTGGTGCAATGGTACTCTTTTTCAAGGTTTTGGAGCATCAATTCTCATAATATGCCAAAGCACCAAACAAAAATTCACATTTTTTTTAAATTATAAAAAGATGTTGGAAAAATCTAAAGGTGACTTTTAAAAAGAGTAAAAAGTGGGGGTTGGTTTTATTTCTTCATCTCACATAAGAGAATAGGAATATGGATTGTCTATACATGAGATTGAAATACAAACATATACAGATACAAGGAAAGATAAAGAATATTGCAACCAAGCAACCATTTTGTTTCCTTCTTCATTACTTTATTTCTTATTGATTTTATTTATAATTTATTTCATTTATTGCTATTGTTCCTAATTTTGTAGTTCATTTTGCTATATATTTTTTGTAGGTTTGAGGATTTTGTCTCTGGTTGTAGGTAATACTGAATTCCTTTTATAGTTTTGCATGAAAATATTTGGGTTTTTCCTGCTTAACGAAAGAAGTGGGATTTTTTAAACTTTTGAAAGAAGCAGAAAAATGGTCCTAAGAAGAAGGGGAAAAATACAGTTTGTTTCATTTCTTTATTTCACATTGTTCTACAAGACATAAGTGGAAGAGTATTGAAACCAAGAAACCATTTTCCCTCTTCAATGTTTTATTTCTTCCCATTATCTATTTTATCTCTATTATTTTGCATTTCTCACTATTGATCCTAATTTCTTATTTGGTTTTGTTGTTCATTTTTGTTGGGTTGATGGCTTTTCCTCCTTTTGGCATGTTAATGGTGGACTTATGTTATGAATTTTCTTCAAAATATATGGATATCATAGAGGGGCAAATTTATCAAAGAAAATGATACATTTTTTCAGCATGGGTGCATATCCATAGGGTTTTTCACCTCCTCTAATTGGTAGGTTAACAAGGTTTTTGTACATGTGGAAAACTATTTTTTGTTCATGGAAATATATTTTTCTTTCGGCGGTGCTCTTATTATATGTCAGCACACATGTGCTTCTCTTTGGTGAAGGTGCAGTAGTGATATTCTTTGGTTAAGGAACACCGATGTTAGTCTTCATATTTGGGTAGGGAACAACAATGTCGTTGCTCATCTTTTGGTAGGTCACACTGGTGCTCACTTTTGGTATAAGCGCATAGATGGTCCTGTTTTAAGGTGTGGGAACACTCATTCTCTTCTTTGGTTTGAGATCATTGATTCTCCATGTTAGGAATATTATCTTAGTGGATGAGTGATTTTGAGGAGTTCCCATCAAACATTTTTCATGTAACAATTAACTGGTTCGGTAATTACAAGAGATCCACTCATTAAGTAGTAAATTGAGTGGTTTGACATTCACCATGGTTTTGTAAGGGAGATTTCATCACCATTACTATAAATTGTAATGGATTGCATTTCAATATTTTATTATTGCACATTTTCATAATATTACATTTATTTTTATTGATAATAACTTATTTTATATGCTTTTAACTATAATTTTATTTCAAACAATCAAAATTATAATTTTTGGTTAATATTTGACAAGTATTTCATTTTTAAATTGTATATAATAGATTCATTAATAAAGAAGGGTAAGAACCAATACTTGGAATTTTCAAAATCAAAGTTATTATATCACTATATTTTAGTAATCATGTATTTATTGAATCACTTCCCTTTATTTGCACGTTCACAAAGTTTCTATACACAATATTGTTTTGTCATCTATTCTACTCTTTGGTATGGGTACACCATTCTTGATTGTTGGTTATGGTGCACCGGTGATTCTTTACTATATCCACACTGGTGCTCCATCTCTATATATTGCAATGCTCAACATTTCAATATGAATTACTATACAATTTCATAATATTATTTTTTTGTTTATTGATAATATCTTATTTCATATGCATTTAACTATAAAATTTTATTTCGAACAATAAAAAATATATGTTTTGTTAAATATTTAGGAAGTATTTCACTTATAAATTGTAAATAAGAGATTCATTAATAAACAATGGTAAGAACTAATAGTTGGAATATTAAAAATAAAATTTATTATTTAACTACATTTTAATAATCATGTATTTATTAAATCAGCCCCCTTTATGCAGATTCACAAGGTTTTCATACATGGAAAATTGTTTTTATCATCAGTCCTCCTCTTTGGTATGGGTGCATCGATTCTCATTGTTAGTTAAGGTTCACTCGTTCTAATGATTGATTCAAGCGCATTGGTGATTCTTTATTGTAGTAAAATCAATTCAACATGACCCATATACATTAGTGTGCTTTTAGCCAAAAAAATATTGATTCTCCTCTTTGGTGAATGCCTACTAATGTCGGTGCTCTTCTTTAGTGAAGGTGCACCAATTTTGATGCTCCCCTTTGGTGAAGGAGCGCCATTTCTCATCTATGCTATAAGCACACCAATGCTTATTTACTATAGGTGCATCGAACCTCATCTAGAATCCTCTACTAAAACCTTTGGTCACCAAGAAAAAAAAATTGCTCATAACCTCAGATAGTGCCTCCACTAAAACCTCCATTACCAATTATGGAGGTTGTAGTGGAGGTTTCTTTGACAATTTTCCCAAATCTTGTAACACTAAAAAAATATAGTACAACCTCTGCTATAATTTTTTCTCCTTGTAGTTCTACTTACCTCTAATCCTATTTCTTGATATATATCATGACTTGATGGTTAACGTCGTTCTCCAGTTCTTGGCATTCTGAGATGTGATGGTATTTCTCTGGGTGACCGCATTCTAGGTGCATTTACAGTAGTTGTATTTGTCTATGGGTTTTGTTGTCTACCATGTAATTCTTTCCCATCTTCATTATCTTCTTGAGATAATGTAACTCTCCATGCATCTACTTTATCTATGCTTCCATCATAATCTTCTTCTTCCTCCAGCTCAACATCTTTGCTAATAATGCATTTCTTGATTATGGGATTATAGATTCCATATTCCTTAGTGTCATTAATGTATCCAATATGATACAGTTATCAATTCTATCACCCAGCTTCCTCCCTGACTCTTCAGGTACATGTGCACAACCAACAATCCTCAAATGAGAAATGCTACATCTCCTACCACTCCAATATTCCCAAGGAACTCTATCCTTCACACTTTTCGTTGGAATTTTATTTAGAATATATATTGAACAAGACATCACTTCTCCCCAATATTCATCTGATAGGTGATTCTCCTTAAGCATATGTCAAGCCATATTGATAATGGTATGAGTATCCTTCTCAGTCATTCCATCTTGTTGTGGATTATATCTTATGGTATATTGTCTCCTGATACCATCGTATCTTCAAAGTTCCATGAAATCATTTGATTTATATTGTCTTACTCCATATGATCTCAATAGGTTAATATATTTTCTACTTTCCTTTTGAAGCATCACATAAAATCTCTTAAATACACCAATTTTTTTTAACTTTTTCTTTATAAAAAAACCCCAATCCTTTTGACTATAATAAGATCTATAAAAGTTAATAAATAACGATTTCCACCCAATGCTGGTGTTTTCATTGGCTCACACAATCCTGTGTGCAAAAATTTCAAAGGTGCTTTGGCTCTATATGAAACTCTTGAAGCAAAATTCCCTCTATGATGCTTTGCTAATATATATCTCTCACATGAGCTTACAGTCTACTAAACACTTGGAAACCATTTCACCATCTACTTCTTCTACAACAAATCCAATCCACCAAAGTGTAGGTCTCCATACCTTAGATTCCATAACCAGGACTGAGCCAAACCCTTAGCTATATAAGTGTTGACATAGTTTGTTAGTTCACTTCTCATAGCGAATGGAAACATACGATCTTTATTCATATCCACCCTAGCTATTAGTCAATTACTTGGATACTTATTAGCAATTGTAGATACATTGTTCTTGAAGGTCACTATATAAGTCTTCACCATGAGTTGTCCAACACTGAACAAATTACACTTCGAACCAAGTACATAATACACATCATCTACTATTATCCTTTCATCATTCTTGGAAAAAATTATAATAACACCTCTGCAATTAACACTCACCTTATTACCATTACCCAACTTCACTTAAGACGCAATGTTGTTATCCAAATCGACAAATAGTTCTATGTTTCCATTCATGTGATTAGTACACCTGCTATCCAAAAACCATATTTTTAAAAAATTTCTTAAGTCACATTATCGGTAAAAAAAACCAGTTTTGATTATTTTCAATCTTCTCTGTAATGTTTGTAGACTCCTTACCAACATCCATAATATTCCTCCCGCATCTTGGAAAAATGACCAAACCTTTTATAGTAGTAACTCTTCACTTTTGACATGTCATATGTCTAGCTTCCTAGCTTGTAGGTTGTGTTTCTGCAACCCCATAAACTATGAGGATTCTACTGATATTTCTTCTCAGACTCTGAATCCTCTTTGTTGTCTCTTTTTTCATAGCTTCTGCCTCTTCTTTCTCTGTTACTAAATGTCCCTCTGCTTCTTTTACTTGAGACTTTAAAATGACACTTAAACGTATTCACGAAAGAACTATCTTCATATCTGGTTATCCAGGATTCATGTGCATCTAGGAAAATGATCAACTCATTAATATGCATTTGAGTGATATCATTAGACTCTTCTATGGCTACAATGAAAGACTCAAATATATTTGGCAGAATTATGAGAATCTTCTCAATCACTCTCTGATATGAGACGTCATCTCCATACTGTCTCAATTGATTAACAACATCCATGAGATGAGTGATAATATTATCTATAGACTTTGATTCCTTCATCTTCAAACTTTCAAAGTCACTCCCACTATAAGGAAAGGTCTTATAGCGAAGGTCATAGTGGATGTTTTTAGTGTTACAAGATTGGAAAAACTTGTCAAAAAAACCTCTGCTACGACATCTACCAATGGTAGCGGATTTTTTTACATAGGTCATAACGGATATATTTCATAACTAAAAAATACTTGGTGGCTAGAGGTTTTAGTGGATGTTTGTTCATCGGTGCACTTAATTCAAATTATCCACCTGGTGCATGTCTTAGTAGGACACAACGGTGATGTATGACTAAAAAATATCACTAGTGCACTCAACCAAAACAAGCACAAGAAAGAATCAAATTTCAACATGACATGGGTGCTTGCATACAGAATATATGCATTGGTGCTTGTTTACAACATAAATGCACCGGTGCGATATTTTACATCATACGCATGGTACATTTTTTTAATATTTTTAATTTTACCGGTGTTGTCCATTTATCAGGGTGCACTGATGCATTTAATATTCAAATGCACCGGTACTTACAAACTATCAACATGACCTGGTTCATTTTAACACATCAAACCCACCATTAGGATTAAAAACTAAAAAACCTATGGGCATAATCTCATACATCTAGGAATTCAAAGTGTAACTACCTTCCTACAGAAATCAACCTAGCAATTATTGATCTAAGAATATAAATGAACTAGATTACTTTTGCAAGAAGTTAAATCCTATAATTATCAAACTACAGTATTCAATCTTTACCAAAATGATTCATCCAGCAACAACTGTAACTCAACCATAATCTTCCTAATCTATGAATTCAATTAAAGATATAACAACAACCAGAATTAAGAAATGAGCCTGTACTATAAATTGATAACCATTGGAAATCCTAAGAAGCATAAATGACTGAAAGGAATGGAGTTGAGCTTGGTTTTAACAACTATTGAACACACAAGCATTAATCAAACTAACCTACATAGTCGACTGTCGCACCACACAGTTGCAGCTATTTGTAATGCAAGAATAAACTACCAATCAAGAATGCAATCATAAATCTCTGTTGCAGCTATCAGAAATACACCTAATGCAATTCCACAACACACAACATGAAATGAATAAATCTAACTACCTACTTAACTCGACAATCTCTGTGAGAAGGCGGGCCCTGGCCTTCTAACAGAGATGCCGTGAGCTACCACAAATTAAGACACAGAAATAGAAATAACTCCACTCTTCATTAAAAGATGGTAATCCACAGTATCAGCCTCTGTTACAGCCCATACAAAATGATAATTATCCAACCCCTGACTCTGAGAGCCTTACCGAATTTATACATGAGGAATACAGTTTGTGATCCACTAATTTCATGTAGCAATGAAAATATACGATCTTCATGCTACAGAGTTACAGCGAAACTGTTACAACCATAATGAATGAGGACGTTAATCATGAAGGATGTTGTTACACTAGAAATCAATGGATCAATGGTTCAACCGATCGGAAGGCATCCTGTCTGTTGCAGCTATGCTCTGTTTCAGCGACCTGTTACAGCTTCACATGGAGAGATGTGTTGTCCCATGAAAATATGAGGAATCGAGTTAGAAAAGTAACAGCTGGCACCATGTATGATTCTTTCCCAAGGCATTGCGACTGATACGCCTGTGCTTTGATCTTAACTTAATGAAATCAACACAAGTTAACATAAATCAAAGGATAGAATTCATAACCATAACAATCTTAGGAATTTAATTAAATGAAACAATAATGATGTATACCTTGTTAGTACTGCTGATTAATCTGGAAAAAGGCATGTATATGGTTTATGAAATTAAGGCGTAACAAAGCAAAATGATGTAATAGGTATGGTAAAAAAGGGGCATTTCCAGGGCCCAACATCTCCCCCCAACTATCCATTTGCATGTCCCCATGCAACAGCCGATTAGTTCGATCCTGACTTTGGTCCTCGTTCATATTATGCAAGTGATTTGAAGGAATCAATTTTGACAATTAGCCATTTGAAATGCTGGTTCTTGTGTGACAGCCTCTCCTTACCCTTAGCAGCTTTGTCTTATATTGGAACTCACCAGATTTTCAATTGTGTTTGTCCTTCTAAAATAATATATTTTCCTTATGTCTGTGTCTCAGCATCTTTTTCCTAAGTTGTAATTCCAACAAAAATAAATTTTGTGGGCATTGGTTCTTGTGTAACAACGTCCTATTTCTTGATTCTTTTGGCCTGTTGAATCAGTTCAATGTTCTGGAAACAATGAGGCTATGCCCTGGGATAATTCCTTTGACTATCTTGCTCCTAAGGGTTTCTGTAATGCTAGGTCCACTACTGTAACTTTATGCCCTGCCATATTAAAAATATCTCCACATTCCGGGAATATCATTTTTGGTTGTCCTTCATTCCCTTGAATGGATGATAAATTTCCCAATTGGTCTGTAGCCTCCACCATTGAACTCGCATATTTGTTTGTCTGTTTCTGGCATGTCTCTTTCCATTTTTCTAGTTCTGCATGAAGCACTTGCACCTCCTCTTTTAACAGCTCACTTTCAAACAGAAGATTCTCTATTTGAGGTTCTTCTACAACAGGTTCTTGTGTATTAGCAGGTGGTCGGGGTTTGAAGATGGAAATCCCGATTTCTGCCCCAATAAATTGACTTGCTTCTACTGTAGTAATCGTTTTGATTTTTCTTATTTTCACTGGGTTGGATGTATGGCCTTTGCTTATTAGCCCTTATTTTCTCCTCTGAGGCAGATAAAATCCTATCGCCTTAGAGATAGGGCGAAATCCCTTTTTTCGAATTAAATTTCTTCTTATTTCAGGGAAGGTCTCCACATTCAGAGCTTCTCGACTGCTTTCCGCTACTGCTCTCGCCTGGTGTTTCTCTTCTACTGTTGCAATCTTAGCTGTCTCAGTTTCAATCTCCTCTTCATCCATCTACTCTTCATCCTCCAATCGAACTTCTAGTGTTCCGATCCTCCCCCCCACTAAGTTTGAGGAACCCCAGTCCCTATCCACTATCTTTGAAAATGATTCACGAGGTGCTCCTGGACAAACCAGAAGTTGCCCCTAGGTCAGCTTGTTATATGTCAGGGCCCGTAAGATCAATAATTTAATTAGCCCATGATTTGAGAGGGATGAAAAGGGGTGTTGAGATCTTTTAGCATAATAAGCCATGCATTGCAAGGATCTAAGAAGATAGTATGGCATATTTAGCATCTTATGATAACGTAAATGTGATAGGAGGAAAAATTCATAAATGTAAACAACACTGTACCTCCCTTCACATGTAATATATTTCTTTAAGAAGAGTGCAACTTGATTCTGAGGACTCGGAAGAGTCTTCAGCACTGTTCCTCTACCCCATGGTTGAACACTCTCCCCTACCGCCAGGAAATCCTCAGTTGCAGTCGGGTGATGGTGTTTCTAACTAAACCGGCACTGCCCGATTCTGGGAAGTCCTATTACCTCCGCCAAGATTACCTCTGAAACATATACCCTTATGCCCCAAACCTCTCAATGAGTGTTCGTCAAGTTTTGAGCAAATTCAAGGGTTGTTTCCTCATGAAAACCATTGAAGCGTTGAGAATAATCTGTCCACCCTGATTCTTGGAAGATAGCAAAGACATCTCCATTCTTATAAAAAGACTCTATTGTTAAAGGCTCATACCTCACAGGGATACCCATACCACTGAGCGTTTTGCGAAATATCATAACGAATACACTAGTTACAGTTTCGAACATCAAACTGATTGCATGCAGACACAGTTGATGCATAGTCAAATTTTGGATTGAGCATTTTTGGAAAGGTGGCACAGTTAGTTTTGGGATAAAACCCGCGGTAGGATTATCACACAAGTCCAGTAGAACGACGGTCAAATCATAAGTACGGGTAACAACTTTAACATGATTTTGGTTCAGTTGGTTTGCTGTGGATCGATGATAGGGCTAAATAACAAGTATAAGCATTATTGCTTGCGATGTCAATAGATTCCTAATCATGATTATAGTTAGAACCCGTACCTTCAAAAACGATGCTCAAGCCGTCATTCTGCCGTGGCATGACATTTCACAGTCGCATCTCTGGTAGAATACACATGTGCTAAGATGATTTGGACACCGCCAACCAAGTTGATAAGTACATCCACGTTGATAAGAAAGAAAAACGACCCAATAATTCCCTTCATTCTTGGCAGGCTGTGATTGAAACTGTGGAGTCATCATTTAAATTCAAGCCAGGTTAGGTCATTAGCGGCGAGACTGTTCCAAAAGACAAACAATCTAGCAGAGTTGCAGATGATGAATAAGAGGATTTGAGTAGAGTTCGGCAAAACATGGCAGAGCTCCAGTTGCAAAATTTTAGAGAAAAGGAAAAAATAGCGGAATAAGAGCTGCTAGACTTGGTGGAATAGGAAAAAATAGCGGAGTCGCAGTTGCCAGGAAAAAGCGAGAATGAAATGGAAATAGAGGAGTCGCAACTGCTAGACTTGGCGAAATAGGCAAAAATAACAGAGTCGCAGCTACTGGAAAAAGCGAAAATGAAATGGGAATATCGAAGTCACAGCTACTAGACTTGGCAGAATGGGAAAAAATAACAGAGTCGTAGCTGTTGGAAAAATCGAAAATGAAATGGGAATAGTGGAGTCGCAGCTACTAGACTTTGGTGGAATGGGAAAAAATGGCAGAGTCTCAGCTGCTAAAAAATCAAAGAAATGAAAATACTTGAGTTGTAGCTACAAAACTTGGCAAAAGAAGCAAAATTAGCGGAGTCGTAGCTGCTGAAAAAGTGAATTCAATGGAAAATGGTAGAGTTACAGCTGTGAAAATAAGAAGAATGAGCAAGGCAAGGATTCATAACTATTGAAAATGAAGTAACAGGAAAATTTTCGGCTGGATGTTAAAAGCTAACAAATCATCCATCTTCTTCAAAGAGCTTTATTAAATCAGGAAAACAATGTAAGGTGTCTGCAATCATCTGGCCCAGTCATGACTACTGTTCTTCCAATTAATTCCTACACACAATTCTTCAAAATAAACCCGATCAAGTGCAAAATGAAAAATAGATAAAATATAGAATGAAAAATAAATTATTTATGTACAAATTATGTGTGGATATTGCAGTTCTTAAAAATTGACATGGGTTGAGAAAAATCCCTACCCTGGCGTTAACTGATAATCTGGATCTGCTGCGTTAAACCCGATCAAGTGCAAAATGAAAAATAGATAAAATAGAGAATGAAAAATAAATTATTTATGTACAAATTATGTGTGGATATTGCAGTTCTTAAAAATTCACATGGGTTGAGAAAAATCCCTGCCCTGGCGTTAACTGATAATCTGGGTCTGCTGCAACCTATGAAACAAAAGCTGCAACCTATGAAACGAAAGCATCCCTTGAGATCGGTTTGTGATACAGTCGCAGCCGATGACCATTTGCGAATAATGGTGTGTTGTTTTCATCAATGGTGATTAACCGGACTGTTCTATTGTCAAATAATCGATATATTTGATAAGGTCCCAACCAACGAGTGCATAGCTTACCTTTGAAATCCCTCTTAAACTGTGAATCATATAACAGAGCCCAGTCTCCTTCCTAGAACACTTTCTTCTTTATGAATCTATCATGCCATTTAGAGTGCTACTATTGGATTAAAGTTCTATGATTTACTACTGCTGTTCGCTTTTCATCCAATTCGTTAAGATGATTCAATCGGTTCCTCTGTGCTTCTAATAAATCGAGGTTTGCTTCTACAACTATATTCAAAGTTCTAATTTCAAATTCAATTGGGAAAACAACATTTTTACCATTTACTAACTCATTTTGGGAAAAACCAGTGGTGTTATGCCATGTAGTGCGATAGGCCCATAGTGCTTCTGGAAGTCTCTCAGACCAATCTCTATGATGGATTTTCACTATATTTGTCAAAATAGCCTCGATGACTTTGTTTGAAATCTCCACTTGGCCATTGGCCTGTGGATGATATGGCGAGGTTATTCTGTGCTGAATATGAAATTTCTGTAAC
Organism: Larix kaempferi; assembly: GCA_027924585.1. Lineage (NCBI taxonomy): Eukaryota > Viridiplantae > Streptophyta > Pinopsida > Pinales > Pinaceae > Larix > Larix kaempferi. The sequence continues at coordinate 16,229,289 of BSBM01000994.1, read as the reverse complement.
AACACTTCCAGTTTGTGAGACACAAACTGCGGTCCACCATCTGTGATGATTTCCTTGGGTACTCCAAACCGAGTAAAAATTTCTACATACAGGAAATCAATCATAGCCTGATCATTAGCCTTAAATAAGGCTACAGCTTCCACCCATTTGGTCATGTAATATATGCAAACCAAGATGTGAACTTTCTGTTTTGAGGGAGGGTTGATAGTCCCTACGAAATCTAGAGCCCATCTATCAAATGGTTCAACCACGAGTTGTGGCTGCAAAGGCATTTCATCTAATCTGTTGGGTTGGCCCATTCTTTGGCAGCTATCACATGCTTGAACATACTTCTTTGCGTCCTTGAACAATGTGGGCCAGAAATAACCCATCCTCAAAACCTTATGACCTGTCCTTTTATCAACAAAGTGTCCCCCACAGGGCTCATCATGGTAGGCTTTAAGGATACTGAAAATTTCATCTTATCTAACACATCTTCTGATTTCTAAATCGAGCCCTATGTAGAAAAGATGTCCATCAATCCAACAATACCTAGCAATCTGTTGTATGATCTTTCTTCTTTCTCTCTTTGACAGATGTGCTGGTAGCTTACCTATAGCCAAGAAGTTAGCAATATATGCATACCATGTGGAATGAGATGATACTACAAACAAATGCTCATTAGGGAAGGAATCTTCGACTGGTAAATTGTCATCACAATTAGTAAGTCGAGATAAAAAGTCTGCAACAACGTTTTCCTTTCCTAGTCTATCAATAAATGTGATGTCAAATTCCTGTAACAGTAACAACCATCTAGTAACTCTAGCATTCGTGATTGGTTTATTCATTAAATATTTGATGGTAGAATGATCAGTGTGCACAAAAGTGGAATATTTAGTAATGTAGTGTCTGAATTTGTTGATGGCATAAACTATGGAAAGGAATTCCTTTTCTATGACAGTATAGTTTAGTTCGGTAGGGGATAAGTTCTTACTGATGTAATAAATTGCATAAGGAGCGTTACCTTCTTGATGTCCTAAAACTGCTCCAATGGCAGTGTCTGAAGCATCTGATGAAATATGAAAAGGCAGAGCCCAGTTAGGCCCTCATAAGATGGGTGTTGTAGACAACCTTTTCTTTAGCTCAGTAAACGCTGTTTGGCATGCATCATTCCAAACAAACTATGTATCCTTCATCAACAAAGTAAACAAAGGAGAATCTACTTTGGAAAAATTTTCTATGAACCTTCTGTAATAGCCAGCATGCCCCAAGAAGCTACGTACATCTTTTTGTGTTCCAGGAGTTGGTATATTTTCAATTACCTTTATTTTGGATGGATCTACCTGGATACCATTAGAAGAGATTAAGTGCCCCAGAACTATGCCCTCGTTCATCATCATATGCCACTTTTCAGTGCTTAAAGAGAGCTGGCTTTGTTCATAGTGTTTCAAGACGTTTTCTAAATTTTTCAATGCTTCTTCATAAATATCACCATATGGAGTAAAGTCATCCATAAAACCTCCATGCAATCATTTACCATCTCTGAAAATATTCCAATCACTGCTCTTTGAAATGTGGCTGGTGCATTGTACAACCCAAAAGGAAGTACTCGGTATGCAAAAGTCCCCCAGGGACAGGTGAAAGTGGTTTTGTCTTGGTCTTCTGGAGCAATCTGGATTTGGTTATAGCCACTAAAGCCATCCAGAAAGGAAAAATACTTCTTCCCAGACAAGGTAGCAAGGACCTGATTGATAAAAGGTAAGGGAAAGTGGTCCTTCTACGTTTCCTTATTCAATTCTCTGTAATGCACGCAGACCCTTCATTTCCCATTCTTTTTCGGCTCAATCACGAGTGGAGAAACCCACTCACTATCTGAAATCGGGTATATAAATCTTGCTTCCAAATTTTTTTTGATCTCCTCTTTCACTATGTCTCTTAGGTTCGGGTTCATCCTTCGTTGTGGTTGACACATAGGCCTGGAGTCACTCTTAATGTAAATGTGATGGGCACACAGATTAGAAGGAATACCTTTCATGTCTGTGTACTCCCACGGGAAAGCTCTTCTACGTTGTTTCAGCAGAGTGATTAGCTATTCTAGCTCACTGGGCGCAAGGTGTGGATTGATGTTTAATGTTTTCCTTGGCTCAATTTCTACTAGCACACTTTTTGAATTCTGGAGTATTGGAATTATACTGGCATCACTGACTAGAGTTTCTTCTATAAGATTTTCTTATTCTGCTTCATCTAACGTACTATTAAGAATATGGTAAGTATGCTTGTTGACAGACGTGGGATCACCGATGAAACTATTAATGGCATTGTCCTCTGTTTCATATTTAAATGTTAAGGCTCTCCCTATCGTTAATAATGGCTGAACACCTTCCTCCTCCTCCAACTCTACCCAAAGTGGAGTTTCAGCTTCTGTGCTTGGTTGAGCTAGAGGACATAAGGTTAGGATTTTGATCTTAGTCCTGTATGAGATGGTCATATATCCTAACCGAAAACTGATACAGGCATCTGTTATGGCCAACCATGGTCTTCCTAGGATTAGTGGGTGTCCCCCCAACTGAGATTTTGGCTATAACACCAAGAAATCCGAAGGGTATTCCCATGAGTCAACAGAGATTACAAGGTCGTCTAGGATTCCCTCAGGCTTGATCATTGATATGTCAACAAGTTCTAAAATGGTAGGGGTAGGGTGAAGGTTAGTGAGTCCAATTTTCTTCACTTTCTATGGTCATAATGTTAATAGCTACGCCTAAGTCTACCAAGACATTAGGGATTTGTGTGTTTCCTATGTGAACTGTCACAGTAGGATTTCCAAGGTCATCGTACTTTTCCACAAGCGTCTTCCCCATTATCAATTCGGAAAGTTTTCCCAATACATGGATAGTGGGAAGATCCCTAGGCTTTCTTCCTGGTTTCTTGACACATAAGTCTCTAACAGTCTTAGCATAAATGGGCATGTCATGAAGGGATTGTAACAGTGGAATTTTAACATACAAATTTTTCAATTCTCCTAAGAGATTGAACTGAGGCTGCTCCACTATTTTCTACAAGGCCAATCATTCAGGGTATGGTGGTTCTCTCATCAAATGTGTAGGTCGTGTTTCATCGCGTGTTACTTCCTGAGTTTCAGTAGGAATGTCAGCATCCTCAATAATGGGGATTGCTGAATGAACCATATTCTCATAGTGTTGATTCGCTCCAGTTTCAGTCACTAGGGATGGAACATCCTCAGTGATTATGGGTTCCACTACCCTCCCTGATCGTAATCGTATATCATTACAGGGAACTTTGGAGATGGAATACGCAGGCATGTTGGCAGTCTCAAACTGGTAAACTGCTTTATTATTCGGGTTTGGGTTAGGTTGTGCAGGTAGCTGTGGTCAAAGTGGTGCATTCATAGGTGCAACATTGTTTTGGAATGGCAGTTGTGGCTGTTGGTATTGTTGGTGAAGATACTGTTGAGGAGGGTACTATTGATACTAAATCTGGTGATGGGGAAAATTATTTCCTTGGTAAGAGTTTCTCCAGTTGGAATTCCAGGGAGCTTGATTGTTTGACTGTTGTGACCAAGGCATCCAAGAACTAGGATTTTGCATTGAATTATGAGATGGATGCCATTGGTTACTAGAATAATGTGAAGGGAATTGTGTATTCATATTATTCATATTGTTCCTACCATTCATATTATTCAGAAAAAATGATGGGTCCTTATTCATACCTTGATTGCGAGGCTGCCACGGTTTCTTTTGTGCAATGAAGTAAGCTTGTTCCACATTTGAAGTGGATGCCTGCAGAACTTCCTTGACCTTAGGTAGTGAGGGACATTCCTTGGTGTTATGCTCCAACTCACATATTCTACATATTTCTTCTTTGTCCAGCAGGCATTCCTTCAATGGGTGATTTTTCTTACATTTAGGACAGAATACATCGAGTGTAAGATATTCTACTACTTGCCTCTGTTTTTCTCTTAAGACATCCAACTCAGAGGAAATGGAGCTCATCATATCAGTTTTAAAATTCTCCAGCAAGTTTCCTATCTCTGCTCGAGTGGCTCCCCCACTAGCTGACTTTTGTGTCCTAGTGAAGACATCCTGATCTCGATCCTTGTCTCATTTGTTAGTTCTAGAGGATCCCCTTGAGTACCCTCGACATAAATCAACGATCTTCTCGAAGGGTTCCTTTGAGATGTCCCCTTTCCCCAACAAATTCAACATCTCAAGGTAGTCTTCTCTAATTCCTCGTAGCAAAATAATATTAAGTACATCTTTTCCAATCGCAGTTTGTCCAGACCTCTGTAAATTGTACAACAATCTTTCCACAAAGTCTTCCAAGCTCTCTTCTTCCTTCTGAACCATTTTAAACAACTCTTCCTTTCTATCCCCGGTTCTACAATATTCTTGATATTTAGAAATAAAGGTGTGTTTTCTTTTATCCCAAGTAGTAATGGTTTCACTACCTAGACTCATGAACTAGCACAGAGCATTCCCTTTCAATGTGGTTGGGAATAGTTTCAGCTTCTGAGCACTAGAGGTGTAATCATAGCTGCGACGGAGGATATCAAAATCAAAAAGAAATTCATCAAGATCTTCAGAAGATTTACCATGGAAATTCAGGAGAACTGATGGTGAGATGTTTTTCATAGGAGCTACTCTAGGTGTTTGGAGGATAGGGAATTCTAATGTAGCCACAGTATTACTAGGCTGATTATCTTCCACTTCTTCTTCCCGCTTCTCTCTATGTTCATTATCTCCTTCCTGTTCTCTGTCAACCATGTTGTTAGTCCAAAATTTAATGGCTTCCTTTATGCATTCTTCCTCTGCCTTTGCTTCTTCTTCTCTCTTCCTCTCTTCTTCTCGCCTCTTTTCTTCCTCTGCTTCTCGGTAAGTCTCCAACCACACTTCCTTAGTAACTATGGTTCCATTGATATAATAAATATCCTCTCTATCTGGTGCACCCACTGTGCTTCCCTTGTCTTCAGGAGGTTTCTTTTCTGCAATGGGAGTGGATGGTCCCATTGTATTCTCCACAGTTGATGTTGAATTCTCAAGATTGGGAGGAACATAATTTCCTCTTCCTATAGACGTCCGCGGTGTTCTGGTAGAAGAGTCAGATTTTGCAATTATATCATTGATGAATGTTGATCTTCCCAGACCTGCATTACGACCTCGACCTCATCCACCTGCAGTGTTATATTTAAAGGGGGTTCCCGATTTGTTTTTCTTGTATTCATACATGTTGTAAATGATTAAACTAAAATGAAATCAAATAAAACCAGCTACTAACTATGTCTATCTATTACCATCCCCGGCAATGGCACCAAAATGTTGGTCACCCTATATGCCAATTAATTACAAATAACATACATGATGCTCAATATAAATTGTCAAACCCAGGGAGGTCTTTTATTTCAATGGAAATAAGCACAATTTATGCATAAACATTTTTAGTAGTTGATCGAGTGAATGGAGATAATAATCCTACCTATCTACTCAGCCAAACTCATTCCATAAAGAAAACTAATCTAACTCATACATCTAGGAATTCAAAGTGCAGCTATCTTCCTACAGAAATCGACCTAGCAATTATTGATCTAAGAATATAAATGAACTATATTACTTTTGAAAGAAGTTAAATCCTATAATTATCAAACTATAGTATTCAATCTTTACCAAAATGATTCATCTAGCAACTACTATAACTCAACCATAATCTACCTAATCTATGAATTCAATTAAAGATACAACAACAACTAGAATTAAGAAATGAGCCTGAACTATAAATTGATAACCATTGGAAATCCTATGAAGCATAAATGACTGAAAAGAATGGAGTTGAGCTTGGTTTTAACAGCTATTGAAAACACATGCATTAATCAAACTAACCTAAACAGTCGACTGTCACACCACGCAGTTGCATCTATTCGTAATGCAAGAATAAACTACCAATAAAGAATGCAATCATAAATATCTGTTGCAGCTATCAGAAATACACCTAATGCAATTCCACAACACACAACAGGAAATGAATAAATCTAACTACCTACTTCACTCGGCAATGTCTGTGAGAAGGCGGGCCCTGGATTTTTAACAGAGACACTGTGAACTACCACAAATTAAGACACAGAAATGGAAATAAATCTGCTCTTCATTAAAAGATGGTAATCCACAGTATCAGCCTTCGTTACAACCCGTACAAAATGATAATTATCCAACCCCAGAATCTGAGAGCCTTCCCGAATTTATACATGAGGAATACAGTTCGTGATCCACTAATTTCGTGCAGCAATGAAGATCTAAGATCTTCATGCTGTAGAGTTACAGCTAAACTGTTACATCCATAATGAATGAGGCCGTTAATCATGAAGGATGTTGTTACAATGGCACTCAATGGATCAACAGTTCAACTGATCGGCAGGTGTCCTGTCTGTTGCAGCTATGCTCTATTTCAGCAACTTGTTATAGCTTCACGTGGATAGATGAGTTGTCCCTTGAAAATATGAGGAATCGAGTTAGAAAAGTAATAGCTAGCACCACGTATGATTCTTTCCCAAGGCATTGTGACTAATACACCTATGCTTTGATCCTAAATTAATGAAATCAACACAAGTTAGCATAAATCGAAGGATATAATTCATAACCATAACAATCTTAGGCATTTAATTAAATGAAAAAATAATGATGTATACCTTGTCAGGACTGCTGATTAATCTGGAAAAAGGTATGTATATGGTTTATGAAAGTAGGGTCTAACAGGGAAAAATGATGTAATAGGTATGGTCAAAAAGGGGCATTTCCAGGGCCCAACACCTAGTTGACCAGCTTTTCCCCCAAAGGTAAAAAGCAGTAAAAAGAAGAAAAAATCATTAAGGCACCTTTTCCACAAGAATATTATCCAAAATATTTTAGAAATGTGCCCAAGTGGTCAAGGAAGCTTGTGGTCCACACTTGGAAGTCTTTTGGTCCCCGCAAAGTTTCCTTGTAGTCCACATAATGGCTCAAATGGCAATTATCTAGTCTAATACATAGGAATTAATCATAAATGATTAATTAATGCTACTAATGTATTTAAATGACATCGATAGGAAGATTTAATATTTCCAACCCCCCCCATAAATATGACTTCATGTTCTAAATATCAGAAAATAGAAATACTAAGGGCCCAATAACAAGACTTGGTCACCCTGTACAATACTGCCGGTCCACAAACCAAGGATAGAAAGAAAACCTCATGGGAAAAACCTTCCCTCAAAAAATGGACATATCAAAATTGAAAGATTGTTGATCAATCCTTCACTCCACCACATGTTCATCCATCCCAAGCAGTGATCTAAGATAGCTGAATGTCTTCTCAAAAAATGATTTGGTGAAGATGTCTGCAGTTTCATAACCTGTTGGGCAATACTGCAAATCAATGATCTAGTCATGCACTAATCCTATGATGTAGTGCATATGTATCTCAATATGCTTGGTACTCTGTATCTATACTAGATCACTTGAGACCCTCATAGCACTCTGATTGTCACAAAAGATGACAATAGGAGTACTAAAGGCAATCTCAAACTCTGAAAGAATCCCCTGCAACCACACAGACTGAGTAGCAGCATTCACTGCTCCTCTGTACTTGGCCTCTACTGAGGATAGTGCAATGGAACTCTGTTTCTTGCTATACTAGCAAACTAGACCACCTCCAAGCATGGATACAAATCTAGATGTGGATTTCCTGTCAAGGCTATCACCAGCCCAATCTAAATCAGTGAAGCCAAGAAGATCTAGGCTAGAATCTGCCACATAGTGAATCCCATCAGTCTTGGTGACCTGCACATAGTGTAGAATTATTTTTGCAGCCCTCTAATGGAGATCATGTGGCTTCTCCATGTATATTTATGCCACACTCACGACATAAGCAAGATCAGGTCGAGTGTGAGTCAAGTATAGCAAGCTGCCAACAAGCTTCCTATACAAGGTGCTATCAACCAAGGGTGTAGATTCTGCTTCTTCCATTCTAACTCCTAAAAGGAATGGAGTCTTATAAGGCTTGAAATCAGCCATATTGAACTTATTTAACAGATCAGATGCATATTTGGACTTAGATACCTTTGTTCCATTCTCTATTTGAGAAATCTCGAGCCCCAAAAATTGCTTAAGAATTCCCAAGTCACTCATGGAAAAAGCTTGATGCAAAGAAGTCTTCAATGAAGATATTTGATTAGTAGAGGTACCTGTGATTAGAAAATCATCAACATACATCACTATATTCATTATTGAACCATCAATCATCTTCATATAAACATTAGGATGATATTTGCATCGAACATAAGATTGTGACAAGAGAAAGTTGTCCATTTTGGCATACCAAGCCCTGGGGGCTTGCTTAAGCCCATATAACGACTTCTTCAACCTACACACATAGTTAGGATCTGATGTATACCCTTCTTTCTAATGCATTTAAATCTCCTCCTCAATATCCACATGGAGGAATGCACTCTTGACATCCATATGGTGCACTTCCCAACAATTGGATGCAGGAATTGCCAGAACTAGTCTTATCGAATCCTTCTGTGCAACTGGTGCAAAAGTTTCATTGTAGACAAGGCCTTGGAATTGGGAGAAGAAATTTTATACTAGACTAGCCTTATAGTTCACTTATGTACCATCAGCTGCACATATTTTTTGTATATCCACTTACACCTTACCAATTTTCTTCCTGCGGGGAGATTTACAAGCTCCCATGTTTTATTCTTTTGCAATGAATGAAACTCCTCATCCATGGAAGACTGCCATCTTGGGTCATGTGAGGATTCCTCATATGTCTAAGGATAAGAATCCACCATCATATAACATTTCTCATAAAGGTATGGTTCATTCACATTGAGAGCAGTCTCAAATTGTGATCTAGTCCTCCTTGTGTCCCGAGGATTGCCCACTAGTTCACCTGGTTCTTGCAAAGTCTTAGCAGCCCATTTAGGATTTGTTGGTGAATTAGCATATGCAATAAAATGGTCCTCATCATCAGAAATATCAGATTCAAAAATTTCAATAGGAGCATCACTTCTTCAGGTGGTGGTGAAGATGGTTCTCCAAGTTCAGCACTCTGTGAAGGCTCTTCTTCAAACTGAACACTTCTTTCTATGAAGGATTTTTGAGTGCTCACGTTCAGCAACTTATACCCTTTAAATTCCTCTGAATATACAACAAAAATAAATGGTTGTATTTGGGGCTACATATCCCTCCTCTTCTCAAGTGGAATCCTAGCCCAAGCCATTGAGCCAAAAATCCTAAAATGAGAGATGTCAGTTTTGTGCCTTGTCCAAGCCTCAAAAGGAGTGATACCTTTGAGAGATTTTTGAGGCACTCTTTTTTGAATATATGTGGCACAATTCATTGCCTCATCCCATAGCTTGGGAGACAATGACTTTTCCTCAAGCATACATGTGGCCATCTCCTTAAGAGACCTCTTTTTCCTCTCAGCAACCCCATTCTGCTGAGGTGTATATGGAACTGTGTGTTGCATCTGAATGCCTGAAGAAGCACAAAATTGCCGAAAATCTGATTTTACATATTCACCACCATTATCAGATCTGATAATTTTTATATGCCTACCAGACTGGTTCTCAACTGAGACTTTGAATAGCTTGAACAGACCAAAAAATTCATATTTTAGCTTGATGAAATAAATCCAACAGTACTTGCTAAAGTCATCTATGATACCTTTTCTTTTGCTAGATGTTTCAGAATTGTCACCCAATACAATATTTGGACCACTGGAAGAGTTAAGTGAAGTAAAAAACTTACTTGTAGACACCATGTGTCTTGAAGCTCCAGAATCAATAATGAATGAGGTAGGCTTGGATGTACTTTCCATTAGTGCATGTACTCTCTCCTTATCATCATAATTTTGTCCTCCATCCTTCCTCCTTGCGCTCTCTGGAAGAGAAATTTGGCTTTCTCCAGGAGTTGAGCCATTTGGTCAATGGTCTTCTTCATCAAAGAGATTTCAGGATGAAATCCCTTGCTGCAATAATTGCACTTTGTCCTCTCATTCTTTTTATTTGAATTCCTCTTGAAATTCGAGGCGTCTTGATTAACTTTCTGCTTGTCTTTTCTATGTTCAGTGGGCTTCTTGAAATTGCCCTTCTTCTTCCCTTTCAAACCATTTGAATCTCCAACATTCAGATAGTGGTATTTGGATGGATTTTTAATGGCTCCCATCAAGACCAATTTGTCTTGTTCTTGTGTCAAAGACTCCATGAATTCTGAAAGTGTCGGGCTCTTCCAATTTTTAATTGCCTTCCTTGTGGAATGGAAGGTCGAGACAAAGATTGAGTAGTTGGGGCCAAGTTTGGAGAGAATGTCCAAAACTAATTGCTCATTTTTTTTTCAATACCACATTGCTTCAGCTGCAACACAAGTGATTTTAATTTGGAGAAGAAATCCTATAGATTATCGATATTTTGTGGACTCAATGAAACTAGTTCATTATCTAGTTGGTGGCCTCTTAATTCATTGGTCTTTCCGAACAATTCTTGAAGTTTCAACAAAACTTCATTGGGATAGGTAAGACCATCGAGATGGAATAGAATTTCCCTGAATGTAGTGAGACACAACATCCTAGAAGCTTCATCTCTTCGATTATGCCACTTTGATTTCTCAACTGCTGAGGTTGGCTCAGCTTCAGTCGCCATAGTCACCATGTATAGCCCTTTGCTCCTCAGTATGATCTCCACTTGTGCCTTCCAGTCAAAATAATTGAATGGAGTGAGGATGATCTGATGTGACTGATCCATGGCAGCTCTGAAATTAATTTTGGAGCGATTTGGGTGTGCCCAAAGCTTGCTTGTTGCACCTTCTTGATGATAGAATGAGCCCTGTGGATGAATTACTACGCCCTCCTTGAGACTGGTTGGATACTATAAGACAATAAAAGGAGAAATGGATAGATTGATATCTCTGATACCATGTGCAATTTAGTTCACACCAATATCTAATCAAGAAATTACACACTCTGACAAAGATCTCACACAACTAGTTAAAGACACAGAAAATTACTCACAATAGATACAAACTGTATTAACTATCATGAATAAAATACATCAGCCAACCTTTGGAAAGTAATAGGATGCTTTTATATAACATTATAGCATAGATTCGAATGGATAAATATTCCATTTGGATCATCATATCATCATACTTACTAAAACTATGCAAATCCCCCCTAGGTGGCAAGTGTGTTCTCCAAGTCACTCCAAAGGCTCACGAATTTCTGAATTAGTGATCTGTAGCTGATGTGTGATGAAGAAAAACAACATATCCCAAAAATGGAAAGAATAAACATCATAGAGGATGTGTGGTCCCAAAAACAAGTTTCCCTAGTTGACTAGATTTCCCCCCATAAGTAAAAAGTAGTAAGAAGTAGTAAAACTCAGTAAGGTGCCTTTTCCACCAGAATCTTTTCCAGAATATTTTATAAATGCACCCAAGTGGTCTAGGAAGCTTGTGTTCCACACTTGGAATTCTTGTGGTCCCCCCAAAGTTGCCTTGTGGTCCACACAATGGCTCAAATGGTAATTATCTAGTCTAATACATAGGAATTAATCATAAATTATTAATTAATGCTACCAATGTATTTAAATGACATAGATAGGAAGATTTAATATTGAAACATAGAGATCCTTATTTGCTATGACATTTTTTGTGAATTATATTACTTGAGTGACACTTTGATTACATTTCATATCAACATATTTCGAGGAATCACAATACATTAGCTGATTAAGACAAACATGTCTATAAATTGGTACTATATATATATATATAGATATTAGGTCCAAAAATATATGATTTTGAGTCAACATCTGTCAATATATCAATATACAAAAAAGGGCATAACAGCCTAAAAAATAGATTCCACTCTCTTTATGGAGAGGCAAGATCCTCGCCCTGCTCTACTACAACCTCCCTAAAGCAGATCACTAGCCTAGCTACTTTTCTAAGCAGCCAGATCCATGCAGGGGGTACTCCCACTACCGTGTTCTTTCATCTCTAGCGACATCCTCTCAATCCTGTATGTAGGAATATCGTGAGTCAACTGACTCATGTTTCCCTCAATACTCCTTAGCATGGAATCTGTGGCACTTAGATCGGTTGGTCGTATTCATACTCTGGGATGGCCAATAGGTCTCATTGGCCCCACATTTGCATTAAGTGTACATTTTTATTACTCACACTCATCATAAAAATCATATATACTGAAATATTTAAAAATTAAATAACTTTTAAAAACACATTTTGGTACCTATGTCTCCCCAATATGACCCTGGAGGTAACATGAGCTCGAGATATCCCTGAAAGTCCATGTTGGCACAAGCAAACTACTCGAGAGTTAGCACCTGAAGGATCGACCACCCAAGATAGTCCTTGTCAGATTATGATGCACTCGTCTCACCACCCCCGTTACGAAGGAATATGTCACCCCATCGAGTCATCAATGGCTCATGAGGGTTTAGTGCTGGTAGAACAATCACGGGACTAAGGGATGGGACTCTCTCTCTCTCTCGAAGGTGCAACGTAAACTACCATATCCAAAGTTCTTCTTCTTCCATGTATTGCATTCTGTAAGCTCGTGTTTCATGTTCACCAGTAGACCAGAGTACCAATCAAAGATAACATTGCACAGACATTATATGCCTATCTGCATGTAGTTTCATGATGCCAAGTGTTGTGTCGCACTTCCCCCGATCCTATTTATTGTAATCAAGATCACTTTCAATGTGAAGCTTGATATATGACCTATTGGCACTTGGATACCACTCTTTTCAGTGTCAGCTACGCAGTAAGTGTTTATGTAATCCTGAATGGATAGAGCACCAACTCCTCTTAATGTCCCCTTGAGGTTTACAACCTCACCTCAGCGAGATAACCCAGTTATGAAGTATATGTCATCAATTGTGATTTCAAGCATCTCTCTTTGGAGATTAAACATGCCATGATAGGCATACCAATATTGCACGAGCATTTGGAGGAGGTGTGTCTTCGCACACATGTTTGCGGTGCGAAAATAATTGATGATCCCAAATCTCCTTAATGCATTCAAAGTGAGAGGATCCCCCAATGATATCATGTCCATAGATTCATGTTCCCTCTCTCTCCAAGTCAACACCATCTTGTATCACAAAAATCCATTCATACATCAGTTTGAAGTTTTTTACTTTTTGAACTGCACCACCCACGGGTTCACCTTTTCAACAGAGGCGAGTACCCATGAGTTTCTCTCAAGGAAACCCACGCATATTTTTACATACCCACAACTTTTAATCAGTCAGACCCATGGGTACTCAAGCCTAATTTTAAAACTTGCTTAAAATTTTCAAAAAAGAATTAAAAAATTAAAATAATGGATCAAAATGATAAAGCATGAAGGGATAGGTTACTTGCAACTGACAGAGTTTGATTTCGCTTCCTGGATTGACCGCAATCGATGTTTGAAGTAAGAGGTTTTTGTCCTTTTCTCCAATGGTAAAATGGTAATTGTGAGTTATATTTTTCAATTTGTTACTATTTATTTAAAAATCTTTTGAATTTTTATTCATTGTCTATAGTTTCAAATTCCTTTTTAGTTTGATTTAATCACAAATGACCTTTTTAAGTTATTTTCATTAGGTGGAACTATTAAAGGCATTCTACTCACTACTAGTTCTAAATGGTGTCGCATACAAAGGTTTGTTTTCTCTTGACATGTCCATTTAGGTCAATATATTGAATCTATTTTGTCATTTTATGTCATTTGGATCTCCTTTTTTCACTTTGAACTACCATTTTCTACTATCCATTGTCATTGATTCTTTCTAAAGTTCCTACCATCAGTTGTAACATCCCCATCTTGAACCTATTGCATTAAAATGTAAATGATGTAATATTGTTATAAAATCACGGTGAGGAGCTCAAGGCCAAGGCCCCGCCATCGAGTTATTGATGCATATGGTTTATGTGCCAACCAAGCACAATGGAATTGTGAATACCGTGTAAATATGCATTTTAATAAAATACCCACAACTAACTATGCGATGCAACAAGAGATGGGGGCATGATTTTAAAAGGAATTGAGAGGGAAAACTTTCAAACCCTTGGATCCAATCAAGTCAAGCCAAGTGTCAATGAGAGAACCCATCAAACCCTCAACTACCCATGTTGACTTTTGTACCCAATCATTGATTTCTCTCAAGAGTTGGTTGAGTTAGTTAATGCCTTGGGGAATGAGAGGGATGGCTGTCCAAATTCGGGTATGGGCAAGTCACCCTACATGGAAAATCACATTTGGCTTCTTGGGAAATAAAAGAGCCATGAATTGCTCCCCCAAGCCATTATCCATCAACCATTTTTCCTCCCTCACGAGTTGGGAGCTACCTAGGCGTTTTCAAGCCATGTTTTTATGTGTTTTCCTTGATCCTCAGCTGGGAGAAGGGTGTTTTTGTGTTGTATACCAATGGGGAAGAAGGGGAATCCAATTGGGGTTCCATAGAGACCGTTTGGGCTGTTGAATGCTTAGATACTTGGGGGAGAAATTGTTTTTCTCCCTGTGAATGTTTTTCCCCATCCCACAATTCGATTTTGGTTGGAAACAATTTGGGGAAATCCCATGGCCATCCTATTTGTAAATCCCATTGTTAAACATGTGTATCCATGCCCAATGATTGTTCTTGCTGTGTGTAGATAGAGTATGTTGGCTATGGGTTATGGGAATCCATTGTTATTGCTTGAGCTTGAGTGCAAGCATCCAAGGTTCAAATGTAGCCTGATAAGCCCAGCGGTGGACTGGCTTGGCTTAGATGAGATGATTAATTGGGCTATGCATGAGCTTGAATGTCTCCTTTTCCTTATAAGAATCATCCCTAGCTCGGGGGTGGCAATTGTGTTGAGAGATTGATGAACACAACTGGCCTAAGGTTGGGTGGAACGTTGCAGGGACATAGCTAGTTGTCTAGGACAATTGCAAAATGAAGATAAGTGTTTTTCTATCTATGTATTTACTTCTACAATGTTTGAATTGATGACTGTTTTGATATGCTGTATGCATATGATATGTGTGTGGATGAGTTTCAATTATGCTGTGCATATTGCTTAATTTGCATTTGCACACTTTTGAATTTATGTGTATGAACCTAATGAATGGGATGAGTTTTATGAAAAGCCCCATAGATTGTTAGCATGTCCCCTTCCTTGAATTGGGTCCGCGGGAGGGTACGTTACATCACTTGACATCTTTGGGAACTTATACGTTATACATTATTTTTACTTAATATGAAGTTTCCCATCCTTATAGATTTTTTTATGTTCTTGTTAGAATTTTTCAAAATTAACAAGATTACTGAGCATACTTGTCTTGTTTAGACTCGTTAAAGGAATTGAACAGATATCCACTTAGGTATAAGTTTACCCCTTTTTCGAATCTTTGTGGATTAATTACGAAAAAGGTATACTATGGTCCTTTTTTACTAGAAGAGTCTTCTCTCGCATACTTTTACACTTTTTTGGATGAGTCTAACTTTACGAAAAAGTACACTATGGATTTATTGTTTAATTTTTTTCAGACTCCTTAAATATGAAAACACCGGCGAGCATGAAAAGATCTAGGCTCAATATTAAAATACATGGATCAGTATTACCGAGTATTAGTCTATCTCTTCTTCAAACTAGTTAAAACATGAAGAAGGTCATGAATTTTCCTTATATGGACTCATTAAACTACACATAGTTGGACCTTTATCAAGAATTCTTCTCCCTCCTCTTTGAACTTGTTTTCAAAAACTAAAGATGGATTATTGGGTTTACTTTCTTGGACTCATTAAAATTTCATAAGAGATACAGTATTGAGCTTTCTTTTCAACATTTTCATTCTCATAAAATAAAGAAAAGACATTTTTAAAAAGAGAGGGAAGGGAATTTATGTTATTCATTCATTATTTGGCATCTAGTCTCAACCGTCCTTGAACATAGCACTTTCATGAGTCATTGGGTTTTAGTTTTGTCTTTATGATTTAACCTTATTCCATATTTGTGTCCTCCTCTGTTTGGTTACTCTTCCGATCATATGGAGAGTTTTTTATGTCTCCTACATATCAAACTTATATAATGTTTCCTTTGTCAGTCCAAAGATACCTAATTTACTTACTTTTTGTGCTCAATGTTAAAATATTACCCCTGTGTTGGCCTTTCTACAATTCATCTTTACTGCTCATGTTGGCCATTCCTTATATCAGTCTTGTTTTATCTCAATCTCTCAGTGTTCCTCGTGCGAGATGATGAAGGATACCTTACTGCCTTCCTTCTCATGGGTCTCTTTCTATCGACATCAACACATTTTGCTCTAGGAAGTAGACTTAGAGTTCCCGGTTAGTACCTGGAGCTTTGCAGTCATTAGTGGAAGATTCTCTCACTGTTGAGTTATGGGAATACATCAATGTCCCTTAATCGATGGATTCTTCAAGTGTTCGACTTCAATGCCTCTTATTCACACTTGAAAGGATGTACTAGGTACCTTGGACCTCATTTTCATTATTAGTGGGTGTCCTTGCGTTTGTTAATGGTTTTTCATCATTGACCGGTAATCAAACGAAATCCTCCATGTTCAACTTCAACTCTTTTTATTAGCATGTTTTAGGGTTTGTACTATCAATGGTTGGTGTTAACACCCAAAAAGTGCTCACTAGCTCATTCCCATATCCTCATGACCCATTACTCCACTTTTTTCACCATTTGAGCCTCTAAAACCTTCAAAAGGTCACCAAAAAGACCAAAACCCATCTTTTTCCACTCAAAATATGTATTTTTCCTCTAAAAATACAAAAAACCCTCAAAAAGGGTCCAAAATTCCCAAAAATAATAAAAGGGAATAAAAATATTCAAAATATTCAAAAAAGGAAAAAGACAAAACAAGAAACCTAAACCATTGGTATTCCCCATCACCAAAAAACTATAAAAAGGTGATAGAGGCTCCTCACTATTCATCCACATTTCATCCTATCCTTATGCTGCCAAATTCCCTTTGAGAGCCATTGCCTCCCATTTCGAGTTTGAAGATCCCTATTGAAGCATTCGAGAAGAAGAGACCATTGGACATTGGAGCATCTCAACCTTGGAGCTGCTCAAAACTCACCATCCTCACCATTTGAGGTAATACAAAATCAATTTTTTTAAATTTCTTGTTTTTCTCATAGATGTTATTACTTGTGTTCTTAAATCTAGTTTTTTTTTTATTTGCACATGTTAATGTTAGATCAGATTACATTAGTTTTTACATATTTTTATTGAGACTGCTGCTACTAGTTAGCATGCACATCCTTGCACATGCTTGGTTGAAAAACCAAGAAATAGTTTTTGGCCACTTTGTTGGTTTTTGAATTTTAAATCTTTGCTTTAGATCTTTATTTTACTCATTTTTCCCATTTAAAACTGTAGATATGCCATACTAGTCAGCTTCTTGATAGCTGCCCTAGCCATTGGCCCTTTCTGCAGCCCGAAACAACCCAAAATTTCAATTTTTGGGTTCGTTTTTCGCCGGCCGATTTTCGTCTATACCTTGCGACTTTCGGCACCCACAGTCGCGCAGTCCATTGCGGCTGGGCGGCCTTTTCTCGCGCGGACCATCGCGACTTTTTAGCATTTTTATGCGTGGCTCATCATGACTTTTTCCCACCGTGCCGTGATTCACATCGCGGCTTTCTACGACATCGCCGCATAGGTCATCGCGGCTTTTGACCTCACAGCTGCAATATTTCCTATTTCGGTTCGGCCAATTTTTTCCAAATTTTTTTTTTTTCCCAATCAACCCATTTTTTTTAGCATTAATTTCTGCAATTTTTTGCAGACTATTGTTTCATTATTGCAGCATTATTAATTGATATTCAGTTATATGCTTCACTTATCTTTTTGAAAATTTTCAGTTAATTGAAAGAAAGATTTGTTAAGTATTTATGAGGTTGTAAGTTTCATACATTGCAAGGTTAGAACCATAGTTCTAAATTGCTCAAGATTTTTCCCAAGAAAGACTTTAGAAATCCATTTATTTTTACATCTGTTATTTGGTTTACCTTACAAATTTTTTTAAAGAATCCATATTTTTTGAAAAGATTATTAAAGAATTTACATTTGAAACGTCTTTCATTTTTTCGCAAATTGGAATCATTATTTTAGTTTGTGATTAAATTGCCCATGCGAGGCAAATTGTTTTGGTATACACCCACACCAGCACACAATCTATCACAATAATTATAAGTGAGCCTTAAAATCCTCTAAACTAAACAAACATTCTAACCCCACTTGGGCAACACCAAAAGACTTTTGTAGCTAGGTAGTACTGAGGGGATAAGTATCCAAATAACGCCCCTCACTCATTTTTCATGTTGAGACATAGTGGTTGACATTTAGGGTACAAAAATCCCTTATTATTTGTTGACACGGTTTAAAACCAATTCATCGGGAAGGCCTCTCCCTTAGGAGGGTTGAAGTAACCAGACTGGTTCCGAAATCCTGAGTGGAATACCACAATCCATTCAGTAACCGAAGGATACCTACTTGTTGTACCACCCTTATGGGAGTAGAACAATGATAGAACAAGAGCTGCAAATTCACCCAACCGAGCATGTCATGAACGGGATATCTTAGTGGCCAAACTTATAGGATTGTCTACCTGGTGTCCCTCCCGGTAGGGGGGTATCTAGCCTTTGATTCTACAATTTATATTGTATGACTTGGATTTCATCACCTTGCAGAGGATATACCTTGTTGAGTCATAATACTTTTTAGTTAGGTGTTTGCATGCTCCATTACCTCCCTTTGGTCAGTGAGAACACCTTTTTCTATTTTTAGGAGCCGTTTGCATGTTGGTTTTCTGACCACATTTTTTTATTGCTCCACTTACTATAGCACAGTTTTTATAGTAAGTGTTTTTAGGTTGTTTGTTGGCCTGAGTGTGATTATTTTTTACGCTCCCTCTCTTGCACACATGGTTTCATTATGGTTTTTGAGCTTTTCATTCACCACCACACAGTAATTTTAATTGAGAACTGTCACCATTGAGTCCCCAAGACGTTCTCAGTGTTTTCGGGGTGAACCCCCACAATACGGTTCACTTGACACCACTCGTCATAGACGAAGAGCATTGTCACATGACTCTACACATCATCGTCGTAGAGTCCCGTCATCTGATTCTGACGCACCTCATTTCACGTCTAACTCCGAGGAAGAATCCGAAAACCCCATCTACACCAGACCCACTAGCCACATGGCTGGTACAACTTCATACCCCTTTTTTGGAGGGACTGTTGGAGGAACATCAAACACCCTTGCCACTACAATGACCACTATGGTAGCCACAACTACTAAACCTCCTTTTGGTATGCCCAACACGGTACCCACACCCACTTTTGGTATGCCCAACATGGGACCCACACCCGCTTTTGGTATGCCCAATATGGGACCCAACCCTATCATTAGCGCCACTACTCAGATCCCACCAATTACTGGAACCATTCCAAACCCATCTGTGACTCATGTTACACTTGGGAGCACTGACCCCTCTCACACATATTTGGGTGGAGGACACATCCCTTTTACAACTATTATCCCCCTTGGGGCAGTGGCCTAATACATAATGCTACCACCAGCACTTATGCCCCCATGACAACATCATACCCCTCGGCTAGTTTGCCATTTATAACTAGCCTTAACCTACCAGACTTGGCTAGGCTAACAAATGATACCATCTAGCATGACCCTAGTTGGCCCCCCATGCCCACAAAGCTCCCGTCAGACATCCCAAAGTTTGAAGGGAAGGATGGGGAAGACCGCCAAAACCATATCATGTTGTTTCACTTATGGTGTTCCTCAAACTCCATAGTTGATGATTCTATTCGACTCCGACTTTTACAAAGAACTTTCACTAGCGCTGCAGCCAAATGGTATATTGAGCAGCCACATGGGACACAGCCCACGTTTACATCCCTCGCCTCAACTTTACTTCAGTTCTTTCAACTACATGTATGCTATGATGCAAGAGTGGAAATACTACTATATTGTAGACAGAACACCGCTACACACATCACCGATCATATCCATGAGTGGTGTAAGTGCCATAGTCTATGAAAGATAAAGCTTGACAATCGTATCTTCTTGGATTGGTTCTTGAAATCACTCCTCCCTCTCATAGCCAAGGATGTAGCTTCTGAACGACCCCAGTCGGAAGAAGAAGCCATCTTCAAAGCTCAGCAGTTTGACCTCATATATGCCCAGTTTGTATATTTATACACCATATTACCTGAAGCCCCGCGCGACGATCCATCCCGGAATGACATGCTAGGGGCATCCCATGCCGCCGATGGTATTATCAGCCAGCTTATGGTACAAAACAAACATTTAACCATGATGAGTACAAACAACGCCCTCAACCTTTCAAGGGCTACATCTCATTCTGGAGCTACAACTTCGTATGCTATAGTAATGCACACCCACCACACTCATGAACCCTCATGTACACCACAGTGTTATGGAAAAAGCACCATCAGCTTATGCACCACCTCCATATTATAACCAACAGGCCCATCAAAATATGGTTCACCCACAATCCTAATCGGCTTATTATCCTCAATAGGTAGCACCCCTTGCTCCAACACTTCCAGTAGCTCAAGGTTACCCACAACCGCAACAAGCACTAGGTCCACCTCAGAACCCTCCCACTTACTATCCACCGTAACTTGCTCCAGTGCCTGCACGACCTCAGAACCCACCTACTGCCCAAGGGCATGTATATGCATAGCAAAACCAACCTCAAAACCAAAACAACCAACCTAATCAAGAGGTCAACAGAATCGCGGAAGAGGACGCAACCGCGGAAATAGCCAACAACAAAACCAAGGAGGACAACCACCTAATCCTCCCAATAACAATAACGCTTCTCCTGCAAATCAAAACCTTGATCGTCCACCAAAACAGGGCAAAAATCCTAATTTGAGAACAAACCACCTGTGTTCCATATGTGGGGTCTACGGCCATTACACGCATAATTACCCCCATTTAGATCTAGCGCGTCAAATCTGGACCGACGATGCCCAACGACAAGGACATGCTGCATAGCCAGCACCACCTCCTCTGTAACGTCCCCACCCATCATACCAGTGCAATGGAGAGGATCGTGATGCTAAAACTGGGCAATTGGCCCCGATACCTACTAAATAAAACAATCACATATATAGAAAGACAAGCATGCAGATGTACACATCTAAGCAAATACCGCAGAAGTAAATACATAGGTAGAAATACTCATCTTTATTGCAATCGTCCCCAAGCAACTAGCTATGTCGCTGCAACGTTCCACCCAACCGTAGGCTCTTCGACAGCTTATACTGAGTCCGTCCGAAGGCCACCCCCGAGCTGGGCATGATTCTCACAAGGAAATGGAACATTCCCGTTCACACACATCCCATTTACCATTTCATCTCAGCCAAAAACAATCATTGACAGGGTTACACATTTACAACAACGGTGTCCACAAAACAGGGTCTACATTGGCTCTCCCAACTCATGGATTCACCCAAGCGAACTGTGGAATTTCGATTTCAACCCCAGGGAGCAAAACGATTTCTCTCCACCGGTTAGGATCCCTTCCAATGGCCTAAACGACTTCCAGGAAGATCCAAAACGTCCTGCTCTCTTTCCCCACCGGTAACCATCACAAAAACGCCCCTTCCCAGCTAAAAGATGAAGGGAAACACAGAAAAACGGGGGAGGAAAACGCCCAGGCAGCTTGAGCTGCGTGAGAGAGCAAGGCCATCGTGAATAATGGCTTAGGCAGCCATTTCGTGGCTCTCTTCTTTCCCAAAAAGACCAACACGTTTTCCCATGAAGGGTGGCTTGCCCATACCCGATTTTGGACAGCCATACCTCCCCATTCCCAAGGCAATAACTCCCCCAACCAACTCTTGGGAGAAATCAATGGTTGGGTACAAAAGTCAACATGGGTAGTTGAGGGTTTGATGGGTTCCCTCATTGACACTTGGCTTGACTCTATTAGCTCAAGGGTTTGAATGTTTTCCCTCCCAATTCCTTGTGAAATCATGCCCCCATCTCTTTGTTGCATTGCATAGCTAGTTGTGGGTATTTTTATTAAAAATGCATATTACATGATGTTGAAATTCCAATGTGCCTGGCTAGCACGCAAAGCATATGCATCAATAAATCGATGGCGGGGCCTTGGCCTTGAGCTCCTCACCATGATTTCATAACAAATATTACATTATTTATAATGTAAATGCCATGGGGCCAAACTGGGGACATTACATCCTCAGCCACAATCCATGATATTGCAAAATCCTCTACCCAACCAAGGAGTGGTAAACACTCATCCAATGGATCCCCCACAAGGATCTACTGCAACACAACAGCAAATTACCTATGCGACAGCCGATTACTAGCATACAGAGTCCAAAAATCACCATTTGCTAATGATCTCGTCAAATGATGTCAACCTTCAAACCCACTGAAATCAATACAACTCAACCCCCGAGGCCACGCCCATTGATCCATCTTCGAGTACCCTCCCAACTGATCAGCCACTTCACATACCTAATATTCCCATGGACGGGGGTCCAAAAGTACCTCGCTTCCCTTTATGATGAATCAACAACCCTAATGCTCATGCAGCTTTGAACTATAACATCATAGAATACCTAGCCCAGTCCCCCGCTGCTATGTCTGCTCTAGAAATCCTAAAAACTTGTCCTGCACAGAGAAAATTGTTATTATCTACCATTGGTGACATAGACCCTAATGACTCCAATATGATGGCTTTCGACTTAGACCAAGCTGAACCTCATCTGCCTTCATCTCTAGCTTTTTACGTTTCTGTGTCCATTCGCAACCTCATCGTTCATCGATGCATAATTGATGAAGGTGCCTCCACCTGTGTTATGTCGACTTTCGTCTAGATCAAACTTGGATCCCCAACGCTACAACCGTCAACTACCGCATTGCGAGCTTACAATGGTCGTGCAGCTCAACCTCAGGGTGTGTTAGTAAACGTGGCCATACAAGTTGGGGCAAACTGGTTCTCATAGATATAGAGGTCATCAATGCCCAACTTGATTACAATCTCCTTCTGGGATGAAGCTACATGTATAAAATGAAAGCTGTCGATTCTTCAGTTTTCCGCCTCATGATGTTCCCCCACGAAGTACACGTAGTCAAAATCGACTAGATAACATACTATGATCCCAATGCCCCCGCAATGCCTGAAAATGTTCTTCCCATGATCGAACAACCTATTCAGAGTGCACCCACATCGTTTGTCTCCTCAGTTGGACCCGGGATATATTCGGATACTCCCATGACCACCACTTTCCCATCTATCCCACCCCCTCTCCGGATAACTGAAATATCTGATTTGTGCACCCTCTCGCACAAAACAAAGCAGCATTCTCCACAACCTCAACCACTGCCACAACCACCTACAGTGCCTAGTCATATCGGAACAACACCGATTCACACTATCCCATTCTTGATTCCATTTTCAGGAGTTGTTAGCATGCCAGTAATGGCTACAATTAACCTTCCAGGGTTAACGTTAGGATTACCTGTATGGTACCAACCTGCCCCAACTCCTCCATCGACACCGACCGTTGTTTTACAACCGGTACAACCCATCAATATTTCGAGCCATCCACCACCTAGCATACCGAACCCCCAAAACCATCCACCACTTGGTGTACCGAACCCCCAAAACTGTCCACCACCTGGTGTACTGAACCCCCAAAACCGACCACCTCCAACAGGGGCCACTACATCAACATCTAGTTACGTCCCCCCTCAATCCCGCCACAATGGGGGTAGAGGTCCACAAACCTACACCATTGGAACCAAAACTTGCACCCCCCAGTGACCCCCAAATTAGCAAAGAATCCCCCAACAATCCGTATACCCCCTAAGTGCTCCTTATGCAACGATATAGGCCATGCGACCCATCTATGTCCACAATTACCAGCACTTCAAGAACATATGAATATGTTGGATGACGGCATGAACATTCCAGTTGTTAAACTTCAGCTACCGCATCAGCCTTGCGATAAATCACTATGTACAAACCACCCTTGTGCGATCTGTGGCATCTACGGCCATTATTCACATCACTGCCCCGATCTGCCGGATTATAGAGAAGCACTATATGAATTGAATAATGCTGACCTAGAGATATCCCCCCTGCTCATTGAGGAAATATTCCCCCTAGAATCTTCTCATTTAGAAGAAATCAATACCATTTATATGATTTCAACTACCTACAAGCCTGAACCAATTGATTTAATGACGCACTACTTACTCACCAATGAGGAAATCCTAGAAACACTCACTTCACCAGACTACCCTTGGGATTATATGCACCATCGATCATACTTCATCCCTGAGGCATCTACGGCGAATCAACTATCCGTTGAATCCAAAGACTTCTTACCAACCAAGGTTGATTGGTTCAAAGATCCTATCCCGGCTCCAGAAGCCTTTGAAGAAGGTAACATGGACAACATTTCGCCAATCATAAAAATCAACATCTCCACCACCCCCGACAAATCTGAGTTTATCTCTTTAGGCGCATCATGCACTAAAAAGGAAACCCAAGCCTCTAAGAAACTCTTCCAAGAATTTCAAGATGTCTTCGCCTGGTCTTATACCAAGATGCTTGGTCTGGATCCTACCATTGTAGAACATCACATAGACACTTGGCCCAACATATCACCGATCCGCCAGAAACAACGCCCCATTCACCCATCCAAGCTTCCAGCCGTCAAAGCAGAAATTGAGAAGCTTCGAGCAGTAGGTTTCATATATCCTATTCTTATACCACCTAGGTTTCCAACCCAGTTCTAGTCAATAACAAGGTGGGCACAATTCGTGTCTGTACTGATTTTTGTGACCTCAATCTAGCTTGTCCCAAAGACAACTTCCCAACACCATTTATCGTTCAGCTAATTGATGCATGTGCGGGGCATGAGATACTGTCTTTCATGGATGGTTTCTCCGGGTACAACCAAATCCATATCCGCAAAGAAGATCAATATAAGACCACTTTCACTACCCCATGGAGCACCTTCTCCTATCGCATCATGCCTTTTGGTCTCAAGAACGTTGGAGCCACTTTTCAGCGAGCTATGACTTATTGTTTTCATGACCTAATTAACATCATATTAGTTTATCTAGATGACCTCACAGCTCGATCCAAAAATCGATCCGACCATTTAGACGAACTCAGACAAGTCTTCTTGCGCTATCACAAATACCAAATCTGCTTGAACCCACTCAAGTGTGTATTTTGCATTCCAGCAGGTCGTTTGTTGGGTTTCAACATTTCTGAAAAGGGATCACCATCGACCCTCTAAAGGTCCAAGCCATAGTAGACCTACCGTCACCTCGTACATTAAGACAGCTACAAAGCCTTCAAGGGAAGTCCAACTTCCTTCATCGCTTTCTCCTAGATTACGCCACCACAGTACACGGTTTCCTCCGTTTTCTACGCCTTCATACCCATTTTGTATGGGACGACCAAGTAGAAGGAGCTTTCACAAACCTGAAGAAAGCACTTAAAAGTGCCCCCTTGATTTCTCCTCCAGATTTCACAAGAGACTTTACCCTTTACATTTTGGCATCAGATTACGCCGTCTCTGGAGTACTCATCCAAGAAGACTCCGCTCACCAAGAACATGTCATTTACTGTGTGAGCCAAACTTTATCAAGCCCACCACTACGCTACCCACATGAAGAGAAAATGGCTCTCACCATCGTCTTTTCAGTACAGAAGCTGCGACATTATATTCTCCTCAGCCATACCACGGTTGTGGCAAATTCCAACCCAATGGTCTATCTCTTGAATTGTCACCTTCTACAAGGCCGTGTTGCCAAATGGGTGATTATCTTACAAGAATATGACCTAACTTCTAAAACCCCGAAGAGCACCAAAGCACTAGCACTCGTTCAACTCATTACGGACCTACCATCTTCGTTGTCATCACCAGCTATCCATACTGATATAATTGACGAACATTTGTTCATCATCTTGTCTGACGACCCTTGGCATGGCAACATTTTGGTATACCTCCGCACAGAGAAGTTTCGACCCAATATCGACTGTGACAAACACCGTCGCATTCATCACCATGCCCCCTGTTATCTCCTCTTGGGTGATGTCCTCTATCGACGTGGCGTCAACACAATCCTATGACGATGCCTTTCCCAAGAAGAAGCAGAACAAGCCCTTAATCACTGTCATAGCAGTGCCTGCAGCGGCCATTTCTCTGGAATGGCCACCGCCCAAAAGGTAATCCGTGCAGGTTGTTTTTGGCCGTCATTATTCACTGATTGTATCACAGCAGTAAAAAATTGCCAAAACTGCCAGCTCTTTGCCCCTCAGCCCCCTTCATCTAGTCGTCACCGTTGGACCATTTTGCAAATGGGCCATCGACTTCATGGATTACAATCCCGCATCAGCTGGTGGCCATAAACACATTATTGTGGTTGTCGATTACTTTACCAAATGGGCAGAAGCCATGCCTAATTACAATTGCAAAGCCGACACTGCAGCTCATTTTTTCCTCAACCATGTTATTGCTCGTTTCGGAGTACCAAAACAACTCGTCTCAGACCACGGTTCTCATTTCAAGGACTCCGTTTGGAGAGAATTGTCAACACTCCTTAAGTTTGAACATCATTTCTCCTCCGCCTACTACCCCAAAGGGAATGGCCAAGTCGATGCGGTTAACAAAATTTTGAAGACCATCCTCTAGCGCACTGTCGACCGACATAAGTCCAATTGGCATCACATGCTTTTTCCTGCATTATGGGCTTACCCCACGTCCACTAAAACTTCCACTGGCTTTACCTTCTTCCATTTGGTACGGGGCATGGAATCTGTCCTCCCCATTGAGTGCCAGATACCAACATTACAAATTTCCATAGAACTCCTCCCGGATACTTCACTAATTGAAGAACGCTTACTTCTTTTAGAGCAGGCTGACGAAGATTGTCGCGCAGCTCTCCAAACAATCGAAGCCGCAAAGAACAAATCTAAACTCCATTATGATAAACATGTTCACCCACGAGCATTTAATGAAGGAGACCTGGTACTCGTTTACGACCAAGCCCATGATAAAATAGGCAAAGGAAAGTTCGAATCTATGTGGCAAGGCCCATATATCATACACACTTTCCTTGGACATGGGGCATACCTTTTGACAGACTCAAAAGGCAATCCCATGTGCAATCCAGGTAACGGGGTGTACCTCAAACGATTCTACCCATAAAAATATCTTAGACACCACAGTCCATATTGTACAGTTTTTTAATTTATTTTTTCCCTGTAAACTTTCAAAACCTTACATTTTCATTTTTTCTTGCATGAACATAGATGGATCCCAATCCACTCTACCATATTGGCTTTGCCAATGGTTCAAGTCGTTAGTCTCCAAATATCGCTTCAGCAGCATGGGTAATTTATTCCCCTTCACATGAATTGATCCACCTCGACGGAGTGTGCATAGGTGCTGCCACAAATAACCAGGCTGAGTACGATGCCATGACTGGTCTACTAGCCGCTGCTCTCTAGATGGGCATAAGTCACCTTAGTGTTTTCCTGGACTCCCATCTCCTTGTTTCTCAGCTCAAAAACTGTTACCAAGTACGTGATCCCTGTCTATTTCGAAAATTCCTACGCACTAAACAAATGATTCGACACTTTGAATCCATTTCATTCACTCATGTCCCAAGAAACCTAAACAATGTAGTAGACCAAATGGATAACGACATTCTAAATTGGCACATCAACCAAACCATGTAGGACATCACAACATGAATCACATAGGCATCAAAAAATCAAATAAACAAACTAAATAAATCATCATAACATTGCATCCACGTGCAACAAGAAATAAAAGCAATGACAAAGATGTGCATCCATGTGCATACAAGACTGTATAATCAAAATGCATCAATAGGCATAAATACATATATCCTCATATAGTCACAATGTCAAGAGTGCCCTCAGCACGCAAATATACAAAAAGTACACCAGCCATACAAAATATGTATCAACAAAATACATCCCCATATGCTCATCAGCATTTGGGGGTAGGTACAAGATAACATAATCATCACGGTCACCAGGCTCCTCTGGATCCTTCGGATCATTTATATCTCGAGCCCTCCTCTCAGCTGTCACTACAGCTACTCTTCACAGGATCGATCTCCACTCACGGGGAGCATCGAAACAACGATCGAGAACATGCTGATCTAGATACCTTCAACCATCATCTGGTACATCCACTAGTAGCACCTCCAAAGTATCATGTACATCCTCTAGGGAATCATCTCGATGACGCACAACTCCTCATACAAGAGGTGGGGGTGCCGTTACTGGTGGAGGTACCACCACCATCACCTGTCCCGTACGGCCCATATGATCCACTGGAGGCCTCGGACCAACATCTGCCATGACCCACAATAAAACAAGTCAGTATCATATAAACATCTCTAGCTATACTCATAACAAAAAATCTAAACATGATATAATAGAGAAATAAAAACAAAGATGTACCATCCAACCCCCAAGCCTGTCCTTGAGCTCGAGGCATCTTGGGGTCTCCCTGAAAGTCCATAGCTTGATATGGATAGTTGTTAATGACAATGGGCATATGCTCCCACTGATCGTACATCTCCGATGAGGAGAACTGCCGAATGCCACCACCACCTCGGGGCATCATCTCCCCCCACCGCACCATCCGCGGCTCACTCGTCATCCCCTCCCAAACCAACACGCGTGGCCACAACGTAGGTACCCGCTCAAAAAAGAAGCAACAGAGGAAAGAGGCATAACCACACTCTCCTCCCTCCCGCCTAACCTTGTTCAGCTCTCGCCGAACACAGGCCAGAAACATTTGGCCCCAAGCAAAATAGGTCCCCTTCAAGACATGGTGAACCATCATCGTCCCCCCCCCCCCCCCCGCAAAACGATGGGGTGCATGTGCACCAAGCACCCACAAAACACAAGCCGCCACCACCTGCATCTCCGGCTCTCATAGATCCGAGATACTTAGTGCGCTATTCTGCGCACGGGCCCCTCGAACACAAAATATCTCAAGGACATCCTCAATATCCATACCAGCTGGAATCCTTGGCTAGGTGTCCCCTATCTCACCCAAACGGGGCAAGCTAGTAAGAAAGTACACATCAGTCAAGGTGAGCTCCACTCCCTCACCTTGCACCATAAAGGCTACCTCCTTCGGGTCCCAAAAGTCAATCAACTTGTTCGGTAGATCTCTCACTGAGTGCATAAGAGGGATCTAAGTGAACTTTAGTAGTCTGCCAAGGCTGCTCGCACATGAGGGATCTCCTAAATACTATCCATCAACCCCTTATTAATCTCCCTCTCCCTCCACGATACCTGTGGCATCCTTGGCATCCTGCCAAAACAACACAAATTATTTTTTAGAAAAATATTAAATAAAATTTTCATAGTCAGCGATCCTCATCACGACTTTCGGCACCCACAACTGTGATGCACATCGCGGCTGTAAGCCCTCATAGCCGTAATGCACATCGCGGCTTTCAGCCCTCACAGCCATGATGCGCATCATGACTATAAGACCCCATAGCCGCGATGCCCATCACGGCTGTAAGCACCAACAACCACGATGCACATCACGGTTGTAAGCACCCACAGCCATGATGGACATCGCAGCTGTAAATCACATACCCGCGATGTTCATCGCGGGAAAAGCCCCAAAACCCGCGATATTTCGCGTTGGCAAGCCAACGTGGAATATTCACCGCTTCTGAGACCCCGACACTCAACAAAAAGGAAATAAATGGAAAGGCTAAGGCACATAGGCTTACCTGAAACTCACGGAATGAAAAACCAATGGTTGAATCTCCCACAAATCAAGAAAATGCTTTGACCCAACTAAATTACTTTGTGAAACTCAACAGTGAAAATGACACTTGTCACATTGGGTCCATTTGCTATTTATAGAAATTTGACCAATTTTCAATCAACGATTTCGGCATCATACGACATCCATTTTTCAAACCGTTGGTACCATTGGAATCAGTGAAACGAGAACTTCACGATAGTCCACTCCTTTTCTTGATTCCACTAGGTCCCATTTTGGGGCATTTTTTCCCCATGCCCCTCGTCGCCTCGGTTTGCATGCCGCATTGGCCGTTATCCATTTTTGACAAATTTTATATCGCCGGATTTAGTTTTTCGCGCTCGTGATGATGCTTGAGATCATTTCTCGCTCTCTCCTCCATATTTGTTCGAACATTTTTTCACACACTCGTCGCCACGATTTGCGTGCCACATCGGCCGTTCTCCATTTTTTACGATCTTTATATCGTCGGATTCAGTTTTTCTCCCTCGTGACGATGCTCGAGATCATTTCTCGTTCTCACCAATACCTTTTTGTTCGGTATAATTTTATCCCTTTTTCGGGCCGAGCAATTACTTTACGAAAAAGGCACTTAGGGAGTTTCTGTTAAGCTCTTTTCTGACTCCTAAAACAATGAAAAGAATGTCGAGCAATCTTGCTTCCTTTCATGCTTGCTAAAAGTATCTGAAAGGGCGTCCACCTGGTATAAGTTGACCCATTTTCTACATCTTGTAGACTAATTATGAAAAAGGAATACTCTGGTCACATTGGCTAGAAGAGTTCTCCATTTGCATCATTTTATGCTTTTTCGGGCCTTGGAGACTAACATACGAAAAAGAACACCAATGGAGTCTACTTACTGCTTTCAGAATCTCTAAAATTGAAAGCAACCACGAGCAATTACCATCTTGGGCTCGTACAAATCCATAGGACGGTACTCCTCCACCAATTCAGAGTCTTCTTATCATTTTCAGACTCCTTAAAAATGAAAACACTCACAAGCATGAACAGTCCTGGGCTCCCATAAATCCATAGGACAATACCAGTTTAGAGCACACTTTTAACCCTTCTTGGAGCTCATTAAAACCACAAAGAAGGACCCAACGGTGCTTTTCGGTGCCACAACAGATCATGTCTACTCATATGGTAGCTTCCCCATTATGGTCGCCTTTGTTCAGAGTATTCTTCAATATGTCACCTTGAGAATCTCCCAATAGCATCCATTAGCTCGTCCCCCCATAGTCACTCCAGTCTGCAATACATAACCCTGATCCCTTAAGCTATGATCCCCACAACTAAAAGTCAGTTTCATATGCTTCCAGGTCAGCCATGTCATCATGCTCTGAACAAAGGAAGTTTGAGTCCACCCACTCTATGACCCCAGTTATACCCCATCACCACAAGTATGTCATTCCTACCATCAGTACTATCACACTTCAGTTGTACACGTCATGCTCCTATCAAGGACACATCATTGCCTTGGTAGTTGCTGGTCTCCCTCTGTCGATGCCAACCAAATCTATTCCAGAGGATAGACCTAGAGGTCCTTGTGCCTTGGAATGATCACCATTAGTGATGAGTGCCTATGGATAATTTTGAAAGGAGTCCTTAGTTCCTCTCCAAATGATTGTTTCTCACATGCTTGATGTCAACACCTTGATCGCATCGTTGAGACTCATATAGGGTATCGGTCATTTCGGTTATTTGTTGAAGACCCCGGATATCACCTATCTTAAACTCTACCACACTTGAGAGTCTAATAGAGGAAACAACCAGTTACACATTCCTATGGATATCTGGGTTGCGCTTGGCAATAATTTTCAGATGTACCCCAGTTTTATACTCCCTTGAGTATACAGTTACATATACTCTTCAGAAGTTGAATGACAGTCATTGAGTCCCTATAGATGTTGGACACCTTTAGATTCAGCAGTTCATCAACCCTTCTGACACATTATTCAGAATGGTTGTTGCTCTTTTCCAGTGTATCAGTCCTTCAAATGAGTCATGGTATGACCATGAGTATTTCCTAGCATTGTGTGTCCTCTAGACCATCATGATGTACCAGCATATTTTTATGTATTATTCAGGTCCCCCTTCTTGGGCCTAATTGTTATGTATATGTCTTGATACGAGCATGGGTATGCCCGCCTCGTCCATTATCAGAGATTATTTCTCATTCATTTTGAGGCCATGTAAATTTTCAATTTTTTGCAGCTTCCAAGGGTCCGGTGTTCCAGTCTACAATCGGTCTCTTCTCTTCTCCAAACCCGAGGAAAAAAGACAAAAGAACTATGATGTCTATCAGCCATATGATGAGCTCCTTCCCTCACTCATCAGGTGGCAATCTGTTAACACCCAAAAAGTGCTCACTAGCTCATTCCGATATCCTCATGACCCATTTGTCCACTTTTTCCATCATTTGAGCCTCTAAAACCTTCACAAGCTCACCAAAAAGACCAAAACCCATCTTTTTCCACTCAAAATATGTATTTTTTTTCAAAAAACCCTAAAAAAGGGTCCAAAATTCCCCAAAATATTAAAAGGGAATAAAACTATAAAAAATATTCAAAAAAGGAAAAAGAGGGAAAAAGAAACCTAAACCATTTTGGTCAATACCATTGGTTTCCTCAAACCATAATGGTATTCCCCATCACCAAAAAACTATAAAAAGGTGATAGGGGCTCCTCACTATTCATCCACATTTCATCATATCCTTATGCTGCCAAATTCCCTTTAAGAGCCATTGCCTCCCATTTCGAGTTTGAAGATCCCCATTGAAGCATTGGAGAAGAAGTGACCATTGGACATTGGAGCTACTCAAAACTCACCATCCTCACCATTTGAGGTAATACAAAATCAAATTTTTTAAATTTCTTGTTTTTCTCATAGATCTTATTGCTTATGTTCTTAAATCTAGTTTTTTATTTCTTTGCACATGTTAATGTTAGATCAAATTACATTAGTTTTTACATATTTTTATTGAGACTGCTGCTACTAGTTAGCAGGTGCATCCTTGCACATGCTTGGTTGAAAAACCAAGCAACAATTGGTTTGAAGACCTTGGGTTTATGATACAGTTCATTTCTTATCACCCAAGTTGCGCAAGACTGATCTCTACTTATGTTGACTCATCATGAGACATGGATCCAGTTTGTTGCTATGGATATGTTCTCCTTTTTGACGTGGATCCACACTTGTATTTTAGTGGCCATGCTATATACATCCTTTTAGTTATGTATTGGAGATCATGTTCTAACATTCTGAACATATCCTGGTATCAAGATTGTAACTGTCCAATGACCTTGTTTCTGTTTTGGGTATTGTTTGCAACCTTGTCCCTGTGGTTCCTATGCTCATCCACTTCTTGGTTTGTAATTTATTTCAGCCATCGTCTTCCCCTCTGACCTCATACATTATAGGGAATCTATTATCAGCCAAAATGGAACTTATCTATCCGTGACTACATTGCCTTTTCGGTCACACAAAAGGAGATTATGGATGGAAGATCCTATTTGATCATAAATGATTTAGCATAGAATTTGCAATGTTCTCCTAAACAAAAACTATTTTGGTGACATGTTTTGAGACAAAATTGTGACTCTTATATCAACCATCTCGCAGGTCACCCGCGACAGTCTATATAGACAACCTGGAAGTATCACCCTAGAAGTTGCACCCGCGTGTTGTTGGACACTATACTCTCGAGTCACTCCCTAGTTGTCAAGATACACACTCGCATGTATCTCTAAATCACGAGAAAAAATATTTAATTATGATTAGCGATTAGTTAAGGACAGTTCTTCTAACTACCCTAACTTCCCCAACCAATTTCCCTTTTGAGTCTATCCTATCAACCTTGCTATAAATACAAGGGGAGGGCCTTCAGAAAGAGGGAAAGAATTTTTGATAAGGGAATGTTGGATAAAATTATGTTGAAAGAAGAAGAGCATAAACCTAGGGTCAAGCTTCAATGGTGCCAGTTTCAGTACAGGTTTGGCTGATTTCCTTTAATGCTGATAATACATAAACTTCCTTTCCCATAAATATTTTTCCATAGTATGAATTCATACATGTCTTTGGATCTTTCATGTTTTTAATATATGATTTTCTTATAAATCATTCATTTTTATTTGGGTCGTAAGCTTTGAGAAAGGTATGTGTTTTATTGCAAGTGATTTCTCTGGAGCAGTGAAGTAGGGGTTTGAAGTTTGAAAGCTTGGATCGAACGCCAGTCATTCAGGTATCTAATTTAAACTTTATATATTAGTTATTTTCATTAAAATAATGGTTTCTTGCTACACCTATGTACTTTCCTATCTCTGTAACTAAATTAAACGTACGTTTTTGATCTCTTGAATTCCCTATCATAGGTAGTTTTACCACACAACAAGGGTTCTTTGCGATCCTTCGAATGAGATATGGACACCATGAGTAGGTTTTCTAGTCTAGAAACGGATCTTGATGCATAAAAATTATCAAGGGCGGAAATGAGTTCCTTAATACCTAATTGAACCTTATCAATATCAAGCTCCATTAACAACACCTAGACACAATGACACAAACCCTCACTAAAGAGTCCTTGGCATAAGATTTGAATATGGGTGCCACTATTAAGTTTATTTTCATGTCATGGAGGGGGATCAAGTCCTTGAATATGGTCATGGTTGTGATATTTTAGGATTAAGATCACTCAACAGTAGAAGATCTCACTAAAACTCACTCAAGAAGTGCAGAAAGAAGAAGAAGAAATGGAGATTCAATAATCACTCATACACAAGAAATGAAAAAAACTATTGTATCATACATCAGCTGTGAGATGGCACTCTAAATAGTGAATAATAAATGAATAAAATCAAATGAATCCGAATGCCACTAAGTTCATTCAAATTATCCTCAATGCGTGGCTTGGATAGCATTGAAGACATCATCTAAACCAGTGGTAGTAGTCACAATAGTCAAATAGTCAATCAAATGAATCTAACCGAGTCTAACTGAGTGCATGGGAATTGATCTAGGGAAGGAGACTCCAATGTGGTCGCATGAGGAGCTGTCAGTAGTCAGTATAGATGATCTAGTCTCTCTGGAGGTCTATCTAAGTGGTTCAGTTAGTTAAACTGGTAATCAATCCCCAAAACAAGGAATAGATCCTCCAATCATGGAACTAACTAAAGAATATCCTAAATAGGTGGAAGAGGGTGCACTTGTACTTCTGTGATGAAAACAAGTGCGCATCAGTGGCTAGGAGGGATAAAACTGAGCAGAAACAGGCTCCTCGGGGCTGCAAAATAAGGACTAGGTGTTGGGAGTGTTATAGGTCAAATCAACACTTCTCCATCCGTGATCACATTTCCCTGTCGATCACATAAAAGGACACTATGGATGGAAGAGATAAATTAACCTTAGATGATTTGGTGCTAATATTCCACATATTCAGTTGAAATCTATATTATTTCTTCATATTTCATTGGAAATTCGCGACTCTAATAGTTGACATCCAGCGGGTCATGCACGGCTTCCAATACTGACAACCCGCGCACATCCCTTAAAATTTGTATGCGCGAGTTGCTAAAAGAACTAGATGCGCACCATTCGCAGGTTTCCTAGTGTCATAATCACGGGTATATTAAGATGAAATTGAAAAATATATTAAGAATACAAATTGGGATTAGTTGAGTTTGGTATTATAACTCCCCCAACTTCCCAATTCAACTGCCTCACAAATCCAAATTCCTTCCTTGGCCAAAAATACAAGGGGAATCCATGAGGAAGAGGCCAGATAAGGAGAAAGCTATTGTTCTGCTAAAGGAATTCCATGTAAAGAGAGGAGTAGGAGCCCAGAACTTGGTCGCAGATATGCTTGAAGCAAGATCAGGTATATCAGTTGTCTTTTGCTGCATTTCTTTGACAATAAAGATCTAGATATTCTTCTCGTCCCAATAAAATGTCAATTCTATTGGATCTTTGATTATAATTAATGTTATATTGTTTTGTCAATATCATTATATGTTTGTAGTCAAATTGTTTTGAGGAAGGTTTGTCAGTTTTGCAGGTATATTGTTGTTGAGATCAGGAGAAAGCTAGGACCAACCGCCATAAATAAGGTACTCTTTCTCAAACCCTAATCTCATTTGTTTGATAGTAATTAGTGTGAAACCCTATATATCTATCTGTCAGCCCCATGTACGTTGGTAGCATCCATCCCCTGCTATAAGGTATTTTCCCTCACAACAGAACTGGTGACTCCGCTGGGGAGCACCTGTTTGTTTCTGCTCCGAGGATCTTTTTAGTCTTTCTTCAACTTTTACAGCTTTTTGGTTTTTGAATTTTTTTTATTTATTTCCTTCATTTGATCCTATCCAGTTTATTGTTTACAAAGATTTATCTTCTTTTACCAGTCCTTGTGCGCATGTTTCCTATGCATACAGGCGCGCATTTTTTACTTCTGCGTGAGTTGATAACATTAGAACCCCCGACTTTACAGTTGCATGCGTAGGTTGTTAATATATACAGCCATGCACATTCCTTTAAATTTTGAACCTTTGTTGTAGGGTTTGATTTTTTGGGTAGTAGGTCTGTCTTTGGCTTCTGCTTTGCCTTCATGTTGTTGTATAGCCACCCCTGTGTCTTTCCTGGGTCTTCTTATATCCTCTTAGAGGTCCTTTTCTGAGCTCTCCTTTTGATTCAGTCACTTGTGTAGTTTCCTTTCTTTCTTTCAAGCTCTTTTGAATCATATGCGTGACTTTCCCATAGGTGCAGTAGTGCACTTTATGCCCTAGCTGCGAGTTTCCTGCTTACAGACCCACGCATCAATTGCGAGTTGTCTGGTATAGGACCCATGCACATTTCCTGAGTTTTACCTTTTTAATTAGGGTTTGGTCTCAGTAGGGTCCTTTTGAGGTTTCAGAGGTCCTTGATTGTCTGGATACCTCCTGAACATTTGTTCAGGTTAATTTGAGTCTACTTAGGAGTCTCTTTGTTAGTTTTCTCTTTGAGTCAATGTGATTGTAAGGTTGCCTTGGTTTGCTTGCCTACTTTATGTTTGGTAGATGCTTTTCATTGGTCTTATGATGTTCAGGAGTAGTCTAGTTGTCTGTCTTTCCGCTTTACACATCAAATTTCCCTTTTTCTTTTGCATCTGATTCCAAATTCTGAGTTATTTCTTTGAAACAACTCTGTAGTTTAAAGTCTTTGTTAGTCTTCAAATCTATTTGTTATAAGCTTTGGGCTCTTTTTATTTACTCAAACTTTTGATTAAATCTTGCTTGTTCATTTTCATGTTTATTTTTCTTTCATAGTTAAAGAAAAAAGGTCAAAATTGAAAAATCAAGAACTTGTTTACAAGATTTGTCATTTTTTCGAAGTAGGATAGCTTGTATTACTATTAACTTTGAAAATAAAAAAAATGGAAAAAAAAAATTATTATGCTTAGGAATGCCTAGTTTTTTTTTTTAAAGCTATAAACGAAAAAGAATTTTGTGAAGTTTTATGCATCATGGTACGCACTTTACTTTCGTCAAAACCATATGAAACACATCACTACCTTTTGAGTAAGAAATAACCTCTAAAAAGAACATCTAATAAATATAATTAGTAATGTTTGTTTTTAGGGTTGACACTACACCAACTAGCTTAGGATAGGATTTCAGAACATATCACTTTAAACTTTCTGAAATTGTTTCATCGCTCAAAAATCGTAGTGAGACAATCTTTTAGGTAAACCCACTCCTATCAAAATATTCTGGAGAGCTCCACTTAAAATGGAGTTAAGAACGAGGTCGTGTGAGACTGGAACTGTTGGGGATACCCCCCCAGTTTCCTTTCGAGCATACACCAAGGATGATTCGCGTACAGGGGTCCATTAGTGCTTTGTGCATTTATGGATTTCGGGCTTAGCTACCCTGCCCATGCATTTTCGCTAGACCTGCAACTGTCTCCCCAGATATTTTCGTAATTGTGGTATCCTTAGTATCTTGACCTTAGGGCTCTTCATAGGTATAGTGGAAGGCTATTTCCACTACACCTAGGACAAACAAAGAAGGTAACCCTTTTTAGTAATCCCGGGAGGGCAGTTTGGTGATTCAAACACTCGCACCCAGTGGACCTGCATTGGAATTCGTGTAACTGACCTTCGATATTCTATTGGTTTGTTCTTGGCCATTATCATCCCAGACTAACTTCTGATATTATTACCTCTGTTTGCCTGGTTTTGATCACTCTAGGATATTTTTTAGTGGTATGCTATTTTCTCCTTAGTCGATTAGTGGCCACTAGTTTTTACACTTAGTTCATCTTTGATATAATTGTGGAGGACCAACCTCTCTATAGGTCATGAAGGTTGAAAAACCTTCCACCACACATTGTGGAGCCTCCACCACCACCTCGACGCCGGAGGACTAATTCCCATGGTTCATACGAACTTACGGGCGTAACGGAACCACCTGGAGAACCACACCTTATAACTGAGTATCAATAGCTTCAAGACACTATTGAGGTTGAGGACATAACTTCTCAAGATTTTAACACACCTTTCAACCATCGTTTGACTGGACCTAACGATCCATTACTTGTAAGTGTAGATTCTCTAAGTCAACCCGAGTTTAGTGCATACCGGTTTACACCTGATTTTTTCATGACTAGTTCAGGAGACAAGTCAGGAGTTCCCCAAACTCCTACCATAGCTATTGTTTCGAGATTTTTCTCTCCTTTTATGAACACACCGGTACCTAGCTCTTCTTAGACCGCTTTTGCTTCGATCCGTCCATTTAGTTTAAATATTGGTTCTTTAGGTATGTCTAACTCTTCAACCTCGACATCACAAACTCCTTTTGGTCCCACTATTGGATCTTCCAATATCCCTTTTTCAGGGATACCTTCTGTACTATTCACGTCATCTCTGTTCACACAATAGTCCCAAGGTAATCCACAATCCACTCATTTCAGTCACGGTTTTCCTTGGTATGGAGGACACATAGCTCCTTCTACGCCTTTTATAGGTTCGATGCCCACTTCATCGACACCTTTTGTTGGCTCGATGGCTATTTTGTCTGCTACATCTATGCCTAGGTTTAACCCCTTCACAGGTCCTAATATGCATTCATTGAATGTACAAACGTCTCATATACCTATAGGGAGTATCCCCTTTTCACTGTTTGGTGGAGGGGGCGATAATATGTTCAACCCACATTACGGAGGGGCTAACACCCAACCGCAATGGATGAACACCTAAGGAAGTAATCCTTTGTCTTACAGTTGGATCAATTTCAGTAATGCTTTTACTTCACAACCAGTGGCTGGGGGCAACCCCAACCAACAGTACATGAGCCAGGTTTCGGGCAGTTCCCACTACCAAACTCCTTCTTATCAAATACCATCAGTGAGACCTCATTTTCCCTTTCTGGAAACTCTAAACTTGCCATATATTTTGAAACTAATGAATGATCTAGTGCACCATAACCCGGCATGGCCACCAGTCCCAACCAAGTTGCCTTCTGACATTCCAAAGTTTGAAGGAATGACTGGGGAAGATCTTGGTGATCACATCACCACTTTTCATCTCTGGTGTTGTTACAACTCTCTGAATGATGATTCCATCAGGTTGAGGCTCTTTCAAAGGACCTTGACTAGTGTCATGGCTAATTGGTATCCGGTATGATGGCAGCACTGACCTTCTGTCAACTTTTATGAAGAATAAGGCCACTAACTTATCTGACCACATGTTACACCTAAAATCTACCCATCATGAGATTTAGTGTATACACTCCTGAAGATATCTTGACTGTGTAATTAACCTGGGAGGATATGTACCCAATTGTACCAGGTTTTGAGAGGTCATTCTAGGTTGCACTCATGTAACATGCGACATCATAGCTTGTTTCATTGCAGGGTGCGACGAAGTCAGTTAATGGGAAAAAATAGCTTCTTCAAGGTTCTTCTTGAAACTTGCTGACTTGGGGCCTTATCCCTGACCTCTAGGGGAGTTGGTACTCGATTCCTAATACCTTGGGAGGATCCCCTATCTCTCTCCTACCACAGCTCAACCTATCCTATCCATACCCTATCTACTTAGTCCTATATAAGAGAAGCTCTACCTCTCTCCAAAGGAAGGAGGTCTATGGTGTCTACATGTTGGTGAAATCACTCTTGAGAGATCTCTACTCATCCTTGAGAGAATCAAGCTTCCTTAGGAGGAAATGGAAAATGGCTTTGTTGGAGAAGGGCTGCAGCGTTAAGCCTCGATTGTAGTTCTATATCTCTGCTATGTACTTCCCTATTTTTAGAGTAATACAAATGCTTTACACCAATATTGTTCATGTGTGTAATGATATTGAGTAGTTTACCTGCTTAACTGTTCACTTAGATCTCTTATTGTATAGATGCCCTTCACTTCTTTCTCTTGTTTCTTGTCTTGATAGGTCTTGCAGCTTGGATATGATGACCATGAGACATGGAGCAACATTCAGGAGAAAGGATCATGGATAGCATAAAATCGGTTAAGATGGGAAACCACCAGTTGAGAATCCATGTGGATGACAATGTCGTCCATACACAACTCCGTCACTTTAGATGGGTTCGTCTCTTGGAAAGGTCGTTTGAAACCATTCAATACCTACACATTCCACGAGCGTTAAACATAGTTGCTGACTCGATGGCCAACTTCATTCTAGATTGGTACATCACACACACATGATACTCATAACATGTAAAAGCATTCACAACATGTAAATAATGCATTGTATAGAAGCAAGCATATAAACCAGATCACATCATTAATTTTTGAAACACATAATGTATAAATCTTCGGACTATCTGTATATATATCTAATCTCAAAAAGGTAGTGCTGATACAAAAATCTGAAGCTCGATAGCTTTCAGTAAGTCTCTACAAAATTTGAAGCTTCGCGGCTTTTAGTAGTACAAAATCTGAGGCCTCTAAGCTCTCAGTACACACACAATGACAACATGTGGCCTATCGTCTGGCTAGTACAACCCTAGGTGGTCTACCGACCCTATCCGGATGAGTCTAGAAATAGTCCACTGCTCTTGCAACCTTACGAAGCAGTGCATTGAAGTGCGCAGTCGCTCCAACCGTGTGCACCTGCATGGGCCGCGACACCTCATCTACCGTCGACTCAGGAACAACCATAGTCAACCCACTCGGGTTGGTGCAAAATCTATCCATCTCCACGATGGCAGCATGCATAGCTGGATCCACCATCGCTCCCTCTCTTCTCTCTCCTATCCAGAAGAGAGGTCCCCACTAGTCGCATAGGCCCCACATCTTCACACACATGTTGTTCACCTGTCAGCACTATATCAAAAAAATCATAAATGCACAAAACTTAAAAATTTCAAGGGTTGTTTGTTCTTATCGAGGTCTCTCCATGCTGCTCCCTTAGGTAGCAGCAAGTCTGGGTCATTTGTGAAGTCGGTGCCACTATATGGAAAGTCCTCCACCATCAGTAACTGGCCTGCTAGCCAAGTGAAGAAATCAGGAGGGAATCCGATGATAGGACCCCCACGATGCCGAGTCATCACATCGGTCCACCTAACCATGTGTGGATCTCTGAGGTCCCTATCCTCTAGTGGTACCTGAGGACGCAAAAGTGGAACCCATTCCAGCAAGAACAAGATCACTATAGAACCATAGCCGAACTATTTGAGCTCTCCACGCTGACACTTTGTCAGCTGAGCTCGCACGTTTTTGAGGACCCCCTTGCACCAGTTGAATATCTTTGGAGACAAACAGTGCTCCGCATAAAGAATCTATGCTTTGGTGGCTAGGTGAGGAGCTTGAATCCCTTCCATCCTCGTAATGGTGAATAAAATGGCCCGCAAAGGGCGCTCCTGTACATCTCTAATGCAAATATTCCCTATAGTTTGATCAGTTTTATTGTATTTGAACATTCGGTTGACTATTTGACCTAGTTTTCGAGTGTGCAGGAGTTGTGAAGTGCCTTTCTACGCCATTTTCATGTTGAAACGGTCATCTTAGCTATGAACACCCCTTGTGAGTCTTTGTTGTTTACCCATTTTTTCATAGATTGCAATTAATGAGCTTACTCTTTCTTCTTTCTCGTGCTCTTGAAACTATGAGAATATGTTACCGAGTTATGATTTATCACTTTTCCGGGCTCGTTAAACTCCTACAGAAAAGGAACCCCCCCTGAGTCTATCTTTAAGCTCTTTTCAGGCTCTCAAAATACAAAAAGATTGCCAAGCAAACTTGTCGTGTTCACGCTTGTAAAACAATTTGAATTGTCATCTTCCTGGTGATAGTTTACCCCTTTTTCGGACCAGGGGGCACTAGTTATGAAAAAGGTATACTCCAGCCAATCATGATTGGAAGAGTCAACTAACTATGGAACAAGAAACTATATTAACTTAAACCAAAACTACAAACTACTTAATGGATTCAAAAACTATTCATACATTCAACTCAAGATCAAACTAAACTAGATAATTCCATTCTCCTTCAGGATTATTAGGAAATGTATCAAATGTAAAAAAAACGGGAGAGAA
Source organism: Larix kaempferi (assembly GCA_027924585.1). Classification (NCBI taxonomy): domain Eukaryota; kingdom Viridiplantae; phylum Streptophyta; class Pinopsida; order Pinales; family Pinaceae; genus Larix; species Larix kaempferi. The sequence continues at coordinate 16,186,829 of BSBM01000994.1, read as the reverse complement.
TGTATCAAAATGACTTTCGAATGTAACAAGGAAGCAAAATGGAAGCAAATCTAGTTTAACTTCTACAAATAAATGCAAACTAAAGAGTGTCCAATTACAACTAACTTTAAACATTATGATCTATCTTTTATCCATAAGAAAATGACATGGGACAAATGTAATCTAGAAGTAAGTAGAAAACTTAATGAAGATATTTACTTTAAGATGGATTTGATCTAGAAGCAAGTAAAAAACTTGATAAAGATATTTAATTTTGAAAATGAACCTAATCTGGAAGCAAGTAGAAAACTTGATAAAAATGACTTAGTTCTGGATCAAATCTTTTTTCATGAACATCTTCATTAACCATATGAATGAGAGAAGCAAATCCTATGCTTGAATGAAGAAACTATCAAAATTTATGTTGATGTATATGTAACTTCGGAATGTATTTCATCTACGTATTTTATTGTACTCCTATAGAGATGTATTATTCATCTATATGGAAGTGTCATCATTTGTATCGACAAGTGTCACAAGTGCTGTAACTTGCTGATGGGTTATTAGACCACCTAGTAAGGGGTCAGCCCGGATTAATGTAACCATGGGTTATTAGGCTAAGTTAGACAAGTTGGCCCCACTGGTTTATTGGGCAGGACAGGACAAGTATAAATAGAGATTGGGAGATCTCTATTTCATCATCTCATTACTCACTCTTCCATCACTCAGAAAGTGGCGCACATGTGAGGAGGAGGATCAGCTGCTAGGAGAAGACTATCTCTTGTACTTTGGTTGTATCATTGCTCTTTCTATCTCTGAGGAAGTTGTGGGGTTTTTCACTTTTATGGTTTTCCCTAGTGAAACTCTGTGTGTCTATTGTTTCATGTGATTGCTTGGTGTGATTGATATGCATTGTTATACTTGATATGCTATACATGTTATTCTCTCAGTAAAGTTCTTAGAGTATATTGAGTTAATGCTCAAAAATTAACATGGTATCAGAGCTCTGAGAAGAAGACATTGTGCAGTGGCAGAAACTAGGGTTTCTTGTTTATTGGGTTTCTCTCCACATATTTTGGAAACGTAATAAGGTAGATTGACTCTACTCAACAAGGAGAATCTATCTGTCCAATCAAAATTGAATTCTGAGCACTTTCAGTTTTGGCCCTAAACATTAGGGTTTCCACAAAAATAGGAATTTATGAAATCTGAAGACATAGCTGGAAGCTCCTTGGAAAAATCAAAGTTTAGATCTTTGGATCGATATTTTTGGTTGGGTGAAGCTTTGGGAAACTCAAACCCTAATTTAGGGTCCTCCTTAGTGAATATGGGAAGACTAAAAGGCATTTATGAAGGGTGAAACTTTGCAGATCTCAAAATCTGAATATACTAGGCTGATCACCTCATCAAGGTGCATCTTTATATCCTTTCAGAAGTTTGAAATTCAAAGTTTGAATTTTTAGGGTTTCTCTGACAAACCCTAATCCGAGACCAGATCTAGTTTTCAGCAAATCAAGTGGTAAGAACTATATCTTTTCTATTTCCATTTGAAGTACTCTTTAAGATGTCTCACCACACCAAGCTTGAAGGGGCTGATAACTTCCGAGCATGGAAGTATAGGATTGGGTTAATCCTAGAAGAAAATGAGTTGGACACTTATATAAGTGAAGAGGTCCCTTTCCCAGAGGGAGAAGAGGCTAAGGCTCTTCACAAGAACAACTTGGTGAAGGAAAAGAGAATCATTGTTGATTCTATCAAGGACCATCTCATCCCACATGTGTCATCTCTGAAGACACCCAAGGAGATGTTTGATTCCCTGACCAAGCTATTTGAAGGGAAGAACATAAATCGGAAGATGACCCTGCGGAACCAATTGAAAGGGGTAAAGCTTCAGAATGGAGAGACCATTAAATCTTATTTTTTAAGGTATCTCATATCAAGGAACAATTTGAAGCTGTGGATGAAATTGTGGACAATGGTGAAGTTGTCATGGCCACACTAAATGGCCTACTTAGATCATGGGATTCCTTTATCCAAGGAATTTGTGCAAGAAAGAAGTTGGTCTTCTTTAGTAGACTATGGGAGGAATGTTCACAAGAAGAAGCAAGGCTTGTGGCCCGAGAAGAAAAGATGGGAAATGAAGATCAAGCTCTCACATATCATACCAAAAGAAGCAACCCTAAGAAGGAGCACTCTCATTACAAGAAATCCCCTCACACCCGTCAAAAGAATAGGAAAGATATGAGATGCTTCACATGTAATGAGAATGGACACTTTGTTGCAGATTGTCCCAAGAGCAAAAGGGACAACAACTTACCCAAGAAGAAGAAAGGCAACAAGAAGAGATATCATGCTCATATGGTTGAGGATGATGAACCTCCCAAGAAGAAGGCTAGAGAAGAAAGTGATGATTCATCTAGTGAAGATGAATATGTTCCAATCTCTGCTCTCACAGGTACCATCTCTCATGGATGTAATGATTGGGTCATTGATAGTGGGGCTTCCAAACACATGACTGGGTTTAAAGAATCCTTTGATAATCTATTCGAACATGAGTCACCCCATAAGGTGAAACTTGGGGATGAATACCAATATCCTATCAAAGGAAGTGGTGAAGCCTCCTACAACCTAGGCTCTGGGAAGTCTTTGATGATGAAAGACGTGCTATATGTACCTGGCCTCAAGAAGAACCTACTCTCCATCTCTGCATTGAATGCAAAAGGCATGAGAGTTGTATTTGTATATGGCCAAGTCCTAATGTGGCCAAAGGGTAAAACTATTGATGATGTAGTGGTGATTGAAGAGAAAGAGGGAGGATTATACAAATTGAAGGGACAACCTGAACATGCCATGGTACATGAATCCATGGAGCCAAGTGAATTTTGGCATAGAAGGCTTGCACATGTGCATTATAGAGCACTACCAATTGCAAGCAAAGTTGTAGAAGATCTTCCTGAAATCGAGACAAAGCATCAAGGCATTTGCAAAAGTTGTGCAAAGGGAAAGAGCACAAAGAAGACATTTCCAAGCAGTAAAAGCAAGTAAGGAAAAATGAATTATCCACTCCGATGTATGCAGACCGATGTCACCTAGTTCTCTGAGTGGGTATGTATACTATGGTTCTTTCATTGATGATTTCTCTAGGAAGAATTGGGATTTATTTCTTGAAGAATAGAGATGAAGTATTTAGCAAATTCAACGAAATCAAATCCTTGATAGAAAACCACATTGAAAAGAAGATCAAGACCTTTAGATATGACAATGGTGGAGAATTCACTTAAGAAGACTTCAAGAAATTATGCACTGATTCAGGGAATAAGAGGGAGTTGAACACTCCTTACAATCCACAACAGAAAGGAGTAGAAGAAGCCACTTCAAAGTTGGACTCCAGCAGCTCCTGCAAGAAAGCAAAGATTCAGAGGGAGTCCACCCAACAAACAAACAAAGATAAGTTTTTGAATTGCAATTTCTTGTATATTCTATTTGTTTAAATAATGTTGTTCAATGATGTATATGCTTATGTTCCTAGACTTAGGTTGTGTATTATGCATATTAGAATAATTGCATTAATGAATAGTATACTACTAATATGCATGTGATGGGTAAGTGGCCGATGGCACTGTACAACATTCCATTGCTACTTATCTAGAATGAAACCTCTTTGTTGACATGTTGGGAGTAGTGCAAACTATTAATAATGTTCTGGTAGAGATGGAAGGCATATAGAAAGTTACAGATATGGATGAATTTTATATTGAAGCATTGGCTAAGATAATTGCATGACTATATGACATATATATTTTTATGTATAAGATTTTGTTCTGAAAAATATGAGAAGTTTCTAATCATCCAATTGAATTTGCCTTGTAGGAAAGATCGTCACCTACAAAAGAAGAACTACAACATTTGTTCAACAACAAAGTTATCTATTGAAGAACATGAAGTTCCCAGGATCCGGGATGAAGTAATGTCATGATCCGTCGATCATGAAGAATGATGTTTGGGATGCATTCCCAAGACTTGAAGGGAAGTCAGTTGTAACTTCCAAGTGGATCTACAAGATCAAGCATGCTGCAGATGGCAGCATAGAGAAATACAAAGCGAGATTTGTAGCTCATGGCTTCTCCCAGAAAGAAGGGATTGATTATGAAGAGATTTTTGCTCCTGTGGCCAGATACACTTCCATTAGATCAATACTTGCTCTGGCTGCAGTGATGAAATGGAAGATACACCAGATGGATGTCAAGACAACTTTCTTGAATGGTGTAGTCGAGGAGGAAGTGTATGTGGAGAAACCACTTGGTTTTGAGACACATAACAGGGAGTCATATGTGCGTAGGTTGAAGAAAGCCTTGTATGGCTTGAAGCAAGCTCCTAGAACTTGGTATGGTAGGATGGACAGTTTTCTATCCAGTTTGGGCTTTACCAAGAGTAAAGCAGATTCCAACCTTTACTACAAGGTTGAGAAAGGCAATCCAGTGATACTACTTCTATATGTGGATGACCTGCTTCTTACAGGAGAAGATAGGTTGATTGCTGATAACAAGAGGAAGCTTGTTTCCGAGTTCGAGATGAAGGACTTGGGGATGATGCACTATTTTCTAGGCATGGAGGTGTGGTAGAGTGCAGATGGGATCTTCCTTGGACAAGGGAAGTATGTAGTAGAGATCCTGAAGAGGTTCAGGATGATGGACTGCAAGGCCATGGCCACACCTATGGCATCGAACCTGAAGCTTATGTGTGATGCTTCATCTGATCCGGTTGATATCACGATGTATTGGCAGATGATTGGGTGCTCGATGTACCTGACGAACACAAGACCAGATATTTGCTTTGCAGTGAACATATTGAGCTAGTTCCTGACAGATCCGAGGAGTGTTCACCTGCTTACTGTAAAGCATATTCTGAGGTACCTGAAGGGTACAATTGACTATGGGCTCAAGTATGATGCGAATGAAAAGTTTAACCTGTAGGGTTATGTTGATTCGGACTAGGCAGGCAGTGCTGTAGATAGGAAGAGCATAGCTGGGTGCTGCTTCAGTATGGGATCACGTGGGATCTCTTGGTTTAGCAGGAAGAAATCCTACGTAGCACTAAGTACAGTCGAGGTAGAGTATGTTGCAGCATGTTCGGTTAGTTCTGAGGCAGTATGGATCCGGAAGCTACTTTCCAAGTTATTTGATCTCCCACTAGAGGCTACTGGTATCTTTTGTGACAACCAGAGTTGTGTGAAGCTATCTGAGAACCCGGTGTTCCACGACAGGTCGAAGCACATCGAGATCAAATATCACTATATTAGGGATATGGTGCAAAGAGGAGTAGTGAAGCTCCTATATGTTGCGACGGATGAGAAGGTTGCAGATGTGTTGACGAAGCCACTAGCCAAAGTGAAGTTCAAGTACTTCAGAGAGAGGCTTGGTGTTCTTCAGATTGTTGACACTTCGAGGAAGAAGTGATGGACACATTTGCAGGAGCCATTCCGAGCATGGTGAGAGGAGGATCCTTCCATGGCTGTGGATGTAAGCACTGATTGATGAGCATCAGGACGATGCTCCAGTTACTCCTATGTATATGCATCGTGTTGGATGCTTGTTATGATCAGTTGGATCATGTATATGTATATGCATCATGTTGGATGCTTGTGATGATTAGTTGGATCATGTATTTGTATATGTATCAGGTGGATACATTATATGATTAGGTAGATCATGGATGATGATATGTATCAGGTATGCATCAGGTGGATGCATTGTATGATCAGGATGATCATGATTGATGAGCTTCAGGATGTTGCTTCAGATTATATGTATCAGATATTCATCAAGTGGATGCATTGTATGATCAGGATGATCATGGATGACGAGCTTCAAGATGTTGCTCTAGATGATATGCATCAGGATGATGCTATGATGATGATCATGATTATCATGTGTACATCAGGATGATGTATGATGAGTATCAGTTTGATACTCTGTGGCCATGGAATAGGTTGTGCAGATAAGCATATAATATATCCCCGGGAGGTTTGTAGATAGTCTTTCAAGGTTTTGCCTATGGCATGTAATGTGGCCCTGGGATATCTGGAAAATGCTCTTTCGACGTTTTCCTTTGGGAGGACATATAATCCAGCCCTGGGATATTTGTAGATAGTCTTTCGAGGTCTTTCCTATGGCATGTAATCTGGCCCTGGGATATCTGGAAGATGCTCTTTCGAGGTTTTGTCCTATGGCATGTAATCCGGCCCTGGGAGATACGATAGGTTGAGCTGTGTGCTCGTAATCAATCCTGGGATTCTCTTTCGAGGTTTTTCCATGGTCACATGTAATACGCCTTGGATATCCAGACAGGTTGTGCTAGTCATGTAAAAGGCCTTGGATGCTCTTTAGATTTCTTTCTAGTCAAGACACTCTTTTAAGGTTTTGTGACAGTCACATATAATATAGCACTGGGAGATCTGACAGGTAGATCCATTTGCTTGTAACAACCTGGATGCTCTTGCGAGGTTTTGTGATGCATGTAATACATCCTGAGGATTCCACAGTATGGCCAGTGATGATGAAGACCTACAGGTGGTGGGCCTACATCCAGTATGAAAAGGGACTAGTTCTGTAGAACTTCCTATGATGAGTAGATCGGAGATTGATTGAGATAGCAGTAGCAATGACGATGACGATGATACAGTGATGATGATCCAGAGAAGAAGACTTGTGCTAGCAGATCTGTGTTGAGAAATACCTTCCTAGTTAAGAGGGAGTGTTGATGTATATGTAACTTCGGAATGTATTTCATCTATGTATTTTATTGTACTCCTATAGAGATGTATTATTCCTCTATACGGAAGTGTCATCATTTGTATTGACAAGTGTCGCAAGTGTTGGAACTTGTTGATGGGTTATTAGACCACCTAGTAAGGGGTCGGCCCAGATTAATGTAACCATGGGTTATTAGGCTAAGTTACACAAGTCGGCCCCACTGGTTTATTGGGCACGATAGGATAAGTATAAATAGAGATCAAGAGATCTCTATTTCATCATCTCATTACTCACTCTTCCATCACTCAGAAAGTGGCGCACATGTGAGTAGGAGGATCAACTGCTAGGAGAAGACTATCTCTTGTACTTTGGTTGTATCATTGCTCTTTCTAACTCTTAGGAAGTTGTATGGTTTTTCACCTTTATGGTTTTCCCCAGTGAAACTCTGTGTGTCTATTGTCTCATGTGATTGCTTGGTGTGATTGATATGCATTTTTATACTTGATACATTGTACATGTTATTCTCTCAGTAAAGATCCTAGAGTATATTGAATTAATGCTCAAAAATTAACAATTAATGTGCCTTGGAGAATGAAATTACTAAGTCTAATCCGAAATAGATCTTAAGAAACATGAAATAAACTAAATGAAACTGATAAATTCTAGAATAGTAAAATATTAATAAATCAGATATAAGAGAGAAACATAATCTAGAAAGCAACTAAAGCAAAGTTAAGAGAATAGAACGAGAACTAAAGAGTGATTGTGAAACTTAATTAAAACTCTATGTAATGTAAAACAAGGTCCTAATTACATATCTGAATTCTAATCAATTGCAAGAAATATTACAGTTCAAAAACCTAAGAAAACTGAATTCTAAATAAGCATAAAAACAAGGCAGAAAATATTAAAGTCCATATGACAATCCGGATGGCAGTCTAAAAGACAGTCCGGATGAGAGAAAACAATATAAACTAAGGAAAGAAGCAGATTGAATGATCTTAACTCTAGTTGGTTGATGCATATGAACCTACAGTGAAAGGAAAGCAGGGAATAGACTGTTTAGAATAAAAAATAACAAGAAGAAACCTATACTAATCATTATCTAAGGAAATGAACTATTTCTATGGCATAATAAAACAAGGCTGAGATGTAAATAAAACTAATCCACAACTATAGGAAAGAAACTAACAGAACTAATTCTAATTAGAACTTGAAATTGAAACATTAATTAGTTAAGCTCTATCTAATTTGCAAAAAGACCAAAAACAAACTAAGAAAACTATGCTTGACCGGTCATTATCAATTCTAGAAATGTAAATTAAATTAGCAACAAGATACAAATTACAGGAAATAAAGAAATGGCGTACGCAGGAAAACAGAGTTAAATACATACACTGAAAAATAAACTATTTACTTGCAGAAAGGAAGGTACAAAATACACATAAAAAAACCTCCAATTGTTGAGGGGCCCTTCCCACCAATCAGAGATTGAAGCTTAACTCAAAATAATCACCAATAGTAGAACATCAACAGATGAATGACAAAATTTTATTAACTGAGAAAAATTACAGCATCTCTATGTATAAAAATCATTGATAGCGTATATATTATCCTTATGCTTATTGCCTGTTTCTCCACAGGAGGCGTCTTTATATAAGTTTACAACAAGAGAGAAGGTCGACATAGTCAACCTCTCTAAAAATAGAAGTCTTAATGCATTAGAAAATAGCTATAGGGTGGTTCACGATAGCACATAGGTCGTCTACCTAAGTCTGTGGCATTGATTCTCCTTGACGCGAACAACTGGGCGTCGGTTTCCTTCAATCGTGGGAAGAGGATGTGCTGGTAGGCTGAGCGTGGAAGGACGAGGAACTTATGGAACATTGACGTGGGAAGAGGGTGTGCTGTCAGCTTGAGTGAATAGGAGGACAAATCTTCTGGAATGGAGGCTCACCAACCGTGAGTGACACGTCCCAAACAGAACCCACATCATCATTTTTAACTTTAATGCCCCGAACTATCTCAACCAATGATTCTGTGTGTATGATTGGAGAGATGAATGGCAGTTTGGATGCAACTGGGTGACTTTGGCGTGAACACATGGCTGAATGAAGGTCTGAACGACGACCACAACCTGCCGAACAAAAATTAAATGCCAAGCACGTCTAGAAATATAAGATGATTGTCAATAAACCATAAAAAATGACGATAATTATTCATGATTCGTGTGATATGCAAATGTGTTCATACTTGGGTCTAATTGATGATCTGAATAGAAAAATTAATGACTTATCATATCAAAATAGTGAAAATCACGCCAATATGAGCATGTTTATTGATAAAAAATGGTGACAAAATGGACACCAACAGCTAGAAATTTCTCCTTTCACTATGTACAAAAAAGCAGTTAGGCCTTTGTCCATGTCTAAAGGTGAAGTAATTCTTCAGAAAAAAGTATTCGGTACCAAGCATATTACTCTAAGTAGAGCAAATTTCAAGATTCCATCATTTTTTTGTGTAATGCATTCTGTGAAGGAAGCAAAGTATTGTGAGTGAAGAAGGCAGATTCCTAGTGCTTAAGGACAATGAAATGTCCAACATAAATTAGAGTAAAAAAAAAATTAAATGGCTCTAAGTCCTCACTCTAACACCTGTTCAAAGTGAACTAAAATCAATTCAATACAAGTTCTTCTAGGCGAAGGCAAAATCCATAAGGAAGGGAAAGGTAAAATCTATGAGGAACCCAGACTCTATGAGGTGAAGGAGCATTATGCCATCTGAAGGTCAAGTCTGTGAGAAAGGAAAATTCCTGTAGGTGAAGGAAAATTCTATGGGGAATTCGAAGTCCGTGAAAGACGAAAAACCTTGGCCCTAAGATGTCCTTTTATTCTAAGTATTTTCTGCAGTTGAGAGATGAACTCATTATCTGACCAGCATATACACGAATAATGGATGCATGCTATCAAGATCCCTCTTGGTCAATTTCGGGTGGGCTCTCACAAGGTCCAGGTTAAGAGAAATCAATCCATCCCATATCAGATCAGATTGCCAACTATGCCACTTACAAGAGATTAAGATAGAGGAGCATCTCATCTTCCATTGTCCCATCCACTATGAGACTAGAGGAAGGTATCACTACCTCTGATAGGAGTCAAGGAGTTTCCTATCCACCTTCTTCCACTATCCTGACTGGAGGTAGCTCACTCTATTTATGGAGAAGATTTTTTAACTGAGATCACAGTCTCCTCATGGTCTGACATAACCAGATAGAATCAAGAGGATCACCTCTTTCTTCCCGATTGCATCATCATCTTGGAGGAGCAAGTAACAAAAAATGACCCACACCTCTTTGACTTTCAAACCTATGAGGCCTCAGGTTCATCTCAACCCTCACACTAAGGTATCGATTGAACTCCACAAGATCCCTTCAAATATACCTTTCTAGACCTCAAGGAAACCACCACTAGTCTGAAAGATAGATTAGTTCCAGGAATCACAAAGTTGAACCCCCCTCCCCCCCCCCCGCACAAAGTACCACCCACTAGATCAAGTTGTGTAACCAACCTTCCATCAAGAGCTATACAAATAAAAGTTGGGAATGGAAATCAAAGTCAATAGGAATTAGCTATACAAAGCAAAGTTGTCAATGAAAATCAAAGTTAATAGGAAGTGAATTAAACTGGGTGTAGACCAAAGTTTGAAGTAAAAGGTGAAGTAGGAGTAAAAGGACAAGTGCCTATTTCAAAGTGAAGTAGATATAGCAAATAGAACTGAGGATTTAGGATTCTAATAGATTGTTTATGCAGCATATCAATTTCTAAGCTCGTTAGTCATTTTTCTAATTCATTTTTTGGGTTTTTTTTACTTTTTCAAATTTCACCCTTTTCTAGTTTCAATTTCCAGATTCAGTTTTCAGATTCTAGTCTAGAGGGGTACTTGAGAAAACTAAGTTGCAAGAAATCAAGCTTCTTGGCCAAAATGGATGCACTTGGAAGAGAATTGGTACAATAGAACACATCAACTCGACTATCACCATTAAGGCCATTTATAGTTATGACCCGCCTTTACCAATTGATTCGATCATTAAAGACACTCAACTTCTAGCTATTGGATATTTCTTGGAAGAAACCAAATAGATACTTAAACAACAAAAGGAGAATTAAATTTTCCCAAGATATGAAAAAATCCTATCAAGAGTCAGGACAAGCAACTACAATGTGTGTGAATTTGAAGTGGGAGATTGGATCTTCTTGACACTACAACATTATAAGCAAAATTATCTCAAAGATAAAGGGGTGGAAAAGCTTGGGCCTAGATACTAGGGGACTTATAAGGTTCTAGCAAGGGTGGGACAAGTTGCATATACTCTTGAAATGCTAGCTAGGTCATGTGTTCATAACACCTTCCATGTCTCATGCTTGAAGAAAGTGGTAGGGAAATAGATAAAATTTCAAAATTTACCCCTCTTAGATGTTAAAGGACATGTTCTTCTAAGTCCAAAGCTTTGGAAACTTGAAAGAAGTGAATACTAAGGTAATATTAAAATTTAGCATACCTAATTTAGTGGAAGGATTTTCCACTTGAGGATGCCACATGGGAGTACCATGAAATAGTGCAACATCCAACACAAAAATTGTTTTAGCCAAAGCAATTCAAGGAGGGGGCAATTGTTACAATGTTTAGAAAAACCCCACTTTGTTACTGATAATAATTACATGTGTGCATTATTTTTTATTTTCTTATCATAAAGAGTTATTAATCGATGCTTACTTTAATTGCTATCATTATACATGCTTACATTAATGTCCCTCTCACTCATGAGATCCTTGCAACTCCTCCTATATTTAGTGTTTAGTAACTTCCAGTCATAGTTGTGAATCATTTGAGTATTGTAACTCTTATTTTATTGAATTCCTCTAGTATGTAAATTAGTTATAAAGAGGTTCTTAGGCATTAAAATAGGGTCTTCTTGTGAAGTGTGCTACCACAGGTATTTTGGAAGAGACTATTTGGGCCAAGAGTAGTGTCAATACTACCTTGGATTTGTCCTAAGTTGGCATCCATACCATCTCAAAAGAGTTTATGTTCAATGTACCTATTTTCTAGGTTACACGATGTTCAACGACACACTATTTGCTGCTAATATTTACTTATTTTCTTCAAATTCTGTATTTAGTGCTAGATGGAATCTCTGGTATTTCATTGTGTCACTATTGTTCATCTCTTCATTGTTAGTACTCTTAAAAGTTAAAACTATTGAAGATTTTCCTGCGGTTATTTTGTTGTTAGTTTCATATTTTGGGTGGCTTTAGATTTCATATTTTTTAGACCTAGTTCCAGATTCAGTTTTCATATTTCAGTAATAATAACAAAATTTGCAAAGGGTGAAATTTGAAAAAGTAAAAAAAACCCAAAAAATGAATTAGAAAACTGACTAACGAGCTTAGAAATTGAAACTAGAAAAGGGTGAAATTTGAAAAAGTAAAAAAATAGCTAAGTTGGAAGATTGCCACTATGGATGATCACTTAACAAGTTTACAATGTGCATGGGGCCAATACTATTGATGTGGAAGAGCATTTCAATGGGAACCAAAATTGTGAAGTGCACACCAACTTGGTAGAGACAATGAGAAGTCTCACTAAGCAGATGATAAAGGCCAAAGAAGACTGAAGTTATGTGAGCAATCAATTGTTGGAGAACTAAAGAAAAATGTAAAATTTATTGATGCAGGAAACTAAAAGGAATGAAAGAAATACTCCAACAAAAGATCCAAAGGCTCTAGAAAATATTCTCTTGGTTTACCGTCGTATGAATCATTAAAGAGCTCTCATGATATCCATAAGGGGAAAGATCCCATTGAGACAATCTTTCAAAGAGAACTCAAAAAGGCTAGACCACCTATGTTAAGAACTTAACTATTGTATAATTGTAGTAGAAAAGCTCATCTAGAAATTATGTTGATGTCATGAGTTATTTTCTATTGAGATTCTGAGAATATGTGGTCTAATCTTCACTTCTAGCCATGTGCTTACCCTTTATTTGCGGTGTTAGGCCTGTTACTAGATAGTTAACTACTTTTTTAATTTGCATTTATGTGGGCTCATAATTCCCTTCTCGAGGAAGATGCCCCGACCGCTTGAGTTGTGTATAAATACACCTCTCAAGGGTCATTTGTATCAATTCATTCAACATAGTGTGATCATTATTTAGCCTACATCCACCTATCTCTTGCATTCTCTTTTCATGTAATGGTGTTATCTCTTGTGATCATATTTTACCAATTTAGGGTTTGTTGGTTAGTTCCAATCAATCCTTTCATTCTAGCTTGTGATCGTATTGGAGTGAGGTAGTGAATGTTTTTTTTAATCAATTGTTGTTGTGGTACACATACTGTGTTGATCTTCTATAGCACTCCATTTTACATATCATAATCCTTACACTCCTTTTATCTGACCTACAGTTGACCTACACATCCAATTGAAAATGTTGACAAAGTCCCCACCTCTCTAATACATCTCATTGAAATATACAAACTCAAATGTGGCAAGGTACTTAATGTTGTTATTTAAGGGAAATCAGACAAGAAGTCAACCACTTTGCTTTGTGCCCCCTTTTATATAGAATGATTAGGCTCAATTGTTGCAGCTTTGCAACCCATATTTTTGCAACTTATACTGAGACTATAAGCATATAAGTGGCTTGTGGTTGTTATGGCTCATTGTCTAGTATTGCCAACACTTAAATCACACAATTGTGTACATCTTCTTATGAAAGGTCAGAACTTGACCACTGCATATATAAATTCTCCAAGTGGAATGCCACCAATATTCCTTAGTAGATGAGCATAACCCCATGGAAGATGATAATGCATTTGTTTCCACTTTAAAACAAAATTCAAGGTCTAGCAGCATCATCATATATCCATTGTAGGTCCTTTTCTTGAGCTCATCTAAGGACTTCTACTACATCTTTTCCCAGATGAAGTATGTTCTTTAATATTTCTTTTATCAATAGCGAAAATGCAATGTAAGAGAAGTGAGAAATAAACTCATGCAGATGTTTTTTCATCCATGTGTAACTTCTAAACTTTGATAGGAAGTTCAGTCTCAACCACTTATCGACAACACTTATCTTTTCTAAATTAATATGAAGTCCATCTTTATCAACAATATAGCCCAACTATGTTATCAAGTTCATAAAAATGAACTCTTCTTTGTATAGACTTGAATTTTTTGCTTCCTCATGAGCATGATGAACAACAGTTCTGGGCATATTTCTCTATGGAACAAAGTTTGGGACAAAGTAAACTTGTGCATGACAACCAAACAAGGTGCTGGTCTAAAAAAAAATTAGGTTTGTTTCAATAGAATTAAATATTGTGAAAAAGATGTTAGACCTACAAGTTACCAACATATTTCCCTTACCTTAGCAAAGATGTTCTTTTGGCTATTGGAATTTGGTTCTCTAAATGGTTTCAACATATGGGAAAGCAAGTTTAAACTACGATGAAATCTAACTTTTCTTGAGGCCTGTGATGCCATAGTTTCTCCCAAAACTTGTCTTGGCATACGAGACTTATTACAAAATGAAAATCAAAAGGTTGTTTAATGAGGTATCATTCAAAGTAATTACGCATATATTGCAAAACATACTATGCCTAGGTGTTTAACAACTTATAATACTTCCCAACTAAGGTTCTAATAACAACGTCCTTGAGTCACACTATTCAAGTCCAAAACTCCATATTTAGCTACAGTCTTGCAACTAAATTCCATCAGACAAAGGAAACTATAATACCAATACTAAATTTTTTATCCTCTATGAATTATTCATGGCAGAGGACAAATATTTGATAAGGAATGAATCTTCACCCGCCCCTGAATTTCTCAGGTATATCAAACTTCAATATCCAGAATTGGGTATTCAAGTAAAATGTTCACCATTTAATCATTAATCAATTTGAATCTATCATTTATACTGAAAACAGATATGGAGCTATTGGCTCTCATCAAATAAAAAATTTGCATTCATTTGCCACATATTTACAGAAATTCGACCACAGTTCCAGGTAATTAAAAATGATCGTCTTACCTTATCAATATTTACACTCTACAACAATGAATGAAGAGATGGATGCACTTCTATGAAATATGATTCCCTCTCCTTGCAATCAATTGATTTACTGGCTCTACATTCCACATTGATTTGGTTGACAGGGTTCACTTATTGTGCATAGGGCTTCACCACAAAACCCTTGCCTCAACCCTTGCCTCTTCACATGGGGGCTTCACCACAAAACCCACTCAAAACCAATACTTACACTCGACTCCATCAACAACTCGGTTTACATAGCCAACAACTCGGTTTTCAACAACTTTAAGCTTTCACACACTCAACATGGGGGATTCACCACAAAACCCTGGCCTACCCAGCTTGGATTACTTCAATCTACGCTCTCTGAGATAGCTGTCCCATGAGCACGGGGGCTTCACCACAAAACCCACACAAAAACCTGTCTTACTCTCTTTGAGATAGTTGTCCCATGAGCATGGGGGCTTCACCACAAAACCCTGGCCTACGCAGCTTAGATTACTTCAATCTATGCTCTTTGAGATAGTTGTCCCATGAGCACGGGGGATTCACCACAAAACCCACACAAACCCCTGGCCTACGCTCTCTTAGATAGCTTTCCCATGAGCACAAGGGCTTCACCACAAAACCCTGGCATCGACGCGCTGCAGCTCTCATTGCCATTTCAGGTATATTTGGCAGCCCACCCATATAATATATACCCCAAGGTATTGGTGTATTGTTGTATTAAATTAAAAAACCCTAATGCCCGTGAATATATAAGCAATATAATATTTGGGTTTTCATGTTGTTTAAATACCCCCAATATGAATGAACATGGTATGGTATTGGCCCCCAGTGAATCCCCTGTGACATTAGTAGTGCGGCACCATATAAATTATATCTACATGCATTTTCATCTTTATTCAATTTTATTTAAACAAATGGCATTTATTCAAATCTATGGAATCAAAAGCATCATTTCTTTCATTGATTCATAATATAATCTTCAATTCATATTTCTCAATCAATCGAGCATAATCATCATTTGCTTGTCAATCAACAGTTTTTATCCAATAATAATAAGCATAACACATTGTTCAACTTTATCTAACTGGGTCACTTCCATACAAGTTCCCTCAAAGTTTAGTCAATCGACTGTGTCAAAAGCGGGCATTACATACACCCTCTCTTAATAAAAACTTTGTCCTGAAGTTAATTTTTATCATACATTCGTAGAAACTTCCATTTTATTTTCATAATCAATTTTTCATGCCATTCTCTTCTATTTTTCGACAAATATGCATGGACATAAACAATAGATTTTCTCTCATCACTAATTTTATGTTTCATCCAACAAAGTTCCAGCAGATTCTCAATAATCTAACGGTAATTTCAAGTAATTTTAATCGAGTAATACTTCTGAATAATTGTCAATGATAACTCAGATTTTCAATACCTCCTAATCATCTGTGATATTCCATTAAGTTAGATCTCATCAATAGCCATATGATAGGTATCCAATCAACTTTTAGTATAACAAAATCTAAGTAAGAATTCAAATCTATTTGGTTTTCCTCTCCTCTGAGGTTAGAAGATAAACATCATACAATTTCCAGTAAGATATAGATTGTTAGTTAAAACCACATATTAATAGTTCAAGGGAGACTACCCCATCGTCATCAATCAATGCATAAGTCATTCAATATTCCTGTAATATTATTTCCAATTCCATAAATATTTAATATAATTGATTATCAACTTGTTACAAAAGTGTCGAAAATTAGTGGCTTGGACAAACATATTAATATAACTACCTAGTTGTTCTGTTAGTGAAATCATGTCCAGGACAAGGAGCTTATCACATCCTTACCTCATTTGTCATTGCTATTTTCATATGACCCATTCAACATACTTGCAAAGTCACATACTATGTGGGTCATCATAGTCTCATTGATTCATATCATAAGAACTAGTCATCTCTTAGTTTAAGTTGCACCTTGTCAGTTGGTCAACATCATTGTTTTCAGTTAACTGTGCTAATCATCTCCATACATTGCTTGATAATAATCATTTTCATATGACCCTTTCGACAGATTTACCAGGTTCTGTTTCCCCATTATCATGTCATGGCCAAGTCAAGTTTGTAGTTTTCATTTTCGTTAACAATATTGTCATGACGCAAAATCAATGTCCCTGTGTTCAAATTATCACAATAGTCATGTCGATACCTCGTTTTCCAATTCCTGAGTTTGTTTCACCCTCGAGACCATATGTAGAAGTCTCAACAAGTATATGCATTTTTGTGTCATGACGGCCAAAATCACCAAGTTCACTTGCTTCGTTAATTGTCTATTTGGGATCATCCACCATTTTTCTCATCGTAACTATGTTCCTAAAGTTATAAGCTACATACGAAGTGCTCCCTTTGCAAGAAAACAACAATGTTCTCCATTTTAAAGACACAAAGAAGCTTATTCCTCAAGACCCCTTTTTATTTTTAGTTTTAGTTTTTTTTATAATAAAACATATACTAATCCTATATAAATTATTATCTCATTTTCAACGAACCACTTTTCTTTTAACTCAATCTACACCTAATACTCTTAATTTTATTTTTACATATTCATAAGGATATAAACATGATTTCATTATTTCTCAAACATAATTTATTTTATTTTTAAAAGATAACAATTCTTTATACTCTAATACATATAAGAACTTGTATATATATATATATATTCAAAATAACATTTTATATATATATATATATATTTTCAAAATAACATTTCTTATATATATATTCAATATAACATTTCTTTTATATATATATATATATATATATATATTCAATATAACATTTCTTTTATATATATATATATATATATTTTTTTAATATAACATATATTTTATATATATATATATATATTTCTTTTACAACAATTACATTAAATTTACATATAATTTTCTTACTCTACTATAACAACTATATTTAATTTTAGTTGAACCATTAACTAACACTACTCCACTTTCGTTTTAGAACATAATTAATGAATCCATCTAATCGTTCTAACATAAGAATGAAACCTATTTACTTCCATTACAGCTCGTGGCATAATCTAACCAGAGGAACAGACTACATTTAAGACAGACGTTTAGACTGCAGAGTATGCAGTCAACAGAAGGGAAGGGGGTGTTTATGGGATGAATTACCTCGCACACTTTGCTCACGTGCATAAACGACAGTGTATCAGGGCTCCCACCGAGATCGCCTGGTCTCTGGACCAACAGAAGGTTTAAATAATGATAACCAAAACACAACATGGTGACATATCTATCACGACAAATTGCTCGTTTTCCATGAACCAAGATAATGCACCCGAAGTTGCACTCACTTGGTTTATCAATCAAGTCAACGGATCGTTGGATTTGTCAATAATAACTTTTATATTTACTGCGTATAATATTCACACCGGGTAGAAATATACTATGAACCTGTTCTAGTTGCCAAATAATTAATTCAATCTCTTGCGAACAGTAACACGTTCTTCAACAGTGTATATTTTCATAGATCAGCTGACAGATTTATTTTTCGTCACTACATACATATAAAAAAATTATGAAGAACAACCTGTTTCATGCGCAGAATGAGAATTAAAAGGACCATGCTTCTACCATGCTTCTAAGATCAATTTCTTGAAATAAGCCTTCCACTAATGACAAAGTATATAACCGGCTTATATTTATTGTAATATTCTTTCCAAATATCAAATTAAAAATAGTAAAAGAAAGCATTGCATTCATAAAAAAAAAACTAAAAAAACTAAAACAGTTATTGTGGAGATGGATGGTTTCGGAAATAATTGGGTTTCAATTTCATAGTGAAAAAATAGATTGAAATAATAAATTTTCCTACTGAACACAGATTTACATAGATTCCTTTGGAATCAAGGACAGATCTATAGTTCAGATAAGGAAGGAAAAGACGAGAGCCCTTAGTTCGAGAACCATGCTCTGATACCAAAATGTAGGGCTCCTACCGAATCCCTAACTAAATTCTACTTAACGTCTGACCTTCTACCAATTCTCAATATAAAATTGTATAACATGACAAATGCGAATCACCCGCTTAATTCAACCCTATAAAATCACTGCTTTAATTTCAATACAAAAGAAATCATTAAGGACAATAAAAACTTGTCCGTGGTGGTCGATCCAACAGTTGAAGAAGTCACCAGAGGGGTTGTCGCTTAATCTGATCCAAGCTTTCAACAATTTACGGAAGGACTCATCGGTTGACCTCCCTACCACATTGGGAGTAGTCTTCTTCCTCCCAGTCCCCGGAGCAAATAGGGGTCGCAAAGAACATGCAAGCCTAAAAATTCAGAAGAAATCTCCCAATACCCAGAGTAATTCTCAACCAAACTCACATAGATCACACTTTTCTCAAATTTCCATTATGCAATCCGTCGAGGATTAGGGAGCAAGAGATCATTTTCTCTTTATTCTCCCTTTCTTAAATAGAAAAGTCTTGGACGACATGCCGTCATCTCATGCAAAATTAATTTAATTTATTAATTCTCTAATATTCATTCTCATGCAACCATCTATCACTCTCACAAACTAGTGCACATGACTTCATCAATTCTCTCTTAGTTGCCTCTTTAGTCTAAAATCACAATCCCTACATTAGTGAGTGCATGTGGAGTTAAACTCGTGGATTTCTACCAATCTAGATTTGCTCCAAAATCAAATATATCTAATTGATTTATTTTTTTATTTTAATTCAATGCACGTCTTCCTAAATCATTGGATGTACATAACTTCTACCTCAAAATATCCTCCCTTAATTTTTGCTCAACTTAAGATAAATTTTCCTTTATTCACAAATTTAGCATTTACATATGCATAATTCAATGTGTCACTAAATGTTTAGTGCAATTATGCAAGTAGTTCCATTTCTTGTCGTTGTCTAGGTACAATGTCTATGGGTCCTTTTGACAATTTCCTTGTCCTTGTCCTCGTGTGGGGAGTGCGATGTAGTGATTAGGAATCATTATCGTAATCATCTGACCACATTTCCATGGAGACTAATGGCGATTGA
The DNA here is from genome assembly GCA_027924585.1 of Larix kaempferi. Classification (NCBI taxonomy): domain Eukaryota; kingdom Viridiplantae; phylum Streptophyta; class Pinopsida; order Pinales; family Pinaceae; genus Larix; species Larix kaempferi. The sequence goes on along the minus strand of BSBM01000994.1, from coordinate 16,166,920 downwards.
GGAATAATATCTTACTTATTGCGTGCCCCTCAATGCCTTGTATGTGACCAAATCATTGTGTCCTCGCCCATGTCGAGTAAAATATGCACTATCTAATTCAACACTTAATTGTCCACCCGGAGGCTCGTAAGCTTAGAGGTGATGGCACAGTATGTGCAGGACTAGAAGCCTAAACTACCCTAGCCTAACTTATCCTAAAGCTGGTAATTTACTTAAAAGTGGAAAGTGAAATCTAATTCAGAACAAAAAACTGAGTCACTTACATTTTTTAAAGAATCTATCCTATTATTTATTAAACAATACTACATACAACACTTCATTCAGACACTACATAGGACATTACATTCAAATCAAATCATAACTAAGAATGATCTAAGATTGGGAAAAATGATTGAATCAAAGGCTATGGGCTAATAAGTAAATGCTACTGCTATTCTATATGAGAAAACTATTTCAAATGTAAATTTAATTGTTATTTTAAAACTAACACTATGCTACTTTAATCTAAAATAGAAATCAAAGTTGTAATGAAATGGAAACTCTTTTCTAGAAAGCAAATACCGAGTTGAAAGCAAACTGAACTACAGAAGCAAAACTTATTTCTTTAATCAATTAATCAAAACCTAATCAATTAATCTAACCTACCTACGAATTAAGAAACTATCTACTATGCGAAATCATACTTTAAATTAAAAGATAAAACTTATTTGCATCCTATCTACTTCGAAACAAGAGACTATGCTGCTTCAAGAAATTGTGCTAACTAATTAATCTATGAAATGTGATTCAATCATTAACTATGAATTCAAGAAAGCGAGATGAAATGTTGTTCTAAAGACTAAGCATAAAGCAATAAACTATTTCTTCAAAGCAGTGAATTATTCATAAGCAAATTATCTAACTTCTACTTGGCAAATTTGAAAAGGGCTTTCTACTATTGCTGGAAACAAAGACTAATCTACAAACAAAATTCAATGGCTATCTAAAACAGAAATCATTCTTTCAACTACATATCTATACCAAGGAATTCAAAACTCTATCTTCTACGAATTCAATTTCAAAGCAATGAAACCCTACGTCACTAGAAAGGAAGGCAAAAATGCAATGAACAATAAAAACAAGATGGAAGCATGTTATCTATTTGGGAAATTGAAATAAAGCAAAACATTTGCACTGCCAAGACTTTAAGACTCAATCCTATTGTTGTTAAGAGAAAGGATTCTGGGAATGATGTATAAGCCCTATGACAACCAAAATAATGAAAGCAAACACACACTACATCTAAAAATGTTTTCATTTTAAAGAAGCATTCAAGTATTCGAAATTAAAAACGTTTTATACATAGCAGTGAAGAAAACAATACCATTGCTTATATGGTGGCACAATCCAGATCTGGAAAATGTTTTATACACAGCAACAAATGAAAACAACACAATTACTTACCTAAACAAAATGAAAAGATGTAAATACACAACACAGGTGCTCACACAATTCTGGGGAGGCCTCCCAGTATTGGTGGCTAAAGCTTTACTAGCTAACCAGTCACAGGAGCATGAGAAAAAACAAATTTGAACCAGGGGTTGCATATATATAATAGTTTGTACATGGGAGAGAGGGTTGACCCTTTCAGTCGTCGACCCCTCTAAAAATAGATCATCTTAAAGGCAAGGAATAGATCTGAAATTGAAGAGGGCGTTTTCCCCCAAATCATGCATAAATAGTTTCCTTACTTGGCAACAGAATCGTTGGATGCTTGGACGAGTTATGAAGCAAATATTTGCAGGCAGAAGCTCGTGAACCATGTGTACCAGGTGGAAAACAAAACCCATGTTCATGTTTGTGTCTTTAATGTCTCTAAGTACCTGAACCAATGATTTCAGAGGTGCGAATGATAGTCTGAATGAGAACGATGGTCCAAATGGGCATCCGTATGTGAAAAATTACCTGTATCATCACAACTATGGGTCCAAGATGTTTAAAATCATTAATCCAACATATATAGACAATAAATCATCATAAATTATATGGAAATAACATTAATTTGAAAGGATTCAAAATATTCATACCTAAGTAAAGAGTAGTGTCATAGGGGTGAAAAGTATGAACTTGATGTATTAAAAATGAAAAAATAGTATAGCCATGGCACGATCATAGACTCAAAATTGTAACAAAATTGGGGCACCAACATCCCGTATGACACATGCTACCCGAGTGAGTTTATAGGGCTTCTGACCCATGTGTGGAATGCTATTTTAGGGTCAATAGTCTGTCGTCATAACCTTATGTATGTTTGATGTTCTTTACAACCCCATGTTATTCCATTTGAGAGTGAGTCGGTAATTCATTTTACCTGCTACTGCACAGACTCAAAGTGCATATTAGTAGAGCTGCACCATATAAAGTATATCATCATGCATTTTCATCTTTATTCAATTCTATTTAAACAAATGGCATTTATTCATATCTATGGAATCAAAAGAATCATTTATTTCATTCATTCATAATATAATATAATATTCATATTTCTCAATCAATCGAGCATAATCATCATGTGCTTGTCAATCAACAGTTTTTATTCAATAATAATAAAGCATAACACATTCTTCAAGTTTATCTAGTTGGGTCACTTCCATACAAGTGCCCTCATATTTTAGTCAATCGACTGTATCAAAGGAAGGCGTTACACCTGTTAGAAAAACAGGATCGCAGAGCAATAGCAATAAATAGAAATGAAAATATAATCACACATACAGATTACGAGAGAGACACAGATATATCATGGTTCACCCAACTTGGGCTACGCCCATACTAAAGTTGCCAGTCTTTATTATTATACCGTCCATCAAAGTGAAGGGATACAACCTGCAGCACAACTACTACACTTCCTCTTCACTGTCTCATAGTCTCTGTTATTGATCTCAGAGATTTTTATAATGCATAAAACCTAATACATCAACCCTAGCCATATTACAATGTATTTCTTTGATAAGGGAAATATAATGAGAAAAAACCACGTGTTACCCAAAACCATGGGCCTGTAAAACAACCCCAAAAATTTCCTTCAGGTGCTTCGCCCCTAGACCCCCCAGCCAGGGGGGATGGTCCCCACTGGAACCCCATGGGGGGGCGATGCCCCCCCACACCCCCCTGTTGGGGTGAGTGTACAACCCACCTACATATGATATTAAATTGGGGTACAAACATGACTGAATAATAATATCTTTGAATCTGGAGATCACGCTCCACAACCAACAATCTCCCACTTGGAGACTGGTCACAACAACTCCACTGCTGTTACACTTGTTGGACCTTGGACTTGAAAACTTTCTCATATTCACCTTCATGCTAGAAGGCCAACTAAAGCCGAGTAGTAACTCAGTTTCTCTCTGGTCACTACCTTTGTGAACATGTCTGCAGGATTCTAGCTAGTATGTATCTTTTCCAGCTTCAACGGTTCATCTTTCATAACATAGCGTATGAATTGGTACTTGATCTGTATATGTTTAGTCCTGGAATGGAATGCTGAGTTCTTTACAAGATGAATGGCACTTTGGCTGTCAATATACAACCTGCTATCCTTCTACTTCTTACCCAATTACTCCATAAACCTCTACAACCAAATCATCTCTTTACTAGCCTCTGTAACAACAACATACTCTGCTTTCGTTGTTGAAAGTGCAACAACCTTCTGCAGTTTTGAAATCCAACTTACTGATGTTCCACCTGCAGTAAACACATACCCTGTGGTGCTCCTCCTACTATCCTTATCACCTGCAGAATAGTGTCTGAACCTCCAAAACATAATTCCTGAGTGGTAGTACCTCTCAAATACCTGAGAATCCACTGTACTGTCTTCCAATGTTCTTTACCTGGATTGTTCATATATCTTCTCACAACTCCCACTGCTTGTGCATCATCTGGTCTTCTGCACAGCATGGAATACATCAAGCTACCAACTGCTGATTGATAGGGAATCTTGGACATGTAATCTGTCTCTTCCTGTGTCTTGGGACACATTTCCTTACTTAGACTAAAATGGCTAGCCAAAGGTGTACTAACTGGTTTTGCATTCTTCATTTTGAACCTCTCCAACACCTTTTGTATGTACTCACCCTGAGACAATGTCAATTTGTGATTTTTCATGTCTCTTGTTATTCTCATACCAAGGATTTGCTTTGTAGCACCCAAATCCTTCATTGTAAATGAAGCTAGCTTCCTTTTGAGTACATTTATATCCTGCATGTTAGACCCTGCAACAAGCATGTCATCCACATACAATAACAAGATAATATATCTTTCATTGTCTAGCTTCTTGAAATAAACATAGTGGTCAGAATGACATCTACTATAACCTTGTTCTATCCTAAACCTGTCAAATTTTAAATACCATTGCCTTGGAGCTTGCTCCAAGCTATACAAACTCTTTTTCAACCTGCATACCAAGTTCTCCTTACCTTTGACCTCATACCCTTGTGGCTGCTGCATATATATCTCTTCCTCCAAATCCTCATGGAGAAAAGTTGTTTTTACATCTAACTGTTCAAGATTCAAATATTCTACCGCCACTAGACTTAAGATAGTCCTAATTGAAGTCATCTTAACAATAGGAGAAAATATTTCATCGAAATCTATACCTTTATTCTGTGTAAACCCCCTTACAACAAGTTTGGCCTTGTACCGCTTCCTACCTCCTTCTTCTTCCTTCAACCTGTAAATCCATTTGTTTTGCAATGCTCTTTTACCAGCAGGCAACTGAACCAAGTCCCAAGTCTAGTTTCCTACCAATGAGTCCATCTCCTCATTCATACCTTGCTCCCACTTCTTTCTAGTTTCCACCTAAATTGCTTCGTCATAACATTCTGGTTCACGAGTATCAGTCATCAACAAATAATACATTGAAGGAGAGTATCGTTCAGGGAGACTACTTAACCTAGTAGATCTTCTTGCAGTTGCAGGAGTTTCAGGTACTTGTTGCTGTTTTTTATTTTCTAGCACCTTTGGAACTTCATTTTCTTGAATTTCATCAAGTACTGTGTACTCCGTGTTTTCCTTTTCCTGTTTATTTCCCTGCAACTAATCTTTATACATGACCTTTTCATTAAATATGACATCTCTATTTCTAATGATTTTGTGATTTTCATAATCCCATAAATGATAACCAAAATCATCAACCCCATATCCAATAAAGGTACATTTCTTGGATTTAGCTTCAAGCTTTGTTCTATTTTCCTTACCAATATGGACAAATGCTTCACAACTAAACGTTCTCAGAAATGATTAGTTTACCTTTTTTCCTGTCCATGCCTCCTCTAGAATACCACCATCCAAAGCACTTGAAGGTTCTCTATTTATTAAATAAACAACAGTATTTATAGCATCTGACCAAAACTATAAGGGAAACCCTGCATGCAATCTCATACACCTTCCACGCTCCATGATCCTTATGTTCATCCTTTCAGACACACCATTTTCTTGTGGTGTTCCTGGGACTGTCTTCTCTCTACGAATCCCATGGTATGAATAGTAACTATCAAACTCCTTGCTGCATTACTCACCTCCATTATCATATATGAGACACTTCAACCTTTTTCTTGTCTCATTCTCAACCAAAGCTTTCCACTTCTTAAAAGTAGGAAACACATCATATTTCTGTCTAATGCAATAAACCCAAGTTTTTCTAGTTGCATCATCAATAAATGTAACATAATAATGAGAGCCACCAAGAGATTGTACCTAAGTCGGTCCCCATACATATGTATGCACAAGCTCTAAATTTTCATTCTTATTTTGTTTCCCAACCCTGAGAAATCTGACTCTCTTCTGTTTTCCATAAACACAGTTCTCACAGACTTCCAAACTTACCTGCTTCAAATCTGGCAGCAGCTTCCTTGAGTGGAGGATCTGCATCCCCTTCTCACTCATGTGGCCAAGCCTATGATGCCACAATGCTGTATCTGTTCCTGTGGAAGCTAAAGAGATAGAATGGTTAGTATTATGAGGACATAAATACAACGTACCTACCCTATCTCCTTTTGCTATCACCATTGATCATTTAGTGATCTTCCACCACTTTTCTCCGAACGTAGATAGACAGCTAGCATCTCCCAACTGCCCTGTTGAGATCAGATTTCTTTTCAAAGTAGGAATATGCCTTACATATTTCAACAGCCAATCAGTTCCATTCTTAACTTTTATCCATACCTTACCCATTCCAACAATTTTACATGGCTCGTTATCACCCAATAAAACATGTCCAAAATCACTTGGAACATAATCATGAAAATATTTCCTATGGGGTGTAGCATGACATGAAGCCATTGAATCTATTACCCAATAATCACTAGTATTATCTAATGCAAGAATCAAAGCATCTTGTAACACATCACCTGCTACATTCGTTTCCTGGGTAGTTTCCTACTATCCATCTCCTTTCTTCTTTAAAGTTCTGCAGTCTTCCTTCATATGTCCTTTCTTTCCACAGTTCCAGCACTCTATATTTCCCAGTCTGTACTTGGATCTACCCTTTTTAGATTTGTTGTGATTACCTTGGCTCTTTCCTCTCTCCTTTTGTCTTCCCCTGCTCTCCATGGTCAATGCATTACCTGATGTCTCACCTTTGCTTTTTCTTTGCATCTCCTCACTAAGAATAACACCAATAACATCATCAAATTTCAAGGTGTTTGAACCAGAGACAGAGTTACTTACAACCATATTCCATCTTTCTGGCAATGAATACAAGATTAGAAGAGCCCTAACCTCATCATCAAAGTTCACACTTACATAACTTAGTTTATTTGTAACCATATTAAACTCATTTAAATGATAAGTAACAGATTCACCTTCAGACATTTTCATATTAAATAAACACTTCATTAGAAATACCTTGTTGCAGGCCGAGGGGTTTTCATATAGCTTACCCAGTGCGCTCATCAAACCATTCGTTGTCGTTTCTTTTGAGATATTGAAAACCACCGATGAAGCCAAGCTTAGTCGTATTGTTCACAGAGCCTTTCTGTCAAGAGCCTCCCATTCTTCATCCTTCATGGCCACTGGCTACTTTTCTCTTCCTCCTAATGGCAGAAAATAGATCCTTCTGGTACAGATAGTCCTCCATTTGCATCTTCCAGAACTAGAAGTTTTAGCCATTAAACTTCTCGACCTTAAAATTTCCTTCTTTTGCCATTGCTCCCACTCGAACCAAAAACCCTAGCTTCCTGCGGGTTTAACTGCCAAATAGACATTTGTCTCTTATAACAATTGCTAGAAAAATAGGATTGCAGAGCAATTGCAATATAATCACACATACACATTATAAGAGAGACACAGATATATCGTGGTTAACCCAACTTGGGCTACGTCCACACTGAAGTTGCCAGTCCTTATTATTATACCGTGCAACAAAGTGAAGGGATACAACCTACAACACAACCGATGCACTTCCTCTTCACTATCTCACAGTCTCTCTTCTTGATCTCAGATATTTTTACAATGCATAAAACCTAATACATCAACCCGAGCCGTATTACAATATCTTTCTTTTATAAGGGAAATACAATGGGAAAAAACCATGGGTTACCCAAAACCATAGGCCTGTAAAACAACCCCAAAAATTTCCTTCCGGGGCTTCGCCCCCGAAGCCCCGCTGGATCCCAGACCACCCAACCAGGGGGGATGGTCCCCCCTATAACCCCATGGGGGGGCGATGCAACCCCCACACCCCCTCGCTGGGGTGAGTGTACAGTCCACCTACATATCATATAAAACTATGGTACAAACACGGCTGAATACTAATATCTTTGAATCTGGAGATCGGGCTCCACAACCAACGACACCTATCCTTTTGAAAGGCACGTGTTGGTTTGGGGCGTATACATTTTTTGAAATTTTTTTGTTGTGTACATTTTATGTTTCCAATTTTTCTTTGCATTGATTCAAAGTTATTGACATGGTTTCGTAAGTGTAAGTTTCGAAAAGAAAATAAAAAAAAATTTCATATGAACTTAGAGACTTGTAAATTATATGCCAATGGGTAGATGATTCATTGAAAATTCCATTATTATGAAGTCCTCCATCTAGGGTGCATCCTAGGATAGGGTTTAGGTATCAGAAAAAGATAAGAAAATATAAAATTTTAGAAAAAGGAGCTAAAATCCTATTTTAAATCCCTTGATCAAGCTATTAGCTTGATCAAGGGTTTTGAAACCATCGATCGAGCTTCTAAATGCATTTTTAGATAGCTCAATCGAGGTTTTATGTGCGGTTAGCTAAAACATCGAACAAGATAATAGCTCGATCGAGCTTTTAAAAATAGATTAAAAAAATTTCAGGTTCCCATATTCACATGAATATGGACACCCGAATAATTTTTTAATTGAAGTTGTTAAAAACTTGATAATGGTAAATATTAAATACCTTGTAGATAATAGTAATTCCTTGAAAAAGATCCAAGTAAAAGCACTAAGACAACTAGTTCATCTAAATTATGTTGGAACATTATATCCATCTATACCTTAGGAATACCTTAATCATGCAATCCATGCATTGATTATTGAGTCTCCTAGCACCTAGACTGTGTTTTTTGACTCCCGATGCTTAATATTGGTCATCATTGGCCTCCTTATTCACTCAAAGAACCTAATCCACATCATTTGAGATCTAATGCACCCTCATGCTTGAATTTAGGATTTAATTGAGTCAGTTCCTTGATTTAAGGCACCTTGTCCCCTTGATCACTTTGTTAATTGACCCTTCTATCTAGTTTTATTAAGTTTGAGTGTAGTAGCACCCTTTTTTACCACTACAATTTATATAATGTGCCTCCTTGGGTTCTCCTTCCCTAATTTCTATCCTAGTGGCTCAATCATGCACCAACCACCTTTAGTTAAATGGTCATTCATCATTAGTTTCCCCTAGTTCTTATCGGGATATGGATCCAATGCTAACTAAGCTTGTCTCTTCAGTGGAATTTGAATTCCATCAAAGGATCACAAATTCTCTTACATGTAATCTTATTTTATTTCCCGCATCTCGTGGATGAATAACATGAAAAGCTTTTACACTGAGAACTCTCTTTTCTCTATGATATTCTTCTCTAGTTTTCTGTAGATCTATGTTAAACTTGTGAGGATAGTTTTACTGCTGGAGATCCATCTTTGTGAAGAATTTCCCTTGGTATCAGAGCGGACCAGATATCTAGTTTATCTCAGATACTTCCATTGATGCACCATAATCTGCGGAGTTTCCACATAATTCCTTGGGGAAATTACCTCGAAGCCATTGGCGCAATCCTTTGGAGTCTACCCAGGTGTAACGGACTGCCAAATGTGCTCAATGTCGAAGTAGAGATTGAGTGAGATTATATTAAAATTTATACCAGAGTGTTTTTTATTGCAGGTTACAAGTCTTAGGTTCATTAGGAGCACAACTATTGAATATGGATCAGTCCCAACAAATTCTCCTTACTCCATTCAATTATTTTGATTAGAAAGTATAGATGGTGATCCTTCTGAGAAGAAAAGGGATTTACATAGTCACCATGGAAACTGAAAACGAGCGAAACTGAGTATTTGATAAGGACAAGTGGTACAACAGAATGGATGAAGCATATGGTATGCTATCCCTCAATACTTGCAGAGATATTTTTTTCACCTCAGTGGAATGACCACTCTAAATCAAGTTTGGAGCAAATTCAAAAATCTATTTGGAAAGAATGATGAGATGAGAGGACATCAGCTGGAAAATGAGCTGCTTAGTCTAAGCCGTAGCATTTCTGAATTCCTATAGGACTTCTTCAAAAAATTCAAATCCTTGGGACTCCATCTCAAGCAACGTGGAATTGAGAAGAAAGAGGAACAATTGGTTTCGTCCATACCTTCAAAGTTGGGATCAAACTACTCAGTCTTTGTGTCTACTTTTCATGCAACCAAATTTGTAGTTCAAAATTGGAAGATGCCTTTCCTAGAAGAATTCATGGAGGCCCTAACCCATGAGTAGGTCAAATTGGTCCATGTGGGAACCATTAAGAAATCAAAGAACCAAGTGCTTGCTGCGGGTGATTCCGAGAAATCCAAAGGGAAGAATCAATTCAAAGATAAGAAGCTCTCAAATCCAAGAAAGGAGAATCCCAAACCATTAGTTGAGAATTTGAATCATCAAAAGGACAAGCAAATGATGAAGAAAGAAAAGAAAAATGAACCTAATGTCAAAAAGGATGGGATCCAGAGATTTCTTGCATGAAGAATATCATAAACATGATGCCTCAACTTATTGAAAAGAACAATCTATCTTCCTATTCCTGAGAATGCAAAGAGAAGAGATGCAAGCTCAAGCACAAAAGACAAAGAAAGATGCCATGCTCTGAATGTTGGGATTGCATGTCCCTCCTCATTCATCATTGATTCATGTGCATCCAAACATATGGAATCCTCAAAAGATTCATTTTTTTCTCTCGAATCCTTTGGTGGTCCCTCGATTGTGATTGGAGACAACTCATAAATTCCTTCAAAAGGTAGAGGAAGAATTCATTTGGATAATGGAAGCTTCAACAATGTGTTGTATGTTCTGTATCTCTCTACAAATATTATCTCCGTGTATCAAATGACACATACAGGAATTCCTAAAAGAAGCACTTTAACAGCAAATGATGTAGAGATTGCAGAAATTATACCAGAAGAATCATAGCAATAGGTGTTGGAGATCATAAGTTGAAGGTATACAAGTTTTCTCACTTTCTTCCCTACTCTTATCCAAATTCTCTTCTAAATCATGCCAATCAGACCATAAAGCTATGGCATGAGATATTTGTCCATGTGAACTTCAAATATTTGCAATATTTACAGAAGTTCTCAATGGTTGAAGGGCTTCCCGAGATAAAGCTATCAAAATGTAATTGTCAGTGTTGTCTCCTTGGAAAACATACAGAGCACATATATGAGAAGGGAAAATCTTAGACAGAAGTTGCACCTCTCTATTGGATCATTCTAACATCATGTTAGGAACCCATGTCTTTACTTTGTTAGTATATTGTTGTTGGACGCATATGCTTTGTAAGTCATCCCATAATATTTGTTGATCCATAGTTTGTGTTATTGTTGTTGGTGCATATGCTTTGTAAGTCGCTCATAGTTTTGTTGATCCATAGTTTGTATTGACCCATGGTTTTGACTCATCGTATTGGCACCTAGACTTAGTATATAAGTGTGTGTTGAGGCCTATGAAGGCACCGTGAAGTTAATTGTATTGAGCTTGATCAAAGGAGGTTGCCCCCTCGAAGTGGCCTGTGATCACTATAAAGGTGATTCTGATTTCTTTTATTTCTGATATCTCATGTATTTGCATTAATTAATTATTGCACGTTCTTCACATCTGGTATTAGAGCACTTTCTTGGGCTCGCTGGGTGAAATTTCTGTCAATTTTTTTTCACATCTGTCGCAGCTTCAGATCTGGGAATAATTCCTATCCGCTTAACTGTGGGAAGTACTTGGGCATAAGCTCTAAAACCCATTTTGAGGAGTGCCACAGGAACCCCAAAGTAGCTGGCCCATTGAGAGGACATGCCAACGAAAAGGGCAATGACCCCTACCTGATTGACTAGTTCCCACCCATGAGGTAAACCAAGAGCTATCGTTTGTGGCAAAGCGGTTATCAATTTTACTTGAGCCATGGAGTGAGGGGTACTTCCCCAATACGCAAATCGTCAGACAACATTGGTGGCCAAGTGAAACACCTGAACTATTAGGAATCCGAACATACCTAGGGTCCATATCTATTTTCAGCTGAACTGTTTCCGATCACTTCCGTGCTATTTCAGATCCATTCCGAGCCATTTCATATCCAACTGTTTCAGATCCATTCTGAAAGCTGTTCCAGATCTATTCTGACAACCGTTCCAGATTCAACCATTTTCAGTCCATTCGGTGCCATTTCAGATCCCTTTATTGTTGATCCCTTCCATGCCGTTGCAGATCCATTTCTGGAAAAAAAAAAGTATAAAATTCTGTTTTTCGCCATATCTCCCTTGTTTTAACTCTGTTTCCCTTGAAACTTCTCTAACACCCTTGAAATCCCATTCTGCATATTTCATTCTTGAGCACCGTATCCCAAATTCCACTTCCCAACCCCTGAAATCTCACATTTGTCTATTTTTAGGGTTTTCCATAACTTCTTCGTTTTTCACCCGATCGCCTTCAAATTTTACCACAGCGTTCCTTTTCTAATTTTGCTTCTTTGTCCCTCTCTTCCAAATTTTCTCATTCTATCACCCCGCTTCTGAAATCCCCATTTTTTGCTTTCTTGTTCTTTCGACAATGTCCAAAATCTAGTCAAACCCCAATTACCCATCAGATTGTTTCCCCAATCCAAATTTCCCTTTACTAAATCAGCATCTGTTTGTGTTTTTCTACCCATTCCACAAAAAAAAAAAAAACCCTGGTTATGGTTGTCACCCGTGCAGCCGCACACACCATGGAGGAAGCACTTGCAACCATCCAAACCAAACTTCAAGATCTGGATGAAAAATTTCTCAGCCTCCATCTTTAGCATTCAGCCATGAACAATAACCGACAGCCAGAATCTTTTGTAGCCACTGGGTTCTCTTCTTCCAACAATTTTCATGGGCCAAAGCTTGATTTTTCTCGTTTCAATGGTACTGATCCGACTGGATGGATATAGCGAGCAAAACAATATTTCAGTCTGCATAATACTTTTGACGTACAGAAAGTTCCACTTGCATCCTTCCATTTGGAACAGGAAGCCCTTCACTGGTACCGTTGGTACATCAAAGCTCATCCCGAGCCAAACTGGATAGATTTTTGCCAACTCCTTTTTCCACAATTTGGTCCTAGTGCTTTTGATGACTTCACGGGAGCACTCACTAAACTTCACCAAATTGGCACCGTTAGAGAGTATCAGACAGAATTTGAGAAACTAGCCAATCACATAGAAGGATTGTCTAATGAATTCTACAGGAGTTGTTTTATCAGTGGTCTCAAGGATGAAATCTTCTCAAAGGTCAAAATGTTTTGTTCCAACACAATGATGGAAGTCCTAGGGTTGGCTAAGTTGGTAGAGGACAAGATCGCATCTCAACAACGCTCCAAACCCACCTTTGTTCCCTTCATAAATATGGGTTCCCAATGACTTCCCATCACGCCTGCTCCTCGACCAACTCCTATCAAGCATTTGTCTAAAACAGAGATGCAAGCACGCCGAGAAAAAGGGCTTTGTTATAATTGTGATGAGAAATTCACTCGGGGACATAGACGTGTTCAACAAAAGCTCTATCTCTTGGATGTGGATTCTTCGCCTGCCTCTGAACTTGGTGAAGAAGCCCCTGATACAGTCGATGATCAGGTCGACATTCAACACCCACCTGTTGACACCCCATCTCAGGACGACCCACCCAAGATATCTCTCTATGCTATAACAGGTGTCACCACCCCACAAACAATGTTGGTTAGGGGATACTTCAAGAAACTCCCTCTTACCATACTCATTGATTTTGGTAGCACTCATAACTTCATTGACCCTCGGATTGCCAAATAGGCTGATTGTTTTGTCCATCCTTGCTCCAACTTTAAACTCATGGTCGCCAATGGGGGCACCTTACCTTGCAAGGGGAAGTGTCACAATGTGCATATCTCTATGGAAGATTATAACCTGCACCCTGACATGTTTGGCTTGTCCTTAGGCGGATGTGATGTGGTTTTGGGCGTTCAATGGTTACGCACACTTGGCCCCATCTTATGGGATTTTGCTGAACTTTGGATGCAGTTTTCAGTCAATGGGACACAACACAAATTTATGGGCTTACAACCAGGGTCTCTTTGCATCATCAGTTCACATCGCCTAGAAAAATTCACATGGTGTCATTGCTCAGCTCCATTCCCTTCAGATGCACCCACCAACGGTCTCCACTACTTCCTTGGATAGATATGCAGGTGTCTTTCCTGCACCAGTGGGCTTGCCGCCTTCACGAGACCTTTCCGGTAAGCATTTAGCTGCATATACATCTCAGCCGGACATGATGCCTATTTTTCATGCAGTATAGAAGTGGAAGCCATCCCGATTGGGGAATTATTTATGCATCAAGACTGATCTCCAGAGTCTGGAAAATTTCCTGGAACAACAGGTCTCCTCCCCAGCACACCTAAAATGGGTTATCCAACTCATGGGTTATAACTATGCGACCACTTACCAAAAGGGTAAGGACTATATGGTGGCAGATGCTCCTGCTCGCACATTTGATGACCCAATTTCTCTTACAGCTATTTCTTTGCTTGTTCCAAATTGGTTGCAATCTATTCAACGGGGCTATCTCTTCTATGAACTCCATGCTTCTTCATCAGCATGGCACTCTAGGTTCCTCAAAACCTATGAACGGGAACAATTTAACTTCTTTTGGTAGGGACTAAAAAATGACAATTCAACGGATGGTGGTTGACTGTGATACTTTCCAGGTCAACAAGGGTGAAACGACACTCCTTTCGAGACTGCTCGAACCCTTTCTCATCCCTACACAGATTTGGACAACTATTTCTATGGATTTCCTAGAAGCACTCCAGTGGATAGTACCACATCTAAAAGGACACCATATGAAGCAATATCTGGATAGGCATTGCCAGTTATTCTTCCATACACCGTCAGTAGCTCCCCAGTTCAGGAAATTGACTCAATTCTTCGAAACCACAATCAACTTCTTCTCATTCTGCAGGACAATCTTCACATGGCAAGAATTCGACTGAAACAACAAGTCGATCAACATCGTTCTGTTCGCACTTTTCATGTCACTAATATGGTTCTTCTTCGTCTACAGCCTTCCACACAATCCTCCCTAAAACTCAAAAGGCATTAGTGGCTCGGAATGCAACCCGAGGATGCTACAGGGGACCCACTCCTTCAGATTCTGCATCAAGTTCCACATCTAAAGCTTTGAGGACAAAGCTTTTTCTAAGGGAGAGGGGATGTTAGGAACCCATGTCTTTACTTTGTTTGTATATTGTTGTTGGACGCATATGCTTTCTAAGTCGTCCCGTAGTATTTGTTGATCCATAGTTTGTGTTATTGTTGTTGGCGCATATGCTTTGTAAGTCGCCCATAGTTTTGTTGATCCATCGTTTGTATTGGCCCATGGTTTTGACTCATAGTATTGGCGCCTAGACTTAGTATATAAGTGTGTGTTGAGGCCTATGAAGGCACCGTGAAGTTAATTTTATTGAGCTTGCTCAAAGGAGGTTTCCCCCTCGAAGTGGCCTGTGATCAATATAAAGGTGATTCTGAGTTCTGTTATTTCTGATATCTCGTGTATTTGCATTAATTAATTATTGCAAGTTCTTCACACATCATAGGTCCTTTTCCTACCTTATCACCAAGTAATGCAATGTATGTTCTTACTTTCATATATTCCTACTCTAGATTTTGCTGGGTATATTTTCTCAAAAAAAAGTTAGAATTATTTGATATTTTTCCAAGTTTTAAGGCTTATGTTGAGAAATTTTGTGAGAGAAATATCGAGGGCCTTTGGACTGATAAGGGATATGAATATTTTAATAAGTATCTGCAACAATATTTTTCTCATTTTCGCATTCAAATGCAGCATACCATTCCCTGCACACCTCAGTAGATTGGTGTGGCAGAGAGGAAAAAAAGAACATTGAAGGAGATCGCTACCTGTATTTTAGAGTCCAAGTCTATTTCTCCAATACTGTGGGCTGAAGGCATCAATTGTGCAACCCATATTCAGAATAGTGTGTCCTGGAAAGTAGTGGAAGGAATGACACCATTTGAATCTTGGATTGGTCATAAGCTCAATGTGTCATATTTCAGGATTTTTGGTTCAAAACGTTGGGCTAGAATTCCTCCATAGAAGAGAAGGGATTTGTAGCCTCAAAGTCAACCATGTATCCTTGTTGGATATGTCGAGAATTCAAAAGGTTACAAATTGTATGATGCCTCCACTCATAATATATTCATCGATAGGAGTGTGCAGTTTGAGGAAGAACCTTTGCAGGAAATTGCAATGGAAGAAGGAGAATGCTCAAACCCTCCACTCGATGATGTAAGTGATGTATCCACTGATATTTCAGATCATTATTTTGAATTATATGATGAATATAACCCTGATATATCAGATCCAAATTCATCTTCAAGACCCAAGTGGGCGAAAAAGACTCTTGAAGAAGCAGGAGATCTTGCCGGTGATCATAGAGATACTAGGAAAACTAGGTCACAATTTGAAGATACACATTGTGCATTCTATGTGAATGATACTTATTTTCCTAAGAAATGTTTTCTAATTTTAGGATATGATCCATAATCATACTTAGAATCATAAAAAGATCCAGTATGGCAAGATTCCATGGATGAGGAGTTTTAGTCTCTTCAAAAGAATGGAACTTGGGAGCTAGTCTCCCTTCCTCCCGACAAAAAAATGGTACATTAAAAGTGGTTTTTAAAAAAAAAGATGGTTTCAGTTGATAAATCAATCAGATATAAGGAAAGTATGGTTTCTAAGGGATTCTGACAAGTCCAAGGTCTTGACTACACTGTTACTTTTGATCTGGTAGCCAAGATGGATTCAATCAGGCTAGTTCTAGACATTGCAGCATCCAAGCAGTGGGAGGCTCACCACATGGATGTGAAAAGTGAATTCCTCCATGGGGATATTGAGGAGGATATTTATATGAAACATACATATGGTTATATTGATGGTACCTCTCTTATGTGCAAGTTGAAGAAGTCACTATATGGGCTTAAGCAAGCTCCTAGGGAAAAATGGAAAACTTCTATCACAAAATTTCATGAGATGCAAATATGATTCTAATGTTTATTTGAAGCATATTGGAGAATTCATTCTGATTATTGTTTTATATGTTGATGATTTATTGATTACTAGAAGCTCCACAGATGATATTGCTACAGTAAAAATTGCTTTGCACAATGCATTTTTGATGATTGATTTAGGATTGTTGAGACAATTTCTTGGTCTCGAGATCAACCATTAAACGTCTGGTATAAATGTATCTCAACCTAAATACATATCATATCTACTCAAAAAGTTCAAAATGTTAGATTGCAAGCCTGTTAAGTTCCCATTCATCTCTACTATTAAACTAGAAGACCGTGATTCTACTCCACTAGTTGACAACACATTATATAGACAGCTAGTTGGAAGTTTGTTCTATCTGACACAATATCGACCTGATATTTTTTTTTTGTAATATCAGTGTCAAGATATATGCAACAATGAGATGAAATTCACTGGAAGCAAACCAAAATAATCTTACATTATGTGCAAGGAACTAGATCTCATGGATTACACTTTGCTTCCCACTATTCACTTGATCTCATTGGATTCACAGACTTTGATTGGGATGGTGTATGAATGTCCATTATTAAATAATATTTAAGGTAATTATATTGTTATTTTTATATTAATAAGATGGTTAGAAATGAATGACATGATTATAACATTGAAGGTTATTGTAATTAATTTACTGCTTTAATGCACCTCCTTGGGTTCTCCTTCCCTAATTTCTAGGCTAGTGTCTCAATCATGCACCAACCACCTTCAGTTAACTGGCCATTCATCGTTAGTTGCCACTAGTTCTTGTTGGGAGATGGATCCAATGCTAACTAATCATGTCTCTTCAGTGGAATTCGAATGCCATCGGAGGCTCACGAATTCTCTTGTATGTAATCCTATTTTATTGCCCACATCTCATGGATGAATAGCATGAAAAGTTTTTACAGTCAAAAATCTATTTTCTCTATGATATTCTTCTCTATTTTTTTGTAGATCTGTGTTAAACTTGTGAGGATAGTTTTATTGCTGTAGATCCATCCGTGTGAATAATTTCACAAATTTTACACGCATGGATATGGATTGTGAAGTAATTAAAGTTACAGATGTGACTCAAATTATGAAAAATGAGTATAAGAGATCCTTACCCACATTTTCCATGATTTCAGGCACAACTATAAACACCAATTGAAATTTTACTCCTTGATTGAATTTATATTCGACCACAAACTATAGACACGATTTGAAATTTTACTCGATTTTATTTCTATGCAAAAGACGTGGTGAAATAAACCGTGGATTCTTGTTCTTTTATATATATAACTCTTGACCGAGCTTAGTAAATCGATCGAGTATCCAAAATTTAATGTCTTGATTCAACTATTAATGCTCGATCAAGATATTAATGCTCGATCGAGCTATTAATGCTCGATCAAGCTATTAATACTCGATCGAGGGTTAGTAAAACCTTTGATCGAGCTTAGTAGCTATATCGAGGGTTTTATTAACCCTCGATCTAGCATTTTTAAATAGCTCGATTGAGTGCTTATTTAATCCCTTGATCGATATTTAAAGAGCTCGTTCGAGGGCTTAAAAAAATCTCGATCAAGCAATTTTTTTAACTTTACCATGCCCTCTTCTTTCAAAAAAGTGTTACCCATCTTCATGGGAACACCCATTCTGATGTAGTATATTTAATAAGGTAGATGATTCCTGCATTGCAAAGTTTGTTGATTTTAGTTTTTACATCCGTATATTTGGACGGATGAATGGTCTATTGTTTTTAGTGCAGAGGATCAACATCAAGCCATATTTCAATATGATGTTCCATAATGGTTGGGTTGTGTTTTAGCATTTCAATGTAATACTAGGTAAGAATGTCACAAAATTATTGAAAGAGGGATTTCTAGGCTACCACCTCTTTATAGGTGCATGAGGCACAAAGTAAAATGTTTTTAGCGACACGAAGATTAACTAAAATGTACAGTTTAAGTGGGTGATATTCTAGATATACTCACGTCCTCAAAGGCATTTGGGGTAGGAATTAGTTTTTTAAACCAGTCAACATGTTATAGAGTCTAGAGGAATGAATTCTTTCAACTCAATGGAGAATATTTCTAAAGACTAAATAGATGTAAAGGCATGTTGAGGGAGGAAGTATGCATCATCGTGCATATGATCCAAAAAGTAATAAGATTTGTTGAGAGATTAATGAATATCTTCATTTCCTCTAAAAATTTGAATTGAAAGGACAAGGAAGTCTTTGATCACTATAGGTGAAAAATATGATGATAGTGTTGAAGAGAGTGACTTAATTGAAGAAGAAATGTAGTAAAATGGATACAATATATTCACTTGGTTGGTTAGGTGGTAGTATGTCTTTGATGACTATGACACGTGGTTCTAAATACCACATGAAAAGTTTGACCAATGTTGCACAAAAGTTTTGGATATCCATGCAATGGTGTGGATAGTGGCCATAAATGACACATAATTCACATGGATGGTTGGTACACAATGCCTTGTTACATTGTTTGATAGCATTGTGAAGAGTAAATTGGACAATGGGAATGGATGACCCATTAATGTCATCTTGAATGTGTAAATGACTATGCAAGATAGGTAACTTGAGACCCTAATGGGTGGTTTGACCAAGGATATCACAAATATCACAATGCGTGGGATTTATCTTTGTAGAGGTCACGTTGATAGTCATATCCAGGGTAGGTTGAATTGTCATGTAATTGGTTTACCCCCCAACCTTCTTATTTGGGGGAGGTTGGGTGGAAGGGGTACCTTCCTTACTAACGAAGAAAGGTGGGGCATCAAAAGTATTGATTGACTAGATGAGGGTTAATGGCACTTAAGGAGTGGGAGGGTGATTTGGTGGTGTGATGTACCAAATGGGGAGCCCTAAATTGATATCTAGAAGGTTAAGAGTGCCCATAATATGCATTATAACAAGCCCTAGAGGAGGGATAGGAAAATTACTTGCTTAATAGGAGCTCCTACCCATGGGTGCCCTATTGTGGGGACAAGGTTTGATGAATTATACTATTGGGAAGAGGTGGTCTCATATGTGATTTCCCATAACTTTGAACTTCCTTATTTATGTATAAGAGGTAGAGGCCACGAAAAGGTTTCAATTAAAATTGAATATCGAAATATTCTAAGACCTACTCCAATAAATGAGGGCATAGAGAGGCTACCCTCAATGGCAAATAAAACATTTTTTGCATTGGAATTAGACTTGAGATCATTATATGTGAGTTGATCAAGACTGAAAATATTCTCATTATGATGGAACACCATAATCCCAAAATTAGTGGAAATAATTTCTTTCATAGTGTACATATAGGTATGGCCATGTGGGATGTTGTAGTATAATTGCGTGTCTACAATTTTATGATCCACCACAATGTTTTTCTTGCTAGATCAATGAGAAGGTTTTGGATGAGGCCTTTTGGATGGGAAGGTAAACCACCTTACATTTGTAAAATAATTAGAAATGGGTGGAATTTACATGATTCAATCTTCTTCATAATATGCATTGACATAACACGTGTGGAATAATACACCGATGGATAATAAAACTTATTATAGTGATAGGAGCCTAAAGGGATACCAAAGAAGGCATGCAAGGTTCTTCTCTATATATTTTGGATGTGATCAAATGATCATTAGAAGAGTCCATTAATTCGAAAGTAGACAAAAGAGACTTGCATTACACATGACAATTTTGTAGAACTTCCAAGGTAGGCATGGCTACATGGGACTAAGATAGATCATCCACAATGCTATAATTATGGGTAGATAAAGTATTTAGGTTATGTGTTTTGTGGAATAAATATATTTTGGGTACCTTTGGAGTAGGGTCAATATTGGGTTGCAAGAGATGTTGGAATTGTTTTGATACTGAGGGGGGGGTGAATAAGTATTAGTGCAATTATCAATAGTTTTTACCTTCTTTAACAGATTAGTATTTAACTAAATCTTAATTATGCATCCAACATAAATTAAACATTCATCCACATATGCACCAAGATAATCAACACATAACACATAGGATTTTGACATGGAAACCCAAACGGAAGAAAACCATAGAATGCTCTTTTCTTATGAAAAGATTACATTCAAGGAAGCACCGACTTCCTATTTTTTCCAACAACAACTCGAAGGAGGAACCGACCCCCTGGATTTATAGGCACCAACCTGAAGGATGCACCAACTCCCTGTGTTCTCTAGCACCAACTAGAAGGAGGATACAACCTCCTAATCCTTGCCCCGTCCTGCCACCTAGATATGTAATATGTGAATATGATTTGTTGAACTCAACTAAGGCACACTTTTCATCTTCTGATATTAGTTATGTTGTGTGCAATCCTTGTATGCAAATAAATCACTGTCATTGTGCTGCATACATCAATTGAATTCTCATTGCTCTCAATTATTCACTTCTGTTGATGTCTTACTTCATGTATTGTGTGCTTGATGAATCTGTAGTGTGCTCCAAGATATGCTCTGTTGATATGCTACTGTGCAACTGCACTTTCCAACTGTTGATGTATATGTAACTTCGGAATGTATTTCACATATATGTATATTGTATTCCTATAGAGATGGTATTATTCCTCTATAAGGAAGTGTCATCATTTATATTGTAAGTGTCGTAACTTATACTTGATGGGTTATTAGACCACCTTATTTGGGGTCGGCCCTGTATAAGTCATGTAGGTCAAAGGGTTATTAGACCACCCTATTGGGGGTCGGACATGTGGGTCAAAGGGTTATTAGACCACCCTATTGGGGGTCGGCCCACTCAGCATTATGTTATGTGGTAAAGTTCGAGCCTACATGAGTTAGGTAAAAAGGAAAGTCAAGTCAAGTATAAATAGAGTGCGAGAGGCACTCTATTTGCTCACTCACTTCTCACACATGCACTCAAGGAGGAGTGGCGCAATTATGGAGGAGGAGGATCTGCTGCTAGGTTATGGATATCTCTCTTGGTTGGTTGTATCATTGCTCTATCTATCTCTGAGGAAGTTATTGGGGTTTTTCACCTTTATGGTTTTCCCCAAGTAAATCTTTGTGTCTCTTGTGTGCTTGCATTATTGTCTCCATGATTGATATGCTGTAGATATGCTATACATGTTGTTCTCTCGGTTAAGATCCTAGATCAGATTGAAGTAAATTCAGAAAATTTAACATGGTATCAGAGCTATCCTGAAAGAAGGCATGATATGGCATGTATGACACTTATTGCACTTACGATGCTAGGGCTTGATATAGGAAAACCCAGTTATCGTAGCAATTTCGCTATAAATCCGTTTTGGAAAAGTTTTCGGATATGAAATTTTTACAAGACGAAGAGTAAATCTCCAGGTACCTTGTGTCCAAAGGACAACCTCTAATTCGTTGTACTTTGTGATTTATGATCTGTACAATATAGGGTTTCTGCCTCTTCCAGATCTGAGTCAAAATCAGGTGACCTTGGGAAAAAGGTCATATCTTGGGCTAGGAAGCTCCAAATGAAATTTCGTAAAAAGTGACAGGTAGTACACAGTCTGTACTATCTCTGAAAACGTTTTCAGAGGCCGAAGTTGAACCAGTGACATGTGGAAATCCGTACAAGTTCGCTCTCCTGTATTATCCCATAAACAGGTCATGTTGCGACACTTGGCATAACTCTCTCTCAGAGAGTCCAATTGAGGTCAGATCTGTCAGGATGGAAAGATAACAGGCCGAGCTATCTCAAGAAATTTGTTCAGAGGCCTAAGTTCAAACAGTGACACGTGGCACACCGTACAAGTTCACTCTTCTGTTTTATCCCAAAACAGGTCACGTTGCGACATTTGACATAACTCTCTCTCAGAGAATCCAATTGAGGTCAGACCTGTCAGGATGGAAAGATAACAGGTCAGGCTATCTCAGGAAACTTTTTCAGATCCTGTGGATTGAAAATTTTGGAGTTACACCAGAAACAATCAGGTACATATTTATGTCAAAACAGAATTATTTTTTAGTACCTTCATTCATGGCTTCCGGAATTTAGGGCTTCGGAAAAAGCTGGAATTTTTGTAATCCGAGACCACGGATGGATGCTACTCATCAAAATAGAAATTTAGAGACCAAGATCATAATTTTTGGTTGGACAGAAGGCCGGGCTTGATTAGACCCTAGTTCGGGACTTTGAACAGAAAAGTGGAAAATTAGGGCTTCTGTAAAAATGGGAATTTTTGAAATCTGTGACCACGGCTGGAAGCTCCTAAGAAAAATAGAAGCTTAGAGCTTTGGATCAAACATTTTGATTGGGCAGAAGAGTGGGCTTCATCAAACCCCAGTTCAGGGTCACGTCCAGTGAATCCAGAAGTTTCAAAGGAAAAATTGAGGAGTGAAACTTTGCAGTTTTCAAATTCTGAATATACCAACTTGATTAGCTCATCAAGGCACATATTTCTATCCTGTCAGAAGTTTGAAATTCAAAGTTTGAATTTTTGGGGTTTCTCTGACAAACCCATATCCAGCTCGAAGTCCAGTTCTTGCAAATCAAGTGGATTGGGTTAATCCTAGAAGAAGATGAATTGGTCACCTGCATAAGTGAAGGAGTTCCTGTTTCAGAGGGAGATAAGGCTAAGGATTTACATAAGGAGATTACAAGCGATCTCGACAGGTATGACTCATCAAGGTATGTTTTGAGATTTGTTCATGATTAAGTTTATGGTATGTTTGTCTTCATGTTATTACGGTTAGTACAATCTTGATTTTAGATTTGTCGTATCACCTTAACAAAATTATGAATGCATGATAGAAGATATTCATTGGTTAGGGTGTTGACACTTATGATTGTATTAATGCACTATGGTGTTGTATGAGGTTTATGTTGTCTACTAACATGAAAGGTACACCAAGAAAGACAAATCATGTTCCAGTTCAAGAACATATGATCATGATGACATGAGGATAAAGACTCATCCATTGTCATGGATCTCATAGAAGATCCATTTACGAGGTATGTATAACTTGGTTTTATAATGGCTAACCTATGAGATATACAGGTTACTAGCACAAGTCATTGAAGAAGAACAAGAAGACATCATGCGAGTATGTTAGACATAAATAGCTAGCATGCTAATCCAGGTATGTTTTTCCTATATCAAGATAGAATCCTACCTTGTGTTAGGATCTTATACTGTTGTGTTGTTTGATAATGATTATTCATGAAGTCGTAGGTTTGAATAAGTCATGGCTGTATGCATATTATGTTTCTTACCATAATTGATGATATGACTAACCAGAAGAATCATGAAGGTATAGGTTTGAATAATCACAGGTTTTATGCATATTATATCTCTTATCTTGATTGATGATTCAACTAACCTGAAGAGTCACAGGTTTAAGTTTAGACATGTTATGTTTCTTATGATTTGACTAACCATAAGAATCCTACATAAACCTTGAATGCTAATGCTTATTATTTCTGTTTGAAATGATCATGAGTATACATGCTTGAGATTATTGTGTTTTAATAGTATACTAATGAATGTATGATTTTATATGAGTTCACAAGGATAACACAATCATGATACTAATAAGCATGCATAGGGACCAAGGATGAATATGAGCTCAAGAACAGGTAATTCAGGAAGCAAAGATCAAGAGGGAGCACACTCTAGTTGTTCCTGCAAGAAAGCAAAGGAGCACACTTCAGTAGTTTCTGCAAGGATGCAGATATTCAGAGGAAGTTGACCATCTTTCTACATTCCATAATAGAAAGGTGTAGAAGAAGCTACTTCAGCAACTCCTACAAGGAAGCAAAGACTCAGAGGGAGTCCACCCAACGAACAAACAAAGATAAGTATTTTAATTATCATTTCTTGCATATGTGTTTGTTTAAATAAAATTGTTCAAAGATGTATATGCTCATGTTCCTAGACTTAGGATATGTATTGTGCATATTAGAATAGCTGCATTGATGAACAGTATACTAATAATATACATGGGTAAGTGGCCTGTGGCACTGTACAACATTCCATTGCTACTTATCTAGAATGAAACCTCTTTGCTGACATGTTGGGAGTTGTGCACACTCTTAACAATGTTCTGGTAGAGATTGGAAGGCATCTAGAAAGTTACGGGATATGGATAAATGTTGTATTGAAGCATTGGCTAAGATAATTGCATGACTGTATGACATATTTCTTTATGTGTAAGAATTTTCTCTGAAAACTATGAGATGTTTTCTAATCATGCAATTTAACTTGTTGTTTAGGAAAGATCGTATGCCATCTCCTACAAAAGAAGAACTACAACATTTGTTCCAGCAACAAAGATATCTATTGAAGATATTGAAGATATTGAAGTTCCCAGGATCTGGGATGAAGAAATGAAATGCCATGATCCGTCGATCATGAAGAATGATGTTTGGGATGTAATCCCAAGACATGAAGGGAAGTTTGCTATGACTTCCAAATGGAACTATCAGATCAAGCATGTTGCAGATGACAGCATTGAGAAATATAAAAGTGATGAAATAGAAGATACACCAGATGGATTCAAGACAGCTTCCTTGAATGGTGTAGTTGAAGAAGAAGTGTATGTGGAGCAGCCACTTGGTTCTGAGACACATGATAGGAAATCATATATGTGCAGAACTTGGTATGGTGAAGATAGATTGATTTCCGACACGCAGCGGAAGCTTACTACCGAGTTCGAGATGAAGAACTTGGGGATGATGCACTATTTGTTTTTGGCATGGAGGTGTGGCAGAGTGATGGAATCTTCCTTGGACAAGGGAAGTATGTAGTAGAGATCCTGAAGAGGTTCAGGATGATGGATTGCAAGGCCATGGCCACACCTATGGCATCGAATCTGAAGCTTCTATGTGATGCTTCATCTGAGCTGGTTGATGTCTCGATGTATCGTCAGATGATTGGGTCATTGATGTACCTGACGAACACGAGACCAGACATTTGCTTTGCTGTGAACACATTGAGCCAGTTCCTGACGGATCCGAGGAGTGTTCACTTGGTTGCTGTAAAGCATGTTCTGAGGTACCTGAAGGGTACAGTGGATTATGGGCTCAAGTATGAGGTGAATCAAAAGTTTAACCTACAGGGTTATGTTGATTCAGATTGGGCTGGCAGTGCTGCAGAGAGGAAGAGCACATCTGGGTGCTGCTTCAGTATGGGATCAGGTGTGATCTCTTGGTTTAGTAAGAAGCATTCCTGCGTAGCACTGAGTACAGCTGAGGCTGAGTATGTTGCAGCCTGTTCAGCTAGTTGTGAGGCAGTATGGCTACGGAAGCTACTGTCGGAGTTATTTGATCTCTCGTTGGAGGCTACTGGTATCTTTTGTGATAACCAGAGTTGTGTGAAGCTGTCCGAGAAACCAGTGTTTCATGACAGGTCGAAACACATAGAGATCAAATATCACTATATCAGGGATATGGTGCAGAGAGGAGCTGTGAAGCTTCTGTATGTTGCGACGGACGAGCAGATTGCAGATGTGCTGACGAAGCCACTATCCAGAGTGAAGTTTGAGTACTTCAGAGAGAGGCTTGGTGTTCTTCAGATCGAGGACACTTCGAGGAAGAAGTGATGGACACATTTGCTGAAGCCATTCCAAGCATGTTGGAAGGAGGATCCTTCACATGGCTGTGGATGTAAGCGCTGGATAATGGGCATCAAGATGATGTTCTGGTTTCTGCTTGGATATGATCAGTTGGATCATTTATGTATGTACGCATCATGTTGGATATGATCAGTTGGATCATTTATGTATGTACGCATCATGTTGGATGCTGGATATGATCAGTTGGATCGTTTATGTATGTATGCATCATGTTGGATGCTGGATATGATCAGTTGGATCATTTATGTATGTATGCATCATGTTGGATGCTGGATATGATCAGTTGGATCGTGTGTATGTATTTTGTATATGCATCATGTTGGATGCTTGGACCATGTATCTGTATATGTATCAGGTGGATACATTGTATGATCAGGTGGATCATGTATGGTGATATGTATCATGTATCAGGTGGATACATTGTATGATCAGGAGGATCATGTATGATGATATGTATCAAGTAGATACTTGGTATGCATCAGGTGGATGCATTGATGATCAGGTGGATCATGCAGCAGGATGTTGCAGTGATGATCAGGATGATCATGGATGATGAGCTTCAGGATGTTGCTCCAGATGACATGCAGAAGGACGTTGCAGTGATGATGATCAGGACGATCATGAGTACATCAGGATGATGTATGGTGAGTATTAGGTTGATACTCTGTGGCCGTGGATCAGGTTGTGCAGATGAGCATGTCTGGGAGATCCTATAGGTCGGAGTTGTGTACCCGTAACAGCCTGGGATGCTCTTTCGAGACATTGCTCTGGGAGGACATGTAATTTATGCCCTGGGAGATTTCAGGTCGGAGTTGTGTACCCGTAACATCCTGAGATGCTCTTGCGAGGTTTTGTCCTATGGCATGTAATTTGGGCCCTGGGAGATTTCAGGTCGGAGTTGTGTACCCGTAACATCCTGAGATGCTCTTTCGAGGTTTTGCCATGACC
Source organism: Larix kaempferi (assembly GCA_027924585.1). NCBI lineage: Eukaryota > Viridiplantae > Streptophyta > Pinopsida > Pinales > Pinaceae > Larix > Larix kaempferi. Next base: position 16,139,543 of record BSBM01000994.1, on the reverse strand, counting down.
ACATGTAATTTGTGCCCTGGGAGATTTCAGGTCGGAGTTGTGTACCCATAACATCCTAAGATGCTCTTGCTAGGTTTTGTGGTGGACCACATGTAATTTGTGCCCTAGGAGATTTTAGGTCGGAGTTGTGTACCCGTAACATCCTGAGATGCTCTTTCGAGGTTTTGTGGTGGGGTCACATGTAATAGCGCCCTGGGAGATCCTACAGGTCGGAGTTGTGTACCCGTAACATCCTGGGATGCTCTTTCGAGGTTTTGTGACGCACGTAATAAGTCCTGAGGATTCCACAGTATGGCCAGTGATGATGAAGACCTGCAGGTGGTGGGCCTACATCCAGTATGAAAAAGGACTGGCTCTGTAGAACTTCCTATGATGAGTAGATTCAAAGATTGATTGAGATAGCAGCAGCAGTGACGATGATGATGACTCGATGACGATTATCTAGTGACGATGATCCAGAGAAGATGACTTGTGCTAGAAGAACTGTGCTGAGAAATACCTTCCTAGTTAAGAGGGAGTGTTGATGTATATGTAACTTCGGAATGTATTTCACATATATGTATATTGTATTCCTATAGAGATGGTATTATTCCTCTATAAGGAAGTGTCGTCATTTATATTGTAAGTGTCGTAACTTATACTTGATGGGTTATTAGACCACCTTATTTGGGGTCGGCCCTGTATAAGTCATGTGGGTCAAAGGGTTATTAGACCACCCTATTGGGGGTCGGACATGTGGGTCAAAGGGTTATTAGACCACCCTATTGGGGGTCGGCTCACTCAGCATTATGTTATGTGGTAAAGTTCGAGCCTACATGAGTTAGGTAAAAAGGAAAGTCAAGTCAAGTATAAATAGAGTGCGGGAGGCACTCTATTTGCTCACTCACTTCTCACACATGCACTCAAGGAGGAGTGGCGCACTTATGGAGGAGGAGGATCTGCTGCTAGGTTATGGCTATCTCTCTTGGTTGGTTGTATCATTGCTCTATCTATCTCTGAGGAAGTTATTGGGGTTTTTCACCTTTATGGTTTTCCCCAAGTAAATATTTGTGTCTCTTGTGTGCTTTCATTATTGTCTCCGTGATTGATATGCTGTAGATATGCTATACATGTTGTTCTCTCGGTTAAGATCCTAGATCAGATTGAAGTAAATTCAGAAAATTTAACACCAACTAATACTGTGCTTTCAATTGATAGTTTGATGCGCTAAGATAATGCACTAGTAATAGATGGAACTACGCAGTTAATGATGTGCCCATTCAATTTAAGTGGCACAATATTTTAGACAATCTACGACATGTTGTGCATTAGTAGATTCGTCCTTTAAGTTTAATTCACTTGTCTCAGATCATCCTCATCATGATAAGCTTACTTGATTTTGTTGTTTCTCTTTCGTTGCGCATTAGATGGACTTCTCAACTTCGCACACCTCACTTCAGTCTTCATGCATCAGCTAAAAATATACACATCTTTTGATATATTTCAGTTATGTTTATGCGCTACTTCATTACTTACACCATCTGTGACTGTCTGTGTATCGTTTGCAGTTCTGTCATTCAATCTTCACGCAGTTGCACATATGTTTGTGTTTCTTCCTTTTGGTTTTTGCATAATTGTCACAGATCAACATCATCATTCTGCGCACCATCAATATTCTCTTTTGTTGCATGTGCGTAGTCGGCTCCTTGCTAGATCATCCTATTGTGTCCTCAAGCCCTTGATGCCCCGAATATAAATCTGTATTTTTCTTTTGAAGATCTATGATATCACCATCAAGCTTGCTTCAAATATCCAACTTGCATCTCTATTTATAGATATCATGCATGGAATGTATGTCCACAAGTTGGTTATGGCTTTCCTTCTTCCTTGCTTCACAAATTTTGCTTTTTCTACATGTCATCATTTACGCTATTGATGTTCCATCCTTTGCGGGTCTTTCGCATCCATGGTCCATGACTTAGTGGGACTTACACCTTAGTGATGTATTCTTGCGCTCTTCATGTACCATTGCTTTGAAGTATGTGCACATCCTTAGTCTTCCACTTGATAAGTTTTTGAGCCTTATTGTACCATTCCTTGTGGGTTTTGTGCTCTTCTCTGTATAAAGGATTTGTGGAATCTACGCACACACCGGCTTCTACTTGGATGGAATTTGACCCTTGCAGTGTCATTACGTATGGGACTTGCACACCTGATGAGTCTTTAGTTGTGGAATTTGTGCATATACTAAATTCAACTGTTGTAACCTTCTTGGAACTTGTATTCCCTTCTGCTGGTTGAAAGCATCTTCTTATTGGAAAGTCTTGCAATCTTTTAGGACTATTTAGTTTCTGATGAATTTTGAACTCCTGATCCAATTCTTGGACATGCTTGCACACTTGTACATTTTCTTAACCAACTTTTTAGATGCTTGCGCACATGTACCTTTTTCCATCCAATTCCTTGGCTGCTTCGTTAAGAGAATGTGACTTGGTGGACTTGAAATCTGCGCTGGTACCACATATTGTAGAGTACATTGCTTATGTGCTTCTTTGAACTGAATTTGTATGATGTACCCATGGATACACATCTTATAGTGGATTCAATATTCTTTATATACTTCTTCACCCTGGCATCCATGTCATTCACCATCTTGCGCACATCCTTCTTCACACTAGCATCCATGTCCTTCACCATCTTCTGCATATACTTCTTCAAATTGGATTCCATATACTTCTGCAAGCTATCATAGGAATGTTGTATCCACTTTGATTTCATTGACATCAATGACTTAGAATAAATCACTTGAAATCCTCTTTGACATTAGTTGACATCAATGACAACCAAAGTTTAACAAGAGATGCAAAGTTTGAGCTCCAGTAAAGGTGAATCCTTGTCCTTATTGAATTTAATAGGTTTAGTTGGGATATAATGTTGATTATATAAATATTGGAGATTGATGTTAGAAGAGGTCATGAAGATGTCCAGGAAAGAAATATCACCATTTTTTGTTAATGTAGATGGTTGATTGGGGTGAGGGATCCTCAATTGACTTGATGCTAACTGTTATGGGGGGGAATGGGTTTTGCAATACCATATGTTGGGTGATAGGAATATGGGTTGGTTGCTTAATAGGATTACCTTGAGAGGTGTTAGAAACCTCATGCTTATGGGCCTCATCCTACAATTGATGAGCTTGAGTAAGAAGTGGTAAATGGTTAGTATAATGCCTATATACTTTGTAAAAATAACATGGAGGGTTAGTTTGTAGTTGGGAATTCTTAGCCTATTTGGTGGGTTTATGGGGATCCTTATTGACGAGGAAATGATTACCTATAGTGATAGTGGGATGATTATGGGGTTATCCCCCACCTTCCTTTTTTTCATTATTATATTTATTCTTTCCCTTATTCTTGCTCTTATTGGGGTTTTGGGGTGAATGTTCGTTGGGTGTGTTTTCCTGAGCATACACATGCTCTTGTGGAAAATAGGAAGGTGACGATGTTGTTGCACCAGAGAACTTGAAGGAGGGATAGGGAATGGATAATAAGGATTGTGGGTTAGTGGATCCATGTATGTGGTGGAATAACTACTACATATAGTACCACTACATAAAGTACCATGGACATGGAATGAGTTAAGAGGAAATGGGTATGAGGTACCCATTACTTCATGCAAGGATGAGTGCAAGAGATGAATAGGGAAATATGGCATACATGGTTTTCAAAATAGATTGATCACCACCATAGGTATTACCATATGGGTTAGTTCCATTAGAAGGTTTCATTTAGTTGCATGGATGAGAGGTAGGTGCAATTGCAATTGCACAAATCACTCCATCCGCATAATCAAATTCCCTAGTAGATATCTTTGTGGGGATGATGGAGTACAAATACCTATATTTAGCATAGAACAAATCGTATTTTCTAGCCTTGATAATATATTCCTATTCAATTTGTGATCATTTAGGAGTGACATCCTTATCTATGATGGTAAGAGAGATTTTAAGAACTAATATAGAAACAAGTGATCATGTATCTTTATCTTCCATAGGCTTATTCTTATGTTCCACTCATGGATGTGATCTATGATGTGGGTAGCCATACTCTAGTGGGATTATAAAAGAAATTCCACTCCCTCATCATATAGGATAGGTAATCAGATGAATGTGAGAATAGTGGAGGCTAACGAAAAAATGTGGGGATGTATCATAGAGGGTTGTTCTATTCACCCCTTCACTACAATTCTAATTAGGTTTATTTGAAATAACCTCAAATGATTGGAATCATCTAATGCTAATGGAGGAACACCATAAATGGAAAGACATGATATGATTGGATGGGTCCTCTCCAGTTTTTCCTTCAAACTTTGGGATGTATGGAGGTAAAATGGTGGGAATCGAAGACCATGTGGGGTCATTTATAATGGGTTCCTTGGTTATTCTATTCAAGTTACATAAATTTAGGCTAAATATGAAATGAAGGATCAACATCCCTTGTGTGTTTACATTTAGGTTGATATTTGTATGGGGTGATTGTGAGAGCTGGGTAAAGAAAATCTTGACATGTTAGATTCTAGGTATACTAAGGGGGAAGTGGTGATATATGAAGGTGGAAATCCAAGGTAAGAATGATGATCCAAATGGGGAATTAGTTTAGGGGACATGATGTTCATGTTCAATTATCACATGTTGAGGTGGCCTAATAGGATCAACAAGAATCCTAAGAGTAGGAGGTAAACCTGGAAGTCAGCGAGAACATATAAGAGGTATGGTAGGCTCAATATTGACCATGAAGTATAGCCAATGATTGAATTAGTGTCTTTATTCAAGAAAAATTAGATGGGTTCAAAGTGGTTAACACTAATTCTAAAGTATACTTAATTAAAATCAAGTGCAATGTGGGTGCAAGAGGTGATTTAATTAAGTGAAGAACTAAAATAAAAAATGAACACCCTAAAGAAGGGAAAATGCTCTCTCGTTCTAGGTGGGATCTATGAAAAATAATTTGGAAAACAATGAAAAAAATTGTCAAGCCTTCGTCAACAAGTGGTATAGAAAGGTCCATTAGCTGGGAAGAAGTAGAAATTTGAACAGGGTTTTCCAAAAACTCTACTTGATCGGATGTCAAGTCCACCAAATAAGTGATTAAAGGTGCAAATGAGACATTTATAGCAAAAGAATATGGAAGAAACTCTAGTCTCCCTACAACTATTTGTCTCAAGTGGCTTCTCTCCTACGATATCTACCTAGGTAGGTACATCATATATTTTCCATTGAGTTACATCATCATGGGTACATGCAATTATTTACCTTGTATTCAATATGAAATCAAACAATTAGGGGAACTTCAATATTAAAATATGTAGAAGTCTTAACCAAAGCTCTAGTCCCAACCTTGGCATTATCCACTACTAAGAGCATGCTTATTTTTTAACAGGTTTTGAACTATTGTTATAGATATATTTTCCACCCTTGAGATTCATTGAGGACCCACTAATGCCATCATGCTGAAACACTCACTTCTACCCTTGATTTCCTCACCTTTCAGACCTTGGTCACCCCTTGCAAGCCTAGCAGGGAGTGACCATCATCCCTTGGTTGTACCTTGTCCCACTTATAGGGAGAGGAAATCCTTCAACAATGTAATATCCCCAACCCAAAAACCAAGGCCGGAGGCACCTAGGAACCCAACGGAAAGGATGATATAAGGTAAGGCCAACATGTTGAAGGCCATTTAAATTAAAACATTTATCCCTTAAAATAAATTGTGACACTTTAAAAGCAATCAATCCCCAAATGCTCATGCAAATGAAAATTAAACCAGATTTGCACAAGTATCTAATATGAACATGAGCATAATTAAATAAAACATACAATTGGACATGAACAACCTCATAACGTTTAAAAATCAGGTTCATAGACTCCTTGAAAACAATTACAATTCAAACTTTACGACAATTAATCTATGCAAATTATGACACTCCCACAAATCAAATTACGACACTTTCCTTAACACTTTTACATCACCTATCAGATCATATATGAAGCTATAATATACAACCATTTAATCATGAATAATAATATGCATGAACATTACATCTACAACCATTATCATATACAGAAAATCCGATCTACCATTGACCTTTAAATCCATAACTAGTTCAATAGATAAGCAACTAAATCACATCAAATTCATCTAAAATCTTAGTATAAAGAGTATATCATCCTCCGGGGGAATAATACAACCACCAAGGATGCAATGGCATGATTTGGTACATCCATTAAACATAAGGAAATCATATCTACTGAGAAACAATCAATGCATTCAAGTTTAATTTAAAGCAAAAACTACTCAACTACTGTTCCAAAAACTCAACATTTCAACAATGAATTCATTCAAAGATCAAAATAATCACCGAGGGCACATTTTCAATTTAAACAAAAACAAATAAACATGAATAAGAGATATGGAATCTTCCATCAAAATCATATGTGAAACAACTAAGATTGTCTGCAAGATCTCAAGTAGAGAACCTTCCATTTTGCAACCAATTGTTAATACATTCAACATAAAATTATCCAGATATCAGATCAGCCATCTAAGCAAAATACAACAACAATAGATGCATCAAATAAACATGTAAAAATAACATAAAATTAAACACTAATCTTTTCAAAGTGCAACTGCAATCAACAGGTCCACATACCACCCATCCTTAGGCACTGCAAAGCCAAATTCTCTTGGACATCCCACCCTCGAGATGAGGTCAATTAATCACAAGAGGGTGCACTTAATAATATAATAGCTTAATAATATTATTCTGAGAAGCTGAAACTCAATTCCTCGCTACCTTCTTTCTCCTCCACCTCACTACTAGGTGCAATGGTAATCCCTTCACCACCTAGGTCCCTTAGTCCATCACCACTCACCATCAGGGTGTAGGTGTAGGATTCAGATGGAGACAAGTAGTGGAATTGGAGGAACTATACCATATTTTTTCGGGCTTACATCAAACACCACACAATATCATAGTTCCTTCAAGCAAATAGTTCTCACACATATCATAACATACATGGCTTCCCAAGTTCACCATGAAATTACATGAATTAGCATGAATATTGATAGCTAGCTCCTTCTCAAGGAGATCAAACATGGATTTATAGAACAAAGGAGGAAACTTGAACCCAAGGAGGTTAATTAGAACCAAGGTAAGCCAACTTGAGTCAGTCAAAGGAGGTTAACTCAACCACACGAGACCATTTCAAATTCTACCCAATGTAAGTCAAATTTCAAGGAGGGTGAATCCAACCACCCAACCCAACTCGAATTCATGTGGGGACACTTTATTCATGAAGAATAATTCAAATTAGTGAGAGGAGGAGTTACACAAGTAAAAGATTCCTTCCTGGAATAGAAAAAAGGTGTCATAAAGAGGTGTGACTTACAAAATCGAAGTGTGGATGATAAGGAGGGTGCACTTGGTCATGAGAGAGGATAGAGGAGTCATAAATACCCATAAGCATAAAAATAGGAAGGAATCCCATGAAAAGAGGAGTGCAGGTTCACTTGAGGCTATTGAGGCTAAAATGTAGCTTAAAAATCCCTAGAAAATAGGAAGAGGGTGCCTTACTCTTTAATAGTCCAAATCAACTGAAATCAGGTCCAAGATACTCATGACAGCATCAGATACGGTCTAGGGAGTTACATAACACTAAGGAGGATGCATAAGTGCAAGTAGGGCCCACCAAACTCATGAACAGGGTCCCAACACTAAGATTAGAGTGACCAAAAACTCTGAAATTCATCAAGGAACAAACTCAATCCAAAAACGAGTTCTAATGTGCTAGGAATGTTCCCATTCCCCCATTCTGGTTAGTGATCCCTATTGATCCAATCTATTTTATTAATTCAATTTACAAATATAATGTCTAGGTACTTTATGCACCATAGTCCCGAAACCAAGTTCCAAAATATAAACAATTACAAATTACATATGTATGGGGCTTAACACATGGGGTATGACATCCCCCTCCCCCTTAAACAATACATCGTCCCTGATGCATACTTATTACATACATGATTTGACAAAATTTCAAATAAGGATGAGGGTATGCCTCCCTTATAGTATCTTTTAGTTTTTCCAGTATTCCTTCCCTCATAACTCCTCTTTTAAGAAACCACAATACTTCCCACTACCACCTACTTTCCTATCCATCTCCACTTCCTATGGTATGTGACTCCTATCACCATCCCGTTTCCTGGCTTCCTATGTGAGAACCTAGACTAGAAGAGTGGACTCAAGGAAGCAAGGGTAAATCTTCAATCCCTATTATAGGGTCTTCAAACCTGATTACAATTCCTTCAATCTTCCATAAGGACACATGAAATACATCCACCTAAATTGTTAAATTCTCAGAATTTACTTCAATCTAATCCAGGATCTTAACTGAGAGAACAACATGTACAGCATATCTATAGCATATCAATCATGGAGACAATAATGCAAGCACACAAGAGACACAAAGATTTACTTGGGGAAAACCATAAAGGTGAAAAACCCCAATAACTTCCTCAGAGATAGATAGAGCAATGATACAACCCAATCATAAGAGATAGACATATCCTAGCAGCAGATCCTCCTCCTCCATAAGTGCACCACTCCTCCTTGAGTGCATAAGTGAGAAGTGAGTGATCAAATAGAGTTCCCCCCGCACTCTATTTATACTTGACTTGACTTTCCTTTTACCTAACTCATGTAGGCTCGAACTTAACCACATAACATAATGCTGACTGGGCTGACCCCCAATAGGGTGGTCTAATAACCCTTCGACCCACATGGTCGACCCCAAATAGGGTGGTCTAATAACCCTTTGACCCACATGACTTATATAGGGCCGACCCCAACAAGGTGGTCTAATAACCCATCAAGTATAAGTTACGACATTTACAATATAAATGACGACACTTTCGTATAGAGGAATAATACCATCTCTATAGGAATACAATATACATATATGTGAAATACATTCTGAAGTTACATATACATCAACACTCCCTCTTAACTAGGAACGTATTTCTCAGCACGGTTCTTCTAGCACAAGTCATCTTCTCCGGATCATCATCACTAGATAATCATCATCGAGTCATCATCATCGTCACTGTTGCTGCTATCTCAATCAATCTCTGAATCTACTCGTCATAGGAAGTTCTACAGAGCCAATCCTTTTTCATATTGGATGTAGGCCCACCACCTGCAGGTCTTCATCATCACTGGACATACTATGGAATCCTCAGGACTTATTACGTGCGTCACAAAACTTCGAAATAGCATCCCAGGCTGTTACGAGCACACAGCTCTACCTATAGGATCTCTCAGGGCAACGAATTACATGTGACCTCACCACAAAACCTCGCAAGAGCATCCCAGGATATTACGAGCATACAGCTCTACCTATAGGATCTCCTAGGGCAACGAATTACATGTGGTCATGGCAAAACCTCGCAAGAGCATCCCAGGACTGATTACAAGCACACAGCTCTACCTATAGGATCTCCCAGGGAAACAAATTACATGCCATAGGACAAAACCTCGAAAGAGCCTCTGCCAGATATCCCAGGGCACCGAATTACATGCCATAGGTAAAACCTCGAAAGGTTATCTGCAGATCTCCCAGGGCAACGAATTATATGTCCTTCCAAAGCAAAACCTCAAAAGAGCATTTGACAGATATCCCAGGGCACCGAATTACATGCCATAGGAAAAACCTCGAAAGACTATCTGCAAATCTCCCAGGGCACCGGATTACATGCTCATCTACACAACCTGATCCAAAACCATATAGTATTGACCTGATACTCATCATACATCATCCTGATGTACCCATGATCATCCTGATCATCATCATTGCAACATCCTGCTGCATGTCATCTGGAGCAACATCCTGAAGCTCATCATCCATGATCATCCTGATCATCATCACTCCAACATCTGCTGCATGTCATCTGGAGCAACATCCTGAAGCTCGTCATCCATGATCATCCTGATCATATAATGCATCTACCTGATGCATATCAAGTATATACCTGATACATATCATCATACATGATCCACCTGATCATACAATGTATCCACCTGATACGAATACAAATACATGATACATATCACCATACATGATCCACCTGATCATACAATGTATCCACCTGATACATATACAGATACATGGTCCAAGCATCCAACATGATGCTTATACAAAATACATACACATGATCCAACCGATCATATCCAGCATCCAACATGATGCGTACATACATATAAATGATCCAACTGATCATATCCAGCATCCAACATCATGCATACATACATACATAAAAATGATCCAACTGATCATATCCAGCAAAAACCAGAACATCATCCTGATGCTCATCATCCAGCGCTTACATCCACAGCCATGTGAAGGGTCCTCCTTCCAATCATGCTTGGAATGGCTTCAGCAAATGTGTCCATCACTTCTTCCTCAAAGTGTCCTCGATCTGAAGAACGCCAAGCCTCTCTCTGAAGTACTTGAACTTCACTCTGGCTAGTGGCTTCGTCAGCACATCTGTAATCTGCTTGTCCGTCGTAACATACAGGAGCTTCACAGCTCCTCTCTGTACCATATCCCTGATATAGTGATATTTGATCTCTATGTGTTTCGACCTGTCATGAAACACTGGATTCTCGGATAGCTTCACACAACTCTAGTTATCATAGAAGATACCAGTAGCATCCAACGGGAGATCAAATAACTTAGACAGTAGCTTCCGTAGCCATACTGTCTCACAACTAGCTGAATAGGCTGCAACATACTCTACCTCAGCTGTACTCAGTGCTACGCAGGACTGCTTCCTGCTAAACCAAGAGATCACACCTGATCCCATACTGAAGCAGCACCCAGATGTGCTCTTTCTATCTACAAAAATGCCAACCCAATCTGAATCAACATACCCCTGCAGTTTAAACTTTTGATTCGCTTCATACTTGAGCCCATAATCCACTGTACCCTTCAGGTACCTTAGAACATGCTTTACAGCAACCAGGTGAACACTCCTCGGATCCGTCAGGATCTGGCTCAATGTGTTCATCGCAAAGCAAATATATGGTCTCGTGTTCGTCAGGTACATCAAGGACCCAATCAATGCATAGAGACATCAATTGGATCAGATGAAGCATCACAAAGAAGCTTCAGATTCGATGCCATAGGTGTGGCCATGGCCTTGCAATCCATCATCCCGAACCTCTTCAGGACCTCTACTGCATACTTCCCTTGTCCAAGGAAGATTCCATATGCACTCTACCACACCTCCATGCCAAAAATAGTGCATCATCCCCAAGTTCTTCGTCTCGAACTCGGCATCAAGCATCCGCTGTGTGTCGGCAATCAATCTATCCTCACCTGATACAAACATGTTATCCACATACAAAAGTAGTATCACTGGATTGCCTTCCTCAACCTTGTAAAAAAGGTTGGAATCCACTTTATTCTTGGTAAAGCCCAAACTGGATAGAAAGATGTCTATCCTACGATACCAAGTTCTGCACACATATATGACTACACCATGCTGTCTTGAAATCCATCTGGTGCATCTTTTATTTCATCACTTTTATATTTTTGAATGCTGCTATCTGCAACATGCTTGATCTGATAGCTCCATTTGGAAGTTACAACAAACTTCCCTTCAGCTCTTGGGACTGCATCCTAAACATCGTTCGTCATGATCGACGGATCATGGCATTCTTCCCGTATCCTGGGAACTTCAATATCTTCAATAGATAATTTTGTTGCTGAACAAATGTTGTAGTTCTTCTTTTGTAGGAGATGGCATACGATCTTTCCTACACAACAAATTAAATTGCATGATTAGAAAACATCTCACAGTTTTCAGAACAAATTCTTACACATAAAGAAATATGTCATACAGTCATGCAATTATCTTAGCCAATGCTTCAATACAACATTTATCCATATCCCGTAACTTTCTAGATTCCTTCCAATCTCTACCAGAACATTGTTAAGAGTGTGCACAACTCCCAACATGTCAGCAAAGAGGTTTCATTCTAGATAAGTAGCAATGGAATGTTGTACAGAGCCATAGGCCACTTACTCATGTATATTAGTAGTATACTGTTCATTAATGCAACTATTCTACTATGCACAATACATATCCTAAGTCTATGAACACGAGCATATACATCATTGAACAATTTTATTTAAACAAACAAATATGCAAGAAATGATGATTAAAATACTTATCTTTCTTTGTTCATTGGGTGGACTCCCTCTGAGTCTTCGCTTCCTTGCAGGAGTTGCTGGAGTCCTAATCTGAAGTAGCTTCTTCTACACCTTTCTGTTGTGGAATGTAGAGAGATGGTCAACTCCCTCTGAATATCTGCATCCTTGCATAAACCATTGGAGTGTACTCCCTCTTGATCTTTGCTTCCTGAATTACCTATTTTTGAACTCATATTCATCATTGGTCCCTATGCATGCTTATTAGTATCATGATTGTGTTATCCTTGTGATCTCATATAAAATCATACATTCATTAGTATATTATTAAAACACAATAATCTCAAGCATGTATAGTCATGATCATTTCAAACAGAAATAATAAACATTAGCATTCAAGGTTTATGAAGGATTCTTATGGTTAGTCAAATCATAAGAAACATAACATGTCTAAACCTATAATTACTCAAACCTATGACTCTTTGGGTTAGTTGAATCATCAATCAAGATAAGAGATATAATATGCATAAAACCTGTGATTATTCAAACCTATACCTTCATGATTCTTCTAGTTAGTCATATCATCAATTATGGTAAGAAACATAATATGCATACAACCATGATTATTCAAACCTATGACTTCATGAATAATCATTATCAACAACAGTATAAGATCCTAACACAAGGTAGGATTCCAGCTTGATATAGGAAAAACATACCTGGATTAGCATGCTAGCTATTTATGTCTAACATACCTGCATAATGTCTTTTGGTTCTCTTCAGTGACTTGTGCTAGTAACCTGCATGTCTCATAAGTTAACCATTGTAGAAACAAGTTATACATACCTCGAAAGTAGGTCTTCCATGTGATCCATGACAATGGATGAATCCTTGTCTTCATGTCACCATGATCATACGTTCTTGAAGTAGAACATGATTTGTCTTTCTTGGTGTACCTTTCACGTTAGCAGACAACATAAACCTCATACAACACCATAATGCATTAGTACAATCATAAGTGTCAACACCCTAACCAATGAATATCTTCTATCATGCATTCATAATTTTGTTAAGGTGATACGACAAATCTAAAATCAAGATTGTACTAACCGTAATAACATGAAGACAAACATACCATAAACTTAATCATGAACAAATATCGAAACATGCCTCGATGAGTCATACCTGTCAAGATCGCTTGTAATCTTCTTATGTAAGGCCTTAGCCTCATCTCCCTCTGAAACAGGAACTTCTTCACTTATGTAGGTGACCAATCCATCTTCTTCTAGGATTAACCCAATCCACCTGAATTACAAGAATTGGAACTGGAGTTGGATATGGGTTTGTTAGAGAAACCCAAAAAATTCAAACTTTGAATTTAAAACTTCTGAAAGGATAGAAATATGTGCCTTGATTAGCTGATCAAGCTGGTATATTTAGAATTTGAAAACTGCAAAGTTTCACTCCTCAATTTTGCCTTTGAAACTTTCAGATTCACTAGACATGACCCTGAACTGGGGTTTGATGAAGCCCACTCTTCTTCCCAATCAAAAGGTTTGATCCAAATCTCTAAGCTTCTATTTTTTTGAGGAGCTTCTAGCCGTGGTCACAGATTTCAAAAATTCCCATTTTTACAGAAGCCCTAATTTTCCACTTTTCTGATCAAAGTCCCGAACTAGGGTTTGATCAAGCCCGCCCTTCTGCGCAACCAAACATTCTGATCTTGGTCTCTAAATTTCTATTTTGATGAGTAGCATCCAGCCGTGGTCTCTGATTACAAAAATTCCAACTTTCTCCAAAGCCCTAAATTCCGGAAGCCATGAATGAAGGTATTCAAAAAATAATTCTGTTTTGATAGAAATATGTACCTGATTGTTTCTGGTGTAACTCCGAACCTTTTGATCCACAGGGTCTGGAAACGTTTTATGAGATAGCCTGACCTGTTAGCTTTCCATACTGACAGGTCCAACCTCAATTGGATTCTCTAAGAGAAAGTTATGCCAAATGTCGCAACGTGACCTGTTTATGGGATAATACAGGAGAGCGAACTTGTACGGCGTGCCACGTGTCACTGTTTGAGTTTCGACCTCTGAAAATTTTTCTTGAGATAGATCACCCTGTTATATTTCCATCCTGACAGGTCTGACCTCAATTGGACTCTCTGAGAGAGAGTTATGCCAAGTGTCGTAACATGACCTGTTTATGGGATAATACAGGAGAACGAACTTGTACGGCGTGGCACGTGTCACTAGTTCAACTTCGGCCTCTGAAAACTTTTTCTGAGATAGTACAGTTTGTATAATACCTGTCACTTTTTACTAAATTTCATTTGGATCTTCCTAGCCCATGTTATGACCTTTTTCCCAAGGTCACCTGATTTTGACTGAGATCTGGAAGAGGCAGAAACCCTATATTGTACAGATCATAAATCCCAAAGTACAACGAATTAGAGGTTCACCTTTGGACACAAGGTACATGGGGATTTAATCTTCGAGCTATAAATATTTCAGATCCGAAAACTTCTCCAAAACGGAGTTATAGCGAAAGTGCTACAATGACTGGTTTTTTTCTATATCAAGCCCTAGCATCGTAAGTGCAACAAGTGTCATACATGCCATATCATGCCTTCTTTCAGGCTAGCTCTGATACCATGTTAAATTTTCAGAATTTACTTCAATCTGATCTAGGATCTTAACTGAGAGAACAACATGTACATCATATCAATCATGGAGACAATAATGCAAGCACACAAGAGACACAAAGATTTACTTGGGGAAAAGCATAAAGGTGAAAAACCCCAATAACTTCCTCAAAGATAGATAGAGCAATGATACAACCCAATCATAAGAGATAGACATATCCTAGCAGCAGATCCTCCTCCTCCATAAGTGTGCCACTCCTCCTTGAGTGCATAAGTGAGAAGTGAGTGATCAAATAGAGTGCCTCCCGCACTCTATTTATACTTGACTTGACTTGCCTTTTACCTAACTCATGTAGGCTCGAACTTAACCACATAACATAATGCTGACTGGGCCGACCCCTAATAGGGTGGTCTAATAACCCTTCGACCCACATGGCCGACCCCCAATAGGGTGGTCTAGTAACCCTTTGACCCACATGACTTATACAGGGCCGACCCCAACAAGGTGGTCTAATAACCCATCAAGTATAAGTTACGAAATTTACAATATAAATGACGACACTTCCGTATAGAGGAATAATACCATCTCTATAGGAATACAATATACATATATGTGAAATACATTCCGAAGTTACATATACATCAACATAAATCATGATTCAACCAATCATATTATTAACATCAGATACAAATAGATATGATGCATGATATAAGGACATTCTTAAAAAAAGATACTTGAAATAGAGATACTTCTTCAACAAGGATACTTTTTTCACATTTTAATAGACACATGGTTAGCATCATATATATATATATATATATATATATATGTATACTTTTCAACAAGATACATGAAATACATCTTCAAGTTACATGATACATGAAATAAATTCCAATTAATCACATGAAATATAAATACTTCTTCAACAAAATACTTGAAATACATCTACCTGAATCATACTCCAATCAATCACATGGTTAGTACCATGTATTTACTTTACCAATAGATACATGAAATGCATTCCAAGATACTTTTACATGAAATATCACCCATATACGTTTCCTACAAGATCTATGAAATATCACCATGATGCTTTTCCTACAAAGTTGTAGGAAACATCTCCAAAATACTTTTCCAACAAGGATTCCTTCCAACAAAGATATACGAAATATGACAAGGATACTATTCCAACAAAGATAAATTTCAACAAGGATATATGAAATACCACAAGGATACTCTTCCAACAAAGATACCTTTCAACAAAAGCATATTAAATGCCACAAAGATATTATTCCAGTAAAGATGCCTTTCTTACTTTTCACCAAACATACACAACATTATTCTACTACATATAAACTAGCTACATAAATTATATATACTAACACACATCCCCATACCACACCTTTACCAATCGATATCCTCAACCATCTAAACATCAATCAACTCATCCATAAAAAAATCAATCATATATCAATAATTCATCAACCAATGATAACCATACATATATCAATCATAATTACAATCAACCATACAAACATCAGCCATTGTACATCAACCATGGAAATCAATAACACCATAACAACCACATCTAATCTACATTAATACTAATATTACATACATCAATAACAATACCATACATTCATCATCCATACAAACATATATCAATATCATAGCAACCACATCATCGATACCCATACATGCATATGTACATCAACAACCCCATCATCAATGTCAATACACATATGTACTATTTTTATTATTCACACCATAATACAACATCACATATATAAGTTCTAACTATACATTGCATTATCATATAACATATACATAAATCATCACACATTACTTTCATATTGTACATTTAACCACTACAACAACTAACATATACTATATATAATGCATTTTCTATTTATCCTTGTAAACCATTATACACATCATACGCATATCATATCTACATTAATGCATATATATATATATATATATATATATATATATATATATATATAGATTATAACATTACATACCATAACATTATTTCACATACATCACATTAACATACTTAACCATTACTTTACTATATGCTATACTGCATATACCACAATAAATACTATAATATGTGTATCTTACTGAACCTTCCAAACTCAACGGTTTGAGACTTTTCCCAACAACACTTCTTCAAGATGTACATAATCTATGCAATTTCCCATTCCACCTCTGATCTCTATAGCTTCCTTTTCTCTGTACTTACTGATTCCTATTCTTCACTGCTTTGATTAGGCTTTAAGATTTCAATTCAATAACCACACTACATGCTTATTCATTAACTAACATAAATAACATGTTCCATCTTCTTTCATAACATTTTCATCTCAAATACCAATGCATAAATCTCTTTAGAGACAATCATTAAATGCATACTGAAAGCACAATCCAAGCAAAGTGAGTAGGGGAAGAAGGTGATTCTAGTCACCACAAGGATTCCACACTGAGCACCACTTCATACTGAATTGTTAGGAACTGGTTTCATCTCATTTGTATTTCTGGATTGCATTTAGGAATCATTTGAAAACACTCTTGGTTTGAAAGAACACCGATACACTATAATTTGGATTGAAAGATTCAATTTCCATGTTTTTTCAAAGGAAATCCTCCAAATAATTTTTTTTTGTGAGGTAGATACCATAAACAACACGTACATATTCTTTAATCAACCAAAGACAATTTTCCCTTTACCAAATGAATTTCTCTTAAAAAATAAATATTAATTTCCAAGTAAAAAAAAGGGGAACTTTGAAGGAGGTCTTCTTATGAACTTTTCCAAGACTTTCCATGGATTTCAGTGACTCAACCATTCACCCCAGATCATTCCTAAGATCATCATATAACTTTTATAACTTTTGGTCATGCTTCATAAGGTCTTAGAACATTAAAATCAATCCTTCCAATTTTTATAGAAAATACTACCATATGTTTTCAAGCAAAATTCCATACAAGTTCTCCGTAGCCTAGATTTCATCTGTCAAAGTTTATGAATTCCCCAAAAAACTTCAGGAGGCCTATAGGTGTCACTACAACCCTTTCTTTCTTGAATACCAACAAATCCATATATATATATATATTATAATTCATATAATACACTATACTTATTATCATCTACTCCATATCCATTACATTATATCATTAAGTATCACACCTTACAACATATGTACTAATTTCTGAAGTAGGGAACTAGTCACAGTTTCCAATGGCTTTGGTTCTAGCATCAAAATATTGCATTTACATAGGGGAGGCCAAACTCCTTTCACAACACATACACTATAATTGTGATTATAATTTTTTGATACATTTTAAATTCAAATGCATAAACACAGAGTTATAAATCTGTAGAAGGCCCAACAACCGTAGTGTTGAAACCTTCGCTCTGATACCACTTGTAATATCCCCAACCTCAAAACCAAGGCCGGAGGAACCTGGGAACCTAAGGGAAAGGATGATCTAAGGTAAGTCCAACATGCCGAAGGCCATTTAAATTAAAACATTCAACCTTTAAAATAAATTGCGACACTTTAAAAGCAATTATTCCCCAAATTCTCATGTAGATGAAAATTAAACAAGATTTGCACAAGTATCTAATATGAACATGAGAATCATTAAATAAAATTTACAAGTGCCCATGGATAGCCTCATAACATTTAAAAATAAGATTCATGGACTCCTTGAAAACAATTACAATTCATATTTTACGATAGTTAATCTATGCAAATTACGACACTTCTATAAACCAAATTACGACACTTTCCTTCACAACTTTACATCACCTATCAGATCAGATATGAAGCTATCATATATACCCATTTAATGATGAATAATAACAAGTATGAAGCTTCCCTATACAACCATTAACATATATATATTCAGATCTACCATTGACCTTTAAATCCATACTAGTTCAACAGATAAGCAATTTAATCACATCCAATTCATCTAAAATCTTAGGATAAAGAGTATATCATCCTCTATGGGCACACTATATCCACCAAGGGCATAACAGCATTATCAGGTACAACCATAAAACATAAGGGAATCAGATATACTGAGAAACAATTGATGCATTCAAGTTTTCAAGCAAAAACTACTGAACTAAGGTTCCCAAAACTCAACATTTCAACTATGAATTCATTCATAGATCATATTAGTCACTGAGGGAAAATTTGCAAGTTAAAAAACAACATGAATAAGAGATATGGAATCTTCCATCACAATTAGATGTGAAACAACTAAGATTTCCTGCAAGATCTCAAGCAGAGAACTATCCATCCTATAACCAATTGTTAAAACATTCAACATAAACTTATCTAGATATCAGATCAGCCACCAAGGGGTGCTATAACAACAATATATGTATCAAATAAACATGTAAAAATAACATAAAATGAAACATTTATATTTTCAAAGTGAAACTCATATCAACAGGTCCACGTACCACCGATCCTTAATCACTTAAAAGCCAAACTCTTTTGGACATGCCACCCCCGAGCTGAGGCCAAGGAATCCACAAGAGGGTGCACTCAACAATAGAATAACTCAATGATATCAATATGTGAAGCCACAAATCAATTCCTCACCACCTACGTTTTGCTCCACTTCACTACTAGGTTCAATGGTAATCCCTTCACCACCTAGGTCCCTTGAGACATCGCCATTCACCGTCAGGATTTATATGTGCAGGATTCAGACAGAGACAAGCAGTGGAATCAAATGAAATATACCATAGTTTTCCATACTTATATCAAACACCACACAATATCACAGTGTCTTAAAGCACATGGTTCTCACACATAGCATAGCATACATGGCTTCCTAATCTCACAAGATCACCATGAAATTACATTAATTAGCATGAATATTTATAGCTATATCATTCTCAAGGAGATCAAACATGGATTTATAGACAAAGGAAGAAACTCGAACCCAAGGAGGTCAATTAGAACCAAGGTAATCCAACTTGAGTCAACCGAAGGAGGTTAACTCAACTATAAGATACCATGTCGAATTCTACCCAAGGTAACTCAAATTTCAAGGAGGGTGACTCCAAACCACCCAACCCAACTCGAATTAATGTGGTGACACTTCATTCATGAACATGAATTTGAATTAGTGAGAACAAGAGTTACACAAGAAAAATATTCCTTCTCGGAATAGAAGAAAGCTGTCATAAGGAGGTGGGAGTTACAAAATCCAAGTGTGGAGAATAAGGAGGGTGCACTTGGCCATGAGAGAGAATAGAGGAGGCATAATAGGAGCCATAAACACTCAGAAGCACAAAAATAGGGAGGAATCCCATGAAAAGAGGAGTGGGGGTGCACTTGAGGATATGGATGCTAAAATGTAGCTTACAAATCCCTAGAAAATAGGAAGAGGGTTCCTTGCTCTTTAAGAGGCCAAATCAAGTCAATTCGACTCCAAGATACTCATGACAACATGGGATAAGGTATAGGGAGTTACATAACACTAAGGAGGGTGCATAAGTGCAAGTAGGCCCACCAAAATCATGAATAGGGTCCCAACACTAAGGTTAGGGTGAACAACAAATATTAAAGTCATCAAGGAACAGAATCAATCCAAGAATGAGTTCTAATGTGCTAGGCATGCCCCCATTCCCCCTCACACTGTGGAAACATGGCCTCCCATTCTTGTTAGTGGTCCCTATTGATACAGTCTATGTTATTAATTCAATTTACAAATATAATGTCTAGGTACTTTAAGCAACATAGTCCCAACACCTAGTGCCAAAATGATAAACAATTACAAGTTAAATTTGTCTAAGGTTTAACACACGAGGTATTACAAATAACCTTCGTCAAGTTCACTCCCTAATATCTTCTTCCACCTTTGAGACTTACTAGTTATTATTTGTTGCAAACTCCACAATATACCTTGTAAGGGTGTTTTCTACCTAGAAATCAATGGCTCGAGTCAATTGGATATCAATATGATGTAGGGATGATAGATGTCATGTGGTCCACTATACGAATCTCCTCTACCATACTTGGTGCTTGGGGCTTGTACAAGCCCCTTCAGCCACTTGTATAGGGTTATCAAAATCTCACACCAAATAACCTCGTACTGATCAAAATCAGGTCCTCCATACAAGATATACTCTCAAATCTTAACTAGATTCCAACCTCGCAGTCGAGCTTCTTGTACTACAAAATCCTCAAATATTTTCTCCCACCAATCCTGAATGTATCTCTTTAGGATCAAAAGGAGACACTCGGCCTAATGTATTTATTTTCTAGCAATTCTTACAATTCGAATATTAGATCTAAAAATTTTGGTGTACTCATTCTGTAAGGTGTCTTAGAAACTAGTGTAACTCTTGGAACAAGATCAATTTTGAAATCAATGTTACTATTTGGAGGAATCCCTGGCACTTCATCGGGAAACACATCCTTGAATTTTTACAACACGTAATATCCCTCCAACTTGGGAATTTCATTTGTTGTTTTATCCAAAACATGTGTTGCATAAATTGACAACCCTTTCTAAAGAATTTCTTCAGCTGCATGGCTAAAATATTGCTAATAGAAAATACCTTTGGAATGTCCTTCACTAACCTTGGGTTTCCTTCTTCATCAATGCATTCAAAGGTTTTGTTGTAGCAATCAAGTTTAACTTTGTGTGATTCCAATTAGAATATCATAGGAACCAAGTGGCAAACTATTTATATTTTTCCATGTGAATATTCGATCTATTTCCAATGGACATTCATCCACCATTTCACTAACTTTACTCTTGATTGCAGTTTCTAGTTGGACCTGGCATGATTTACTATGCTTTGTTTTGTTAAAATAAAAAATATCAACAATTTTAGGAGTGATATAACTGTGAGTAGATCCAGGGTCAATCAAAATATAAATAGATTTCTTAGAAATCCTACCTTCAACTTCAACCACAACTGACAGATGGTCTACTTGGAGGTCCTCTAGTGCAACATAGATTTGAGGTACAATCCTTGCAACTTGAACCACAATTTCATCCTCTTGGATCTTGTGAACTTTCTTTGTACTCCCATTTCGATGTGGACAATTTCTAATCATATGGTCCTCTCCACATCCCCAACATTGAAGTGGTTGTATTGGATCTCTTGGCTTGTCTCCCATACTCCTAATTGGCTTGGTCACACCCTATGGTGGGTGTCTACCTTTGATCATTTCTAAAATGAGGAGGCTTGAACCCCTTCTTTCTTTGGTCAAACTTCTACTTTTTCTTGTCTTTCCATGCCTTATGGAATTATGGATTTCTTGTGTTTTGATCATAAAAACACCTAACCATTCTTATAGTTTCATCTAGAATCCGAGGTTCATCAAACTCAATTATGTCTTTGTAGGACTGAGGTAATCCAATTAGAAAACATTGAATTTTGACCTTATGATCCCTAATATACTTGAAATATCTCAGCAATTCCAAGAATTTATTAGCATATTCCTCCATTATCTTTTGTCCCAATTTCAATTCATGGAACTCTTTGATTGTCATCATAGTACCTATTAGATAGATACTTTAAATTGCTTGAATTATTTATTGAATTGCTTCCACAATATTTATTTCACTAATATTCTTCACTTGCCTTAGGTTATCCCACCATATGGATGCCCTTCCATTCAAATTAAATATGGAAACCATTGCCTTCATGTTCCCATATTAGTTTTGTACTTGCAAATACTTCCTCATCCTAAGAATCCAAGCCTCAAATTCTTGACCAAATTTTACTTCACCATCAAAGGTAGGATATTTGTCCTTCTTAAATTCTCCACGTGAGTTGTTCTTGAAAGGGCTCTTCCTCTTATTCGTATGAGATGAAGAGCCTGAACCTTCAATGGAGTCTTTAGAGGTAGATGAATTATTAGAAGAGAAATCTGGAGTATATGTTCTATCTCTAGAAATTCTTGAGCTACAGGACCTCTTGTAAGAATTCCCCATTGAGATATTTCCACTCTTTTCCTCATTTCCTAAGTGCTGACTAGGATTAATATTCCTCTAAATGTCTATTAAGATTTGGAGTGTAGATGCATTCAACTAGTTATGTTATTCTAGATCTCTCATAATGCTCTCATTATATGCTTTACAACTTTGGATATCCACCCTTAGGATTCTCATAGTTTTTGCAATGTCCGAGGGAGTTACTGTGAGATTTTCAATTACTAGGAACTAGATTCATAAGACAATTTCACCATGGAATATTTCAGACAATGAGAGAAGAAGAATAGAGAAGATAAATTGTGGAAATCACTCTGTATCTTATTCATTGACATGATACAATATATAATACATTCTTCATGGAGAAAATCGAATTCATTTGAGGCAATATGGAAAGAGCAAAATGAAAAGGCTTAGAAATGACAAAAAAAAACCAGGTGGCAAAAGCAGTTTCCAAAACTGTCCTAAAGGCTCACGAATTTAGTAAGTATGGTATGGAATCTCATGAGTGAGGTAAACATGATGTATTGATGGATTTAGAAGGTTAGATATGATGTGGAGGTCGAATTGGTCATGTGGCAAAAGATTCCAAGTCAACTAGCTTGATCTTTTCCACTAGAAAGTAGAAAAAATAGGATAGCTAACTAAATCAGGATAGTGTCTTTCTAATTAAGGAATGGAATAAAATCAGATAGAATCCAAGGAGATCTTATCCAAAATCTACCCAAATTAATTTTTGTGAATGAGGATAGCATGTGGTCCACTAAAAGACAAAACTGGCCTATTCTACCTAGTCAAAACTCAGGAAATTAATCATAAATGATTAATTAATTTTATCCTAAGTCTAGAATGACATAGTGGGTTTTTTAAATGTTCCAACACCCCCCCTTAATACTGACTTTATGTGATGGGAATCAGAAATATATCATAAATATAGGGCCCAAGCAACAAGGCTTATGGTCATCCCAATACATAAAGTAACTAGTCCATGTAAACCGAGGAAACAGGAAAAACCTCATGGGAACAAAACCCTCCCTAAAAAATGGACATGCTTGATGTCTTCATACTGTAATGTTGCTCATTTGAATGAGCTAAATGAGATGAATGAGCTGAATGGGCTGCTTCTAAGTAACTGACTTGATGAAGATATTGTGGATGTCATGATCATGCATCAGTGCATCAATGTTGTGTAGGTAAGAACCATGTGTTGAAGCTCTATGAAGTTAATCTTCTGATGATGGAGGAGCATCAAATGAATTTTTCTTGTTGCTATAACATACATAATCAGATCTAAAAACATAATCAATGATGGAAAGAATATCTATGCATACTCCTTCCCAAGGAGAACCAATGAACTCAACATGATCAATTTCTTTTGTAGCTACAATGTGGTGTACTAGTTCTTGTACTTTCTTATCAAAATGATGTAGAACCTTTCTGATGTTAAAAATGAGATCATGCAGTTCTAAAATATTAGAATGTGAGTCATATGGAGTAGAAACCAGTAAATATGTGGAGTCTCCATGATCGAACAGAATTTCAGTAGGGAAAGTGTGCGAAACTAGATCACCCTGACAGTTGAGCGAGCCTGGAGAGTGCAAGGACTTGAATTTTGAACTATGAATGATGGGGTAAGTTCCATATGTGTGGAAAATCAGTCCAAAGAATGATAAAAACATGTCTTTACAACCAATGAAAGATATGAAAGACAAAAGTGCAACAAAGGCAAGTGACATAGTGTAGGAAAACATAGAATTGCGTAGTTTCTTAACTGGAGAACTTGGGGTTTTTAGGGTATTTTTTGCATCCAGAGGTTGGGAATATGAGGTGGGAGATGTAATGACCTACATATCATACTTTAAATCATCATCTAAATCAGAATCTAAAATATTCCAATGGAGGTGGAAAGACCTTTCAGAAGACAAGTAAGAAGCTAGTAAAAAATGACTAGTTTGAGAGTAGACTTGGATGAACTGACTGAAGATTGTTCCAAGGAAGAAGTGGAGGTTTCTGATTCTGATATATCAGAATGTGGATCAATATAAAAGACATCAGAATTATATTTCACTCTATCACACAAAGTATAAACATTATTACCTTTGGGAGAGGCTTGGAAACAATGTTATTGTTCTACAGCAAGCTTGCTTGTTCTTTCTTTGTAAAGTCAGGAACATCTATGTTATGTTCTTCAAGCATCTTGGACATGATTTTCAATTTATTAT
Source organism: Larix kaempferi (assembly GCA_027924585.1). Taxonomy (NCBI): domain Eukaryota; kingdom Viridiplantae; phylum Streptophyta; class Pinopsida; order Pinales; family Pinaceae; genus Larix; species Larix kaempferi. The sequence continues at coordinate 16,114,452 of BSBM01000994.1, read as the reverse complement.
TGAAGCAATATTTCTCAGTATGAGTTCCTTTTCAGAAATAAGAACACTTGGGCTTCTCCTTCTTTATCTTCTTGTATTTGGAATCTCCATCAGAATCCTCTTCATATGACAATATCTTTTGTTTGGATTTGTCTTTCTTGAAACTCTTTGCTCCATGTGCAGCAAGTGCAAAGTCTTTCGAGGGTGTTAGATCCTTCATTTGGAACAGCTTGTCCTTCTCCTTAGTGAGTGAATCAATGAATGCATCCAAGCTTGGCATCTTCCAATTAGGAATTGCAATTATTGTGGTATGGAAAGTAGACACAAATACTGAGTATTTTGAGCTCAGTTTTGATAGAATGGTAAGGATTAATTGCTCATCCTTTTTCTCTATGCCACATTGCTTGAGTTGAAGCACTAGGTTCTCGAATTTTGAGGTGAAATCCTCCATAGAGTCGAAATTGCTTGGACTGAGAGAGATCAACTCAATTTCCAACAAATGACCTCTGAGCTTGTCCTGTTTTCCAAAGAGAGATTCTAACTTTGTCCACACTTCATTTGGAGTGGATAGAGAATCAATATGGAATAGAAGATCTGGATATGTAGAGAGACAAAGTAAACCACAAGCTTCATCAAGCCTATTTAAACATTTGTATTTGAATGCAGTAGCTCCTGGCTCAGTTTCAAGCCCCATGGTAACTCTATACAATCCTTTGCTCTGAAGTTGGATGATCATATGCGCCTTCCAGTCAAAGAAATTGAAGGGAGTGAGAGTCACAACTTTGGCTTGTTTTTTGATCCATACTCATGTGCTCCTAGTGATGGAAATACCTACAAATAACACTCTTGTAAATTGCTTTGAATCAAGCTAGCTCTTATACCATGTGAGATTTTCAATTACTAGGAACTAGAATCATGAGACAATTTCACCATGGAATATTTCAGACAATGAGAGAAGAAGAATAAAGAAGATAAATTGTGGAAATAACTTTGTATCTTATTCATTGATATGATAACAATATATAATACATCCTCCATGGATAAAATCGAATTCCTTTGAGGCAATATGGAAAGAGAAAAAAGAAAAGGCTTAGAAAAGACGAAACAAAACCTAGGTGGAAAAAGTAGTTTCCAAAATTGTCCTAGAGGCTCACGAATTTAGTAAGCATGGTATGGAATCTCATGAGTGAGGTAAAAATGATGTATTGATGGATTTAGAATGTTATATATGATGTGGAGGTCGAATTGGTCAAGTGGAAAAATATTCCAAGTCAACTAGCTTTATCTTTTCCACTAGAAAGTAGAAAAAATAGGACAAAGCTAACTAAATCAGGATAGTGTCTTTCTAATTCAAGAATGGAATAAAATCAGACAGAATGCAAGGAATTATTATCCAAAATCTATCCAAATTCGTTTTTTATGAATGAGGATAGCATTTGGTCCACTAACAGACAAAACTGGCATATTCTACCTAGTCAAAACTCAAGAAAATAATCATAAATGATTAATTAATTTTATCCTAAGTCTAGAATGACATAGTGGGTTTTTTAAATGTTCCAATAGTTACTTGATTTTTTCAACCATTGAATTCTATCTCTAAATTCTCGACCTAAATATTTTCTCCCATGGCATATGTCTCATCTTCGTAGGGATCATGTGCATCATCCATGATGATGATATTCCTAGCCCAAACAAGACCCAATATTTCCAAAATGCACTATATAGAATGATAACCTTTAGATGTACCTGATAGGATATTGAATATGAAAATTGATGATATAAACACATTTATTAGCATCATTACAATCAGAGAAAATTCTAAAATTATTTTTCATGCATTCTAGGAACTACCCATATTGGCAATTTTTTTGTCAAATAATGGCTACAGGAACTTTTCTGAGCATATTTTAGAAACATCTTAATCACCCCTTTAGAATTTGACTCTTTATGATTGTTACTCTATGGATAATCTTTCCAATGACTACAACTACACCTAATTCTTATTCACGATAAAAAAGTTACAGTATTTCAAAATTGTCAAATTTTCCTAATTATGTTCTTTTCTTGTAGGTCCATTTAACTCTAGAGGCCAACTTCAGACATCCGTAGAATAAAATTTATAGGAAAACAAAAAAACAGTTTTATTGGCCCCGGTAATACATATGAACATGACTACTAAGAAACTTGCATCTCACTGATATGATGCTCCAGTCACCTTTTATAAAAACTATGAAATGTACTACTTTTAACCTTTTTCACTTTCTCTAGCCTTTATAAATGTTTGGCAGTTCTATAACAACTCAAATTGATATCACAATGCAACATTTCCAATCTTATTAGTCATTGGATTACAACCCAAAATTTACACAAGTATTTGATGTATCAAGGGGGAACAATGGGGGTTAAGGGGGCTTATCGATCTTATGTTCAATCTAACTCACAAGATCGTCAAAGTTTTTCAAATTTGGGTACCTAAAAATAAATGCTAAAACCACTACATATTTCCTAATCACCCCTTTTTGGCGATGAGACCTAAGTCGACAATCCCATTCACGATGCAATTTCCCTTAACATAAATGGTTTATAGACAACGGTAGGTAGTTTCTAGTTAATGGTAAATGGTTTAAGGAGAGTGACAAGAGGTTTCTGATGATGTCGAGCGATTTTTGCCAACAAACAGTGGTTCCCTGGGATCATCACACATGTGCCAATGCAACTCGTGTGAATGGTTGAGATCTAATTTCCTCACGGGCCCAAGTTAGATCTCGATCATTTGCACGCTACCCCATTATGATAAGCCGCTACCAAATATTCACGCACAAATGGTATATATATTTCAATCCAAATTTTACAATAAAATATTAGTTGTTCATGGAAAGGGTACCCTCATCATCTCTCGTGCACCTTTACTTACATGAATGGCCGCAATCTTCCCTTGGAACTTGCATGATCCAATTTGAGTTGTTTATAGCATCCCACTTATACTATGGTATGTTCAATTTTCACAGTGCGAATGGTTAGGATATGACAATCAAATATGCATGATGAAATCTATCTCGTTCACAGGACCATCCCCTTAGAATCAATCTTAGCCATTTGTGGTAGGCCATGATCTTCCTAGTTTGTTTGGAATCCAACAAATCATTCGACCATGCCAACTGTGCAACTCATGTGACTTGGATGGTCCACATCACACCCTTTTATCCATGTGGCTCCTCCACATCACACCTTTGTTTACATGGCACGTGTGGGGCCCACTCAAATTTTCTCCAAATTTTGAATTTTGCATAGTTATGTGGAATTTTTAATTTTGGCAATAAGGGCTTATGTCAAAATTACTAGGACTTCTTTGTCACATAACAGAGTAAATATTTCCACTAATAACTTTGCAATTTCAAAATTTCCCTCAACCAATCTACCTATCCTGCTAGTAGAGCACAGATCTAACCCACGGCTTTGTCATAACACCACCTATCAATTAAACCACGAGTTTTCATAAAATAATTTTGTCAAACACTTCTCTGGAAACTTATATTTCTACATATAAGTGTGGATTCTTTCCCCTACAAATCTCGTGCTGCCACTAAGAGCTTCGATACCACTCTGTAACGTCCCCATCCATCCTTCCGACGAGCAGATGGGTCCATCAATGGATTATGGGGTTATAAATTTCTCCCAATGACCATACTATGAATTTATAAACATTTCAAATGTGTGTGCAAATGGATGAATAAAAACACATCGGAAACATTTCTATTCACACACACCACACATGTAATTACAGGCATAATTGTTGTAGTTATTGTTTTCACACTAGCTCATGCTAAACAGGACCTAATAAGGATTATGGAACCCTTAGTAGTAGTTCATGTAAATGGGTAAAAATTTATAAATAAAAAAAATATAACTAATATGTGTGAGTGCAACAATGGAAATAAAAACTAAACAAATTAACTACTGCAGTAATAAAATAAATAGGAACTCATGAATAAAAAATTGATTTTTTGTATTAATATGTAAAAAATGGTTTACAATATGACCTCAAAAGGTGAGGTTGTAGGATCCATTGCAGTCATATGTGAGTAGTGAAACAAGTCTACAGGGTTCCTTACTCTTCTCCAGATGCTCAAAAGGTGGCCAAGACTCAACTGAATGGGACACAAAAGCTCAAAGGTGATAGGCTAAAGTTCAACAAGAATTTCGGTAGCATAAGGGTGTGAAGAGTTGATCATGCATTTTGAATGGGAGGCCTCCATCACCTTTTGATAGTGATTTTGGGTGGTGGAGTGTTGGCCTATGGTTTTGGGTAACCAATAGTATTAATTTGTAGTATTTGATATTTTCCCTCTTTTTTGAATTTATTTTGACTTTTTTCCCTTTTTACTTTTCTTTTAGGGATTTTCGAATCTTGTTTGAGGGTATTTCATTAATTGAGCAGGGAAATAATAATTTTTAACTTTTTTGGTTACCATTTGAGGGTTTTTTAGGGTTTTGGAGGCCAAAAATGTATGAAAAGTGGACAAATGAGTTATGTGACTAGGGAGATGAGCTATTGAACAATTTTTGGGTGTTAAAAGATTGTCGTTTGATGTGTGAGGGAAGGAGCTCATTGTATGGCCGATAGAAATCATAGGTTCTTGTCATTTTCCAGGGATATGAGCATTATGATGGAGGAGAGAAGAAACTGGTTAGATACTGGAACACATGCTCCATACTAACTGCAAAGGCTAAAACTGAAAATACATGACCTCAACAATGAATGAGGAATAATCTCAATATATGGACGAGGCAGGCATACCCATGCTTGTATCAAGATATAAAAATAATAATGAGGCCCAAAAGGGGACCTGAACAATACATGGAGAACTGTTGTGTACATCATAGTGGTCCAGAGGGGACACAAATTTGAGACATACTCATTGTATGACCACGACTGATCTGAAGAACTGATACATGGAAACAATGGCATCCATACGGAATGTGGCACCATAACAACTAATGCTTTGTTGGATCTGAAGGTGTCCAACAACTATATGGACACAATTACTGAGAGTCAGAATCTCAAAGTTACACTGAACTGCATTTGAACTGGATACCCTAGGAAGCATAGAGCTGAAGGGATTCTAACACTGTCTCCAATGCAGCCCGAATATTTGTGGGAACATACAACTAGGGGGTTCCAAAGAGACTCACCAATATGTTAGAGTCAAGGGACATACGGGTTCTTTGACCAATAACTGAAGGGACTAATACCCTGCGCGAATCTCAATGGTGTGATGATGGTGTTGAAGTCGAGCACGTGAGAAAAAACCATTCAAAGAGGCACTAAGGACTCCTCTCAGATGGTTCATAGGCACCCACCACTAATGGAGATGAGTCCAAGGTATAGGGATCTTTGGGTCTATCATCTGGAATAGATGTGCTGGCATCGACAGAGGGAGACCTACAACTACCAAGGAAATGATGTTTCCTTGATAAGAGCCCGAGTTGTACAACCAAGAGGGGATATTACTAGATGTGATATTGACAGACTATGGTGGGATACAAGGATCATAGAGTGGGGGGGACTCAAACTTGCTTTTTTCAGAGTATGATGTTAAGGTTGACCTCGAAGCATATGAAAATGACTTTGGGGAAGGGAATCATAGGTTAAGGGACCGACGATGGTGACTGCAATGGGGGAGACTCAGGGGGGAACTGATGAGTGATATCAGGAGACTCTAAGGGTGACACATCATAGAATACTCTGAACAAAGGTGACCATACTGGGGAGGCTACAATAATAGTGGGACTAGATATGATCTGTCATGGCGCAGAGAGTGTTACACCTAAAATATTCCCATCATGAGATTCAGTGTATAGACCCCTAGAGTTACCTTGATTGAGTGATTGACCTAGAAGGATATGTACCCATTTGTACTAGGTTTTGAGAGGTCATCACAGGTTGCACTCATGAAGCATGCGATGTCGCAGCTTGCTCTATTGCAAGGTGCGTCGATGTCAGTTAATGGACAAAAATAGCCCTTTGAGCCCCTTCTTGAAGCTTGTTGACTTGGGACCCCATCCCTGACCTCTTGGGAGAGTTGGAATTCGATCCCTAACACCTTGGGAGTGTCCCTTAAGCCCCTCCTATTATATCTCAACCTATCCTATCCATACCCTATCCACTTAGTCCTATTTAAATGAAGCTCATTCCCATCCCAAGGGGAGTAAGTCTATGGAACTCTTATGCTGGTGAAATCAAGCTCAATAGATCTAATGCTCTAGCTTGGGGAACATCTACTTCTCTCTAGGAGCTTTGGCATGGCTTGTCAAAAGGAATTTGCAGCATTAAGGCAATGGTTGTAATCCTCTTTTCTGTTGTACTTCTCCACTCTTCAATACAGTTAATATAATTGCTTTCCATAAATGTTGTCTCTTTGATGATGTTTAGAGTTTTCCTCCTTAACTGTTAACTTAGATCTATCATATGAGATATATGCTTTCACTTCTCATGGTCAGTTACATGTTTAACAGGGTTTAGCTACTCGTGATCTGGCATCATTGGAGCATTGGATCGGCGAAAGAGAAAGGGATCCACAAATCTAAGGTAAACGATCTACTCTTACATTTGTATTTCTATACGATCTAGGAAAGTATTTTATGTTCTGTCCTATTTGTTCTACACTTATGTTAAGCTAGGGAGATCAGGCGTTGAGTCCGCTCTCAGTAGATTGTTTGCAAAACAAATCTGGAAACCATACTGGGGAAGAGAACATTGCTTCATAGTTGTCATTTGAATGTTATTTTCAGTTGATTTCTTTCCAAGCCATCTCTTTTGTCATTTGCTTCTTGAGGTAGTTTCACCATCAGATCTTCACTTAGAAGAGTCTGATTACCTTCCTTTGAGTTTGCACAACTCATTTTCAAACCTGTTCATTGATCATTACTTGGAGATTTGACTCATCTTTCAACTTAGATCTCACTTGTCGCACCTCGGTGATATACTCAGAGCAACACTCTGTCATTTTTTGTCTCTGTTCTTTGTCTGTTGGCCTATCATCACAACCCTTTCACTGTCCTTCTGCAACATCGTCGCACTCCCCACACTGGTGAACTGTGACGCCACATTGTGTACAAGCACAAAGTGCGTCGATCTACCCTTTTTTCCATACAAGCACCTTTTCTCTTCTTTTGTTTTGAGTGTGGTTTTTATGCAGACTCCCTTTGCACTGTATCATCCAGTTAGAGATCCTTTTTGCTGTATGTGTTTAAGTTGTTTGGTTTTGTCGGAGTTGTTTTGGGTTCCATCTTGGACAAGTCTGATATTTTGGTAGTGGAGGACATTTTGATCTCCCCTACCTTCATCCACTCACCCTTGTATTCCCTCCTCTCCTAAAATGATCTGATGAAGTTCATTGGATCAGTCCCAAACCTCACTTGCATTCTTTTTGTGAGCCTTGTTTGCTTTAATGTTGCTTGTTACTATTTGACTTTGAGTGTTTGAATGTATTCAGCTCATTGAGTGCTCGGTTTCTCTTGAGATTTTATGAGTTGTTAGAGTGCCACGAGTGATCTTTTCATTTCAAAAATCCATGTGTAAAAGCATATTTTTTATCAAATTATTGTTTTGATGCATCCATTGAAAGATTAAAGGTACTTTGTTTCCATCCTTTTCAAAATCATTTGAAGGATTGTTCGAGATTTGGAATGTTTCATTTACAGATTTTTTTTAGAAATTGAAGAAGAATTGTGTTGTTGCATTTTTCATGAATTATGAATCATTCATCTTCTTGAGAAACTCTGATAGCTTTGAGTTTTGCATAAGTGCTTCCATGAATGAAAAGCTCACATTGTATCTTTTAGTTTTTTATGCTTTAGGAAATCATAGTGAAAGTAAAAAGCTTTCATACTCTACTTAGGATCTCTCTCTTTTCATTACTCAGCATTGTTTTTGAAAAGACAAAAGAAAAAGAAAAAACATGTTTTGATTTGGTTTAGTAGTGTTGTGAAAATTTTATATTTCGTTGAAAAAAGAAAAGAACATTTCAATATCATCTTTCGTAGATTTCGGATTGTGTTGCATTGCATTGCTTTGGTAAAATTGTTGGAAAGAAAAAGAAGATTTCTCCTTCCCATAGGTAGCATGCATCGAAATAAAAGCATACTTTTTGCATGTAGTTAGGGCCTGCATTATGTTTCCGATTGTGTACTCACCTCATGCATTCACCTAACCGTCTAGATAAAATTAACGGTAGAACTAGGGTAAAATATTTAGAAACTTGTGTGTAAGTTAGAGACGTGTTTCGGCATCGTTAAGCATGGCAGTTGTCATTATTTGCCAGCACTGTATCCTAGGGGTATTGTAGTCTTCCATGTACTTATGAGTATATCGAGCTCCTTCATGTACCCACCAAGTCACCTTGAGTACTTGGAGTATATCGAAGGGTGTATCACGTACTCGATAGTATATCGGAAGGTATCTTGCTGAACAGTTGTGCATTAGACAACACCACTACGGATTTGAGCTCCCATGTACCTTGCATATATCGAGAGACACCCTTAGGATTCCTGAAACCAACTGAGTTAACCTTTCGGCCATCTTGGCAGAGCAATACACAGAGAACAACACTGGGGGAGCTACTACACACATACCGTCTAGGTAATCGGGTATGCATGCAAGGGTACGGTCCCAATCCTCCTTGTCGCATCATATTGTTGGACCTTGCATTATATCGTGAGTTGCGAAGCCTTGACAATCCTGTGAGGTTCTAGACTATTGAATCCACTCTTATAACAAAAGTTTGCATGTGGCCTTAGTTTGTGTAGGGTTTTGTCTAGTATACTTTTCTTTTAGCTTGCCTTAGGAGAAACTCTTGTTTCAATCACTCTAGCTGACTTTCCTTGGAGAAGGTCCCGTAGAATTCAAAACTTGCCACCTGAATATCCCCTTAACTAGGAGGTAGCTTCAATGGTAAGGATGGATCCACATTCCAGGTTCGGGTCACATGAAGTGGAAAAACCCACTCTGAATGTTGGAGGACTTTTTTTTCCACATACTCCTCTAGATTCACCTGCCTCTCATCCCCCGCACAGTGAAGAAGCACAACTCCCCACTTCACAAGACTTACCTCCCGTTGCTCCGGGAGAGCCTGGGTCATTGGAATGGATAAATCAACCCCAGGATGACCTCACAGCCACTGTTGGTCCATCAGTAGTTTAATGGACATCTTCTATCGGTCACCCAGTGGCCCATTTTTCCATTGCATCCCCACCCAGTTGGCCTACCACTGAAGAAATATTCGCACATATTCACGATCGTCTGGAACGATTATGTGTTAGGGGTGATGAAATTCGAAGACAAAGTCTTTCAAAAAGGGTAGAATACTTGCCGTTATATTCTTATCGATCAATCCCAGGCTGCTCTTTATCTTTCGAGTCACCAGAATCATCCACCCAACATGTGACCACTTTTGAAACTGGTCAACTTGCACATGCATCTCCTAGACAGGAGGCCAGTTCAGTACTTCCTACTGCCCAACCTATTGAATAGAAATAGTCCAACACACCTGTAACCACCATGGTTACATTACCTATTCCTATTCCCCCACCTCAAACTTCGAGATGAGGATACTCTTTACCCCCTACCCTTTTTACAAGTAACGTTAACCCTATGGTGAATAATCAACAACCAGTGTTGGTTTAACCCTTACCTAGTGATCACCAAGTTGTTGCTAGAGGGAAACCCCCGTCTCTTAACCATAATACCACAGTTGGAGTTCTTGTTGGACCTACCGTTGGTAATTCGCTACCACTTGGACCTTCCACTATGGGGCTATCCCATGCCAGAGGACTATCCAATGTAAATCAACCTCCATCGAGTCAAGCATATCCAAGTCACCCTAACCCTGTGTCAGGCCAACTCAATCCCGTAAACGCACTTTACAGGGTACCCTACCCCGGTAATCCTTACACTCTATGGGGAGAGCAAAATGTTTTACAACATGGACCCTCACTTACAGTCCCCCCGCCTCCCATTGGAGGCAATGGGCCCCCAAATAACTCTGGAGGAGGTGGACCTCTACCTCCTGGTGGAGGACCACCTCATTTCGGTCATGATGGCCCCCCTCCCCCCGGAGGAGGGGGAAGAGGACCACCACCACCTCCTAACGGTGGCGGTGGTGGAGGACCATCTTATCCAGGTGGCAGTGGTGGCGGTCCACCACCCTACTATGGTGGAGGCGGAGGAGGAGGTCCTTACCCATCTGGTAGCGGCATTATTGGACCACCACCTCCTCTTGGCGAAGGCAATGGAGGCCCATCCTATTCCGGCAGCGGTGGCGGACCACCACTGCCCCCTGGAGGAGGCGATGGAGGCCCATTTTACCCTAGCGGTGGTGGCGTACCACCACCATTTGGCGGCATCCCACCCCCTCCTGGCGGTAGAGGCGGGCCACCACCTTATGTCCATGGGATACCTTATTATGGTAATGGACCACCTCACTATGGCGACGGACCTTCTTTTGGTTCGAGCGGCACATACCCGTATGGCCAGTTTCCTCCTAGTACACCTTGTGGTCATACTGGTCCTTACATTCCTTATCCATACTATCAGTATGCACAGCCTAATCTACAGCTTCCCTTTCTGGATGCCTTCGACCTACTTGACCTATCTCGTTTAACCAACGACCCCATTTACCATGGAACTAATTGGCCACCTATTCTGGTGAAACTTTCGTCTGATATCCCGAAATTTGATGGCAAGTCGGGTGAAGATCCTAAAAACCACGTGATAAAATACCATTTATGGTGTTCATCTAACTCCTTAATAGATGACTTGATCCGTCTTAGATTGTTTCAAAGGACTCTCACCAGTTCAGCTGCCAAGTGGTATATCGAATTACCACCCCACTCTTTTCCTGATTTTGGTTCTCTTTCCATGAACTTTTTGACTCATTTCCAACTGCCTATACGGTATGAAATTGGTACCGAGCTTTTAACCTTGCTTTGTCAGAATACCGCCACTCACATTTCAGATCATATACATGAGTGGCGAAGGAGATGTCGTCTCATTAAAGCTCCTATTCCATATCTACTCCTAATAGACTAGTTTACGAACTCCCTCATCCCTACCATAGCATGGGATGCTTCCATGGGAGGTGTTGTCACTGAAGAAAAAGACATCGTGCGCGCCCATGTGCTAGACTTAGTTTATACTCAATCGGGCACATTGTTTGATATTCTTCCTGACGCACCCCGTGATGCTAACGACCCCGCGAAACTGCTCAAGGGACCCCAAGCCGATGGCATCATTGGATCCCTTCACACCTAGCCTCCTCATCAAACTGTTGGTTCTTTGAACCCCCAGGGTTTGTCCCCATCACCAAGGCAGGCTGGTCTCAGAACCACCAAATCATCCAACCCTGCTACTACTGAAGAGGTGAATTCTATTTCATCAGCTTCACCTCAGAAGTCTAGTAGTAAGAAGAAAAACAAGGGGAAACCTAATAAATCTTCCACCCAGCAGGAACAAAAGAGCACCCCTGATGATACCAAACAGAATAGGAAGTTAAAGTTTCCTTGTCTACTGTGTGGTGATGATCAGTTTTCCAAGGAGTGCCCCCCTAGAGACGAAGTTCAAAAGTTTCTTAAGGGAAAACCCATGCCCGCAGTTCTCAATGATCCTTTCCTTGCTCAAAATCAGCAGTCGATCGCTCACACTTCTTCTTCCCAAGGAGAAGCATCCACCATTGCACATGTTCTCATGGTACATAATGAGACTATCAACTTGAACACTCGTTCTCGTTCGTATGACCCCGTTCCAAGCAAACAGCTCGGTGGATGTAATATTGAAAAATCTTCCACTTCGATGCCCGATGTCACCGTACCGGCTGTGCCTCTCACCATTGAGAAGCCTTCCTTCGAATCAGTGTTGCGTCCACCCAAGAGCATGATGAGAAAATTAGTTTTTAATCCCAATGCTCGGGCTGCTCAAAACTACAACATTGTAGAGGACCTAGCACAAGCTCCTTTTGCTATGTCGATGCTCGAAGTCTTTCAAAACTGTCCAAATCAACGCAAGACGCTCCTTGTTGCCATCAGTGTAGTTGACTCGGATTCATCGAATACCATCATGTTCCAGCTGAAATACTTCAAAATGAGGCTCTCCCATCAGTTGGCATTCCAAGTTGCCACAAAGATTGCTGGGAAGATCATCCATCGTACCATTTTAGATGAAGGAGCCTCTACGTCAGTCATGTTGATTGCATGTTGGAGAGCCATAGGTTCTCCCGAGTTGAATCATTCTCCTACATCCTTGAGAGCCTTTGATGGACATGACTTTCAATCTCATGGGTTGTTACAAGCTTTACCACTAAATCTGGGGGGAAAGACCTTAACCCTTAATGTGGAAGTGGTCGCTTCCCCATTAGATTACAACATTCTGCTTCGTCGTAATTGGTTTTACGCCATGAATGCGGTTACATCAAATGTCTTCCACATAGTACAATTCCCCCATTGGGGTCGAATTGTCACAGTCGACCAGCTGGATTTCTGCACACCTGACAACACTTCTCACCCACGCAATAATGTTCCTTCCATTGGACAATCTTCGCAAAAGTATGAGAGTATGGGGGTTGGCCTCCTTAAAGACTCATCCCTTATGGGCATTTTTCCTATTTCGGATCCCCCAAATCATATTTCCATGGTGAACATGATCTCCTCGCAGTTATCTTCTATCTCCAACTCCAATGAATCATGGCTTGTACCTGATGAAGCCACCACACACCTGATTGGAGACCGCATGCCTCTGTCAACCGCTGAACTTATGTGCGAGGCTATCCAGCCAGCCCCAGAAAACCACTTAATTGTGGCTTCCCCATCCTGTTCTCTACAATGAACATCATCTCTACCTGATCTCTTACTTCGTACTTTTCATTCAGACGAGTCCATCATGGAAGTTATGAATTTTTATGACGATCTGTAGGATGACCTCCACCATAGGTCATCTTTTCTTCCTCCTTTGGAGTACATAGAGGACACCATTAGCATCATATTTTTGCTGGATATCTACCCATTCCCTCATTCCCCCATTCTTACATGTCTTTCAGACACTGAGGGAAACTTAGACAACATTCAGCCTATCACCCTAGTAGACATTTCGGCGAAACCTGGTGTAGTGGAACACATTCGCATACGCCAGAAGTGTTCCCCTAAAGAAATAGCTGTTGGTACGGCCTTATTTAATTGATTATGAGATGTATTCACTTGGTCCTATGAAGAGATGCTTGGGATAGACCCCGCGATTGTTTCTCATGAAATAAAAACCTATCCCCACATCAAACCTGTACGTCAAAAGTTGCGACCAGTACACCCATGGAAGACTGCAACGATCAAGACAGAAATTGAAAAGCTCTTGAAGGTTGGCTTCATCTATCCTGTCCCGTTGTTGGATTGGGTCTCAAATGTCATCCCTGTGAACAAAAAGTAGGGTACCATTCACATCTGTGTCGATTATCAGGACCTTAACAAGGCTTGTCCAAAGGACAACTACCTGACCCCATTCATTGACCAGAATATCGATAATTGTGCCGGAAGCGTCATTTTTCATTAATGGATGGCTTTTCTGGTTACAACCAGATTGATATCAACCCAGCCGACCAACGTAAGACGGCTTTCATCTGTCCTTGGGGGATGTTTGCATACCACAAACTCCTGTTTTGCGTTAAAAATGCTGGCACCACGTTCCAGTGGGCCATGTCGTATTCCTTCCATGACATTATGGACTTTGTGGAACCATACTTGGATGATCTCCTTGCTCATTCAAAGCAGCGTGAGTTCCACATGGACCATCTGACGGCCATTTTCCTCAGATGCAAATGGTACAATATTCCTCTAAACCCTCATAAGTGTATCTTTTGCATCGATTTGAGACACCTCTTAGGGTTTATTGTCTCAAAGGATGGGATCCGCATCGATCCCTTAAAGGTGGAGGCCATTGTCAGCCTACCACCTCCAACTGATGTGACGGAACTTCAAAGTCTCCAAGGGAAGGCGACTTATTTAAGTCATTTTGTTTGTAACTTCACGGAGAAGACTAAGGGGTATATGAAGGATGTCCCGTTCATTTGGGATGACCAAGCTCAAAAATCCTTCGATAGTACCAAACATGCCATCACGCATGCCCCTGTAATCCAACCGCCAAACTATTTCTGAGATTACATTTTATATCTCGCTACTTCTGCTACCACTATCGTCATGGTTTTGGTACAGGAGGATGAAAACACCCAGGAACATGTAATATACTATGCGAGTAAGGGTCTCATTGACAACGAAACTAGATATTCACATGTTGAGAAGCTTGCTCTCGCGACAATCATCGCCGTCCAAAAGTTTCGGCACTATATCTTGCTCCGCACCACCACCATCATCACAGACTCGAACCCCATGTACCACGTACTGACACGTCAGGTGCTGGGGGGAAAGTACTCACGCTGGATTGTGATACTGCAAGAATTCGACCTTCTTTTTGAGAAAGCCAAGTCTAAAAAGTCCTTGGTGTTTGCTAAGCTTATTTGTGACCTTCCCCATTCTAATGTAGAAGTTGAGCACAATGACTCTTTTCTCGATGAATCGTTGTTTCTCATCAGTACGACTGATCCGTGGTATGGAGATATTTCGTTATATCTTCAAACCCAACACTTCAACCCTCAACTCTCTCACGATGACCATCATCGCATATGTCACCATGTGAATTATTATCTGATCAGCAGTGATACTTTGTACCGTCATGGCGTCGATTCAATTCTTCGACGTTGTCTAACTCACGATGAGGCTAAACGCATTCTCAATGACTGTCACGTTGGGGCGTGTGGCGGTCACCTCTCTGGGATGGCTATAGCCCAGAAGATTTTGCGCACAAGATATTATTGGTCTACTATCTTCAAAAATTGTATTGAGGCCGTGAAAAGATGTCCTCCATGTCAACACTTCCATACGAAGAAGCGCACCCATCCCGCCCCGTTACACCCGGTTATTGCCGTGGGACCCTTTGCAAAATGGGGCATCGATTTTATGCATTGTAAGCCTACCTCGGCTGAGAGGCATAGTTACATCATTGTAGCTGTGGATTACTTCACCAAGTGGGCCGAGGCAATGCCTACATACCAAAACGATGGCAAAACCGCCGCACTCTTCATGTTCATTCATGTAATAGCGCGGTTTGGAGTTCCTCGGGCCATAGTTACCGATCATGGTTCTCACTTTCAGAACCATATGGTTGATGAACTGAGTGATAGATTGGGTTTTCGCCATGAAAAATCAACACCTTACTACCCGCAGTCTAATGGACAAGTCGAGGCCATTAACAAGCTCTTGAAAACTATGGTCCAAAGGATGGTAGGTACACATGAGTCCAACTGGCATAATATACTCTTTTCAGCATTATGGGCCTACATAACTTCTGTTAAAACCGCCACAGGTTTCACTCCTTTCCAATTGGTGTACGGATTGGAGGTTATCCTTCCTATAGAGTGCGAAATTCCATCTCTACAACTCACTATCGAACTTCTTCCTAACACTACCGCCGAGGAAGAACGTTTTCTGTACTTAGCAAAACTTGATGAGTCACGTCGAGATGTTGCTCCTGCTAATGAAGCACACAAGAAATGAATCAAAGATCAGTATGACAAGTCAGTTGAACCTCATATCTTAAACAAGGGTGACCTGGTCCTCACATACGACCAGAAACATGACAAACTAGGAGCAGGAAAGTTCGAGTCCATGTGGCACAGACCTTACATTGTCAAACGTGTTTTGTAAAAGAGAGCTTACGAACTTGAAGACTGTGACGGAATATCTTTGGGTGAAACTCGTAATGGGATTTACTTGAAGAGGTACTATGCCTAATTCTATCATGCATAGACTTTCTTGTATATACTGTACATGGCATGTTTGTGTGTTTTTGTGTGGTGTGATGCACTTTTTTTTTAGTGTCTTTAGATCTTGTTTCTGCTTCTTATACCATGTTCTGTTTGCGTGCGCAGATGGCAACATGCTATGGATTCGCGGACGGCGCCACCCGGTATACCCATAACCTTGCGTTAAAAGCCTAGTTATTGTATTCCCCAATAGGTGAGCTCATCAGCTCAGGAGTAAGTTGCCTTGGATTTGCAACCAACAATGCCGCCGAGTATCAGGCGGTAATTGGAACCCTAACCGATGCTTTTTCCTTGGGTATGAACCACATTGTCATCCACATGGATTCTCAATTAGTGGTCTCCCATCTTAACTGGGTCTACGCTATCCGTGATCCTGCCCTACTCCGTCTCTTTACACGATTTTGTCTCCTAGAAAGGTCATTTTGAATCCATTCAATGCCTGCACATTCCACGAGAGTTAAAATACAATTGTTGACTCGATGGCCAACATCATCTTAGATTGGTACATCACACACACATAATACTCATAATATGTAAAAGCATTCACAACATGTAAATAATGCACTATATAAAAAGCAAAGCATATGAACAAGATCACATCATTCGTCATTTTTAAAACACATAATGTATAAATCGTTGGGAATGTCTGTGTATATATATCATCAAAAGTAGTGCTGGTACAAAAATCTGAAGCACGATGGCTTTTAGTAAATCTCTACAAATATGAAGCCTCATAGCTTTTAGTAGTACAAAATATGAGGCCTCTAAGCTCTCAGTACAAGTACAATAACATGATCAGGCCTGATGCCTAGCTCGTACACCCATAGGGAAGACAACTCTCTGTCGCTAAGAATGGAAGCATTCCACTATCCTCACTACCTTGCGGAGTAAGGCGTTGAAACGTATAGATGCTCCAACTTCTAACCGCTGCATAGGTCTCAGTAAGTCATCTACTGCTAGCTCAGGAACATCCATTGTCAGCTGGGATAAGTTCCTATACACATCCTCCATCTCCACGATGGTAGCATGAGCACTTGGGGGCACAACTGCTTCCCCACCTCTATCTCTTCTTTCCAGAAGAGAAACTCCCATGGGCCGTATGGGACCCACATCTACACACACATGTTATATACTTGTCAACAATGCAACAAAAAAAAAATCATAAATATACAAAACTTAACAAAATACAAGGGTTTTGTTCTTACCGATGTCTCCCCATGCTGTACCCTTGTGCACCACTAAGTCAAGATCCTCTTTGAAATCCATACCGCCGTATGGGTAGTCCTCAACCATGAGAAACTGGCCTTCCAACTAGCTAAAGAACTCGACACCAAAGATGATGATAGGGTCCCCACCATGACGGGCCATCACCTCTACCCATCTGAGCATGTGATGATCCCTAGGATCCCTTTCATCCAGTTGTACCCGTGGGCGCAAGAGAGGGATCCGCTCCAAGAGGAACGATATCACGATCGATCCATATCCAAACTGCTTGAGCTCTCCCCGTCGACATTTGGTCAGCTGAGCTCGGATGTTTGCGAGGAGACCCTCACACCAGTTGAATATGTTGGGGGAAATACAGTCCTCCGCATAGAGCATCTGAGCCCGATTGGCCATCTGTGGGGCTTGGTTCCCCGCCATTCTAGTAATAGTAAACAATATGGCACACAGTGGGCGGTTTACAACATCCCTAATGGGAATCTTCCCACTAGAGGATCAAGCATGAGAAGTACAATGCTGCGTCAACATGTCATCAACGGTGCGATCACTAGCTCGTGATCCTGTGAGAACTATAGCGTCCCCTCTCCTGGACAAAATAGTAAGAAAATAGATGTCCTCAACATCTATGGTGAGGATGTGCTCACCGATCACAAAGTGTTTTTAGTTGCATCCTAGCACCGGAGCATATGTGACATCAGTGAGATTTGGGCCCTCATGCCCTGAATCTCAAAGAACTTGAGCAAACCATAGTTTCTCAAAGCATTCACGCATTGTGGATAATTGGTGGCTTGTACATCTTCCACCTCATGTTCTCTTTCCCGCCACTCTAATACCATGTTTGCTTGCTTTCAACTTGCCAAGGTGGGCATTTAAACACTGTTAGACCCCACTTCAACGATAGGAAGTCCACCTTTTGGGTTTAAATAGATGGTTGAGATATGCATTTCTGTCGTCGCACTATGCTATTACACACAGTGCGATGACATCGGTATCGTCACACTTCCTGAAAGGGTAGACTGCGAGGAGCTGAGGGTGCAATAGCCCTCCACAAATCCATCAAAAAACCTAAAAAATGGACCTAAAATCAAAATGTAATCCACTACAATTTTGCTGGATGAAGTTTAGGCTTACCTACTCTAGACAGTGGGTGAAATGGCGGCTCGTCTCTCTTGGAATCGACAAGTGAAGTTTTTGCTCCAAATTGGCACTTCTTCTCCCAAATTGGCAAATGAAACAATGGTGACTATATTTGACCCATTTTTCTATTTATAAATGAAATAGAATATTCCTTTTTCAAATCTTTGATGATTTGAGGTCATTTGCTATAGTTTTAATCATCTTTGATCATATTTGGAATATCAGTTGACTATTTGACCTAGTTTCCAAGTGTGCAGGAGTTGTTAAGTGGTATTTTGTGTCGTTTCTTGCGTTACAACGATCATCTCAAGTATGAACTCTCCCTTGAATGTTTTGTCATTATTTTGCAACGGTTAGATTGTACTTATTTTATGATGATGAGCTTGCTCTTCGTTTGTTCTCATGCTCTTGAAACTATGAGAATAAGTACTGAGTTATGATTTATTACTTTTCTGGGCTCATTAAACTCCTATGGAAAAGGATACCCCCCAGAGTATACCTTTAAACTCTTTTCAGGCTCTCGAAAAATGAAAAATATTTCCAAGCAAACTTGTCACATTCACGCTTGTTAAAGTATTTGAATGGTCGTCTTCCTAGTGATAGTTTATCCCTTTTTCGGACCAGGGGGAACTACTTACGAAAAAGGCATACACCAACCAATCATGATTGAAAGAGTCCTCTCCTGCGTTGTTTTACCCTTTTCGGGCGATGAGGCTAAATTCATGAAAAAAGATCATTGGAGTCTTCTTTAATTCTTTTCAGACTCTCTAAACATGAAATGGCGACTGAGTTTACCTTCTATGGACTCATTAAAATCTTACATTGAAGGGACCGTCATGGGATGAACCCCTCCTATCCCGGGTTCAAAAAATATTTGGGATTGGACTCATCTATGAGATGATCTATACTGAGCATCTGGTTACCCTCATACAGCTTGTAAAAAACACATGAGGCACTCATCATTCATGATGGCAAAAAAGGAAGGCTTTTATGTTACACACTTTATCAGTGGCAATACGTAGTCATTCTTGAACATGGCACTCATCTGCATTTGCATACTGTACTTGGGTCATCCGCTTGTCCTCGATTTTTACCTACTTCCTAAGTCTTGTTACTCCTTTGAGTCATTCAAAGAAAGCTTCCCTCATCAATTGCATTAGGAGTTAGTGTTGCACTCATCATGTCAATACTGCCAAGTCATGCCATGCCCATGTTCAAGAATACATCCACCATTTATTATCTGCAGTTAGTACACCTGTCAACATGACAGTTTACTCTGAGTCGGTCTTGCATGTTACTATATCATCCAATCTGCTCTACACATATTTTGTTGTGTTTCGTGTTGATTGATGGGGGATTCATCATGGCCCTCCTTCGATAGATTCATCCTTGTTGACATCAACTCATCATCCGAGGATTGAATTTAGAAACCAACCAAGTACCTTGGTCCTGCATGTCTCAATGGTAGGTTACCTCGCTTTCAACATGAGTTTACATTATTGACTCTTGATTGAAAGATTTCATCTTGTGTTCGACTTCAACTCACTTATTCACGCTTGGTGATATGTACTGTGATACCCTGGGAATCATTGACATTAATGGTGATCTCCCTCGTGCTTGTTAACGGTTTACATCAATGGCTAGTAATCAAGTGGTTTCTACCATGTACGAAGTCAAGAACTTTGTAATAACATGGATAGATTCGTATCATTGCGGGTTCAGCTTGAAGACCCTGGGAAGTCATATTTCACCCAGGTTGCGATGGAGTTTGTATTGAGTTATATCACACAGATCCACATTTGTATTGGTGGTGGCTATGTTATCATCTCATCATGGATATACACTTGTGTCTAGTAGCCATGATTGTGTTCAGTCGCTCATTACTACCATGGATCTGCATTGTATTGGTCGACAACCATGTTGTGAGTCATTTGAGACTGTGTACTCAGAGTCAGTTGTACTACAACAACGTCCTTCATCCGATAAGTCCATTTCCATTCCTTCTATCAAACCATTTCACCTATCTATCTTTCAAACAGCTTCATGCTTTGGGGGGAATTCTGTTACACCTAAAATCTTCCCATCTTGAGATTCAGTGTATACACCCCTAGAGTTACCTTGATTGAGTGATTGACCTGGAAGGATTTGTACCCATTTGTACTAGGTTTTGAGAGGTTGTCGCAAGTTGCACTCATCCAGCATGTGACGTCACAGCTTTCTCTATTGCAAGGTGCACCGATGTCAGTTAATGGACAAAAAACAGCCCTTTGAGCCCCTTCTTAAAGCTTGCTGACTTGGGACCCCATTCCTGACCTCTTGGGAGAGTTGGAATTCGATCACTAACACCTTGGGAGGATCCCTTAAGGCCCTTCTATTATATCTCAACCTATCCTATCCATACCTTATCCACTTAGTCCTATTTAAATGGAGCTCATTTCCATCCCAAGGGGAGGAAGTCTATGGTACTCTTATGTTGGTGAAATCAAGCTCAATAGATCTGATGCTCTAGCTTGGGGAACATCTACTTCTCTCTAGGAGCTTTGACATGGTTTGTTGGAAGGAGTTTGCGGGTTAAGGAAATGGCTGTAATCCTCTTTTCTATTGTACTTCTCCACTCTTCAATACAGTTAATATAATTTCTTTCCATAAATGTTTTCTCTTTGATGATGTTTAGAGTTTTCCTCCTTAACTGTTAACTTAGATCTATCATATGAGATATATGCTTTCACTTCTCATGGTCCATTACATGTTTAACAGGGTTTAGCTACTCATGATCTGGCAGCATTGGAGCATTGGATCGATGAAGGAGGAAGGGATCCACAAATATAAGGTAAACGATCTACTCTTACATTTTTATTTCTATACGATCTAGGAAAGTATTTTATGTTCTGCCCTATTTGTTCCAGACTTACCTTAAGCTAGCGAGACCAGGCCTTGAGTCTGCGTTCGATAGATTGTCCGCAAAATAGAGAGGCACCATTTGGGCCTTCTTCATGGTTTAAGGAGATCAAATAATGGGTAGAAGTTTGCTCAAAATGGTATTGTTTTGTGGATTTGTACGATCCCAAGACAGTGCATGCTCGTGGGTGATTTCAATTTTAAAGAGTCTGAAAGCAATAAGAAGACTATGAAATGGTGGAAAGGTACCATCATGTGGATTTATACAAGCCTAGAACGGTGAATGCTCATGGTTGCTTTCAATTTTAGAGAGTGAGAAAGAAAATAAGAAGACTCCAAGAGGTTCTTTTTCATGTGTTAGTCTCCAAGGCCCAAAAAATCATAAAAGTATGCAATGAAGAACTCTTATAGCCGATGTGACTAGAGTATTCCTTTTTCGTAATTAGTCTACCAGGTTCAGAAAAGGGTTAAAATTATACCAGATAGATGCCCTTTTAGATACTTTTAGCGAGCATGAAAGGAAGCAAGCTTGCTTAGTGAACTTTTCATTCTTTTAGGAGTCAGAAAAGAGATTAACAGAAACTCCCTAAGTGATTTTTTCGTAAAGGAATTGCTCGGCCCGAAAAATGGGTAAAATTATACCGAACAAATATGATGGCCAGGCAAGGAGGAAGTGTTCAATTAAGGGAAAATTATGAGAACAAAAAACGAAGCCAGGGGGGGGGGGGGAACACTAATGGGTCCTCCTTGCGGGTTGATGAATGGTGGAAAAATAATGCAATGATTGCAATATGGATGGAGCAGAAGGCTCATGGATAGGCCGCGATGCAAAGAGTGGAAAAAAATGACTACGGCCTTTGTGGCACACAAATCGAGGTGACGAGGGGCACAAAAAAAATGATCGAAAAAGTTTTAGTAAGAGAAAGAAATGATCTCAAGCATCATTACTGGCGTGGAAATCTAAATCTGGTAGTGTAAACGGTGCGAAAAACGGGCGTCATATGACTTCGGAATGGTCAAAACAAGAATATGAACAAAATGGATATAAATAGCAAAGGGACCCTCTTGCCACATCTCATTTTCACTGTGCAATTTGGGAGGAGTGTGGAGGGGCCCAAAAGAGGAATCTCATATTTCTCTCAATATGACTAGTGGAATCAAGTTCTGCAACATGCAGGTAAGTCTTGGAGTGATTTTTGATGTTTTTGATGCATTTTGAGGGGGATTTGGGCCTCTGGGAAGCATGCATGGATTTTGAGGGAAAACGTGCACTTTAGGGCACTACTCTGGGATGTACAAACCCACTTTTGGAGTGCGACTATGGGTCATACAGACGCACTCTGAAGCACAAAATTTCTTGGGAAACGCATGCTTCAGAGCGCATTTTTTGGCCCAAAATGTGTGCTTGAGGGGTGCACTTTTAGAGGAGATAAGAGCACTTAGGACTGCACCTATGAGGAAAAAAAGTGCGCTTGGGAATGTGCCTTTTTTCCTAATTTTGGTTACGACGATCCAGAGGCGATCGAGATATAGTTGATATGGACCTGATGGGGTTTTTATTATTTGGTTGACAGTACGCCGAGAGTGAATTGGAGAGAGAGTGAGCTCAAGAATTTGTTGGAGGCTATCCAGGATGATGGGGATGTTCAAGACACACTGGCCCATTGTTTACTGCTGAAGTTCACAAACGTGCCCCCAATGCACATGACAAAGTTACTGCTGAACAAGCTGGTAGAGTTTTGGGATGCCGATGCGGGGGCATTCATGATACAAGGGGAGCGATTAGAGATATCGCTCATGGATGTGTACTTCTTGATAGGGATTCCATGATTGGAAATGATTTCAAACACCCATCCTATGAAGCCAAGTGGTGTTTCCATGGATGACTTTTTGGAGCATCATTGTTATGCCACAACGTATGTGCATGACAATGTCATTCTGATTTGTGAGCTAGAGTCTGGAGACTTGGGCGGTAGCAACAATGGTAGTGTGTATAATAGGGTTGAAGTCACCCCACAGGGTGTCAAGGGGACAACTGGTGTTGGTGGAGCAGTTCTTGGAAAGAACCTATTTTGGTTGGGGCCAGATGTATTTAACGGTTGTTGGCGTGAGATGAACAAGGTGAGCAATAGAGGAGGGGATTTCATTTTACCATCATTCCTTTGTTCACTTCTCTTTGAGTGAGTGACGACGTTTCGACCGCATAGAGTAGTGCATGATGGAGGGCCCATTGACCTACGGTGCAGAGATGGGGCGAGATGATGACTCGCAAGGGTGGAGGGCTGGTGGGATGGTTTTCTACTGAGGATTTTTTTCACTCAGTGGCTGTAGCTTCCAGTGGTGATCGAGGACTATCGTTATTATAGGATGGACTACAGGGGGATCCAAAGTTGTCGCAGCCTCGTAGTCAAGCATGGGGACCAGATGGTCTGTATTTTCTTTGTTTACAATATCATGTTGTATCTACTCGATAGCATATATGTTAGCTAGAGCATTTTATGACACTAAGTCTGATGATGTGCTTGTTCTGTGTAGATGTGGGACCATAACCTCCGAGGGGATACCGGGAACAGAGGGGCCAGGTGGAGGGAGTATACTCTTCCACGCGTGGGCAACGCCGACAACAAAGTGCTTTGACGACGTTGGAGACATTGCGTGTTGGGATTAACTGCCTTCTTGATGGGGTGTTGGAGGACACCTGGGAGCATTTAGATTAGTAGTTTATCGATATTTTCTATGATGCTTCACAGGAGTGGAGGCCTATTATGAGGTGTTTTTTGATGGAAGCAGGGGTGATGAGAGCCATGGAATAGGGGGATTTCCCCTACTATGATGAGGAGGCAAAGAGAAAGTCGGATGAAGAAGAGGAGGATGAGGAATAGGAGGAGGAGGATGATGACAAGGAGGAAGACGATGATGACGAAGATGAATTGGATGAGTAGGAAGTTGATGGAACTTCGCCCAATGAGATGAGCATGGGGAATTTTTGTACTCAGCTTGTATTTTTATGATGGGGAGGCTTTTGGGGCTTCCTGGTCTATTTATGTGTATTTTGTGCTATGGGCACTATGACATTTCTATGATGATATATACATATATATGCATGTGGATGCAGTTTATTATGATGATGTTTTTTTTTTGGATGAATATGTATGCCTATATGATAGATAGATGCATGTGGATGTTAGGATGATGCATTTAAATGGTTTACTTACGACATGTTGTGATTGATGTGATAGTATAGAATATTGTTAGCCATTTGGTCTGTAACACTGTTATGATTTCGTAGGACATGAGTGAATGTAATGGATTCAATATGTCTGATCATTTTTCTACTACAAAAGGAACTTTCTAAAAAGGCAAGGATCCTGTCCCTGGTAAAATTTGTTGAGTTGAGAGACAAGAAGCTAGGATTCAAGAAACACATGAAGGTGACTTGCTCCCATATGGATAGCAACAGTCAAGAAACCAGTCACAACATTGTACTCAGCGTTATCATTGGTAGCAGCACCGATACACACTCCGTTGAGGTGGATCAACTTGTGTGAGGGGGAATATAAATCCCATGCTGCGAAGTTGATGTTTGGAGACCATCGATTTGTGCCATTTCCGAAACCGACATATAATGGTGGAACAGGATCCATCTGTGGTCACGCATGGAAGAAAATTGTAAGGTTCTGGATGAAAAAAAGGAAATAAACTATACAACATGGACTAGTGGGTCCGGAAAAGTGCTAAGGGTAAAAGATTTTGACATACAACCCATTACGAGGGTTGTTCAAGAGGTTTCCTTCAGAATCGATGAGAATACATTCCCCCTTGCCGAGGCAATTTTGGATGATGTATGGGCCTTGCCACATGGATTCAAACTTTCCTTTACCAGTCTTTTCATGGGCTTGGTCATAAACATGGACTAGATCTCCTTCTTGGAAATTGCGGGGGGTGGACATGCTTGTCATAACTGGCTTCGTAGTTGTTTTTCAAGGCCTTAGTGATTTGTAAGGATGTCCGGCGATCTTCGTTGGCCTATTCCAAGAGGATTAAGCATTTCTCAAGTGGTGAGGTGTTCGGGAGAAGTTCGATAGCAATGTGTAAAGCGGGAATCTAACACTCGATGGGAAGAACATACTCGACTCCATGAACCAAACGAAAAGGGGTAAAACGCGTGGTAGTCTTAGTGGAATTACGGTAAGCCCAAAGTGCAAAAAAGAGTATATGGTGCAAATTGGACTTATGTTGGTTGACTATTCATTGAAGAATGGTCTTCAAGATATTGTTAATAGCCTTAACTTGGCCATTCCATTGAGGGTAATAGGATTAGGCATACTGGTGGTCGAACATTAGAAAGGTAGACAATTCTTTCCAAACGGTGTCTTCGAAGTGTTTTCCATGGTTAGACACAAGTTGTTTGGGGACCCCTAACTGAGTGATGACGTGATTGAAAAATAAACGGGTTGAGGTTTTAGCTTTGCAGTTAAATGTAGGCTCGGCCATGGCCCATTTGGTGAAATAGTCTGTAGATGTATATGTAACTTTGGAATGTATTTCATATATATTTATTCTACCCTTATTAGAAATGTGTTATTCCTCTATAAGGAAGTGTTGTCATGTGGATTGACAAGTGTCGCAAGTGTGTGTACTTGCTGATGGGTTATTAGACCACCGTGTGTGGGGTCGGCCCTGAAATATATAATATATTGTGGATGTATCTAGATAGACAAGTCGGCCCCATAGTGTAACTGGGCAAATAGGTCAAGTATAAATAGAGATCGGGAGATCTCTATTTGGATCATTCGTAAAGTCACACTTCTCTCACTCAAAAAGTGGCGCACTAGTGAGGAGGAGGATCATCTGCTCTAGGAGACTATTTCAAGTGTATTTTGGTTGCTCTCTCTATCTCTGAGGAAGTTGTGTGGTTTTTCACCTTAGGGTTTTCCCCACGGAAACTCTGTGTCTCTTGTCTCTCATGCTTTTGATTCTTGGGATGCTTGTCATGCTTATTGTGATTTTTATGCATTGATATACTGTATATGTTATTCTCTCAGTAAAGATCAAAGAGTATTGTGAATTAATGCTCAAAATTTAACATGGTATCAAAGCTAACCTAAGAAGAAGACATTTTGCAGTGAAAAAAGCTTGAGTTTCTTGTTTATTGGGTTTCTCTCCACAGATTTTGGGAAAGAAGTATAGTAGATTGACTCTGCTCATCAAGGAGAATCTATTTGTCCAATCAGAATTCAATTCCAAGCTTTTTCAGATTTGGCCCTAAAAATCAGGGTTTCCACCAAAATAGGAATTTCTGAAATCTGAAGACATAGCTAGAATCTCCTTGCAAAAATCAAAGTTTAGAGCTTTGGATCAAGATTTTTGGCTGGGTAGATCTCCGGGAAACTCAAACCCTAATTCAGGGCTCTCCCTAGTGAATTCGAGAGGACAAAAAGGAAAATATGAAGGGTAAAGCTTTGCTGATCTCAAATTCTGAATACACCAGGATGATCAGCTCATCAAGGTGCATCTTTATATCCTTTTAGAAAGTTGAAATTCACATTTTAAATTTTTAGGGTTTTTCTAACAAACCCTAATCTGGGACCAGATCCAGTTTTCAGCATTTCAAGTGGTAAGACCTAAATCTTTTCTATTTCCATTTGAAGTACTCTTTAAGATGTCTCACCACACCAAGTTTGAGGATAATATTGAAGGGGCTGATAACTTCCGAGCTTGGAAGTATAGGATTGGGTTAATCTTGGAAGAGAATGAGTTGGACTCATGCATAAAAGAAGACATCCCTATCCCAGAGGATGAAGAGGCCAAGGTATTGCATAAGAAGAACTTGGTCAAGGCAAAGAGAATCATTGCTAATTCTATTAAAGACCATCTCATACCCCATGTGTCTTCTCTAAAGACACCCAAGGAGATGTTTGACTCTTTGACCAAGCTATTTGAAGGGAAGAATATAAATCGGAAGATGACCCTGCAGAACCAATTGAATGGAGTAAAGTTTCAGAATGGAGAAACCATTCAATCTTCTCCCAGACTAAGGAACAACTGGAAGCGATAGATGAAATTGTGGAGAATGGTGAAGTTGTCATGACCACTCTGATTGGCCTACCCAGGTCATGGGATTCCTTTATTCAAGGAATTTGTGCAAGGAAGAAGTTGATCTCCTTCACCAGATTACAGGAAGAATTTTCTCAAGAAGAAGCTAGACTTGTAGCTCGTGACGAAAAGATGGGAGGTGAAGATCAAGCTCTCGTAGCTCACACCAAAAGAAGCAAGCCCAAGAAGGAGCACTCTCGCTACAAGAGATCCTATCAAAAGAATAAGAAGGATCTAAGATGCTTCACATGCAATGAGAAGGGTCACTTTGCCTCAGATTGTCCCAAGAACAAAAGGGATAATAACAACAACTCCAACAAGAAGAAGAAGGGAAGCAAGAGAAAGTTCCATGCTCATGCTACCGAGGATGATGAACCTCCAAAGAAGAAGGCTAGGGAAGAAAGTGATGATAGTGATGATGACTCATCAAGTGAAGAAGAGTATGTTCTAATCTCTGCTCTCACAGGTACTATCTCCCATGGTTGTAATGATTGGTTGATTGATAGTGGGGCTTCCAAACACATGACTAGGTTTAAGGAATCTTTTGTGAATCTATCTGAACATGAATCACCCCATAAGGTGAAACTTGGGGATGATTATCAATACCCAATCAAAGGAAGTGTTGAAGCCTCCTACAACCTAGATTCTAGAAAATATTTGAATATGAAAGAAGTCCTTTATGTACCTGGGCTCAAGAAGAAATTAGTCTCCATCTCTGCATTGGATGCAAAAGGCATAAGGGTTGCATTTGTAGATGGCCAAGTCCTAATGTGGCCAAAGGGTAAAACAATCAATGATGCAGTAGTGATTAGAGAGCAAGAGGGAGGATTGTATAAATTGAAGGGTCAACCTGAACATGCCATGGTACATGACTCCATGGAGCCAAGTGAACTTTGGCATAGAAGACTTGCTCATATGCATTATAGGGCACTTCCAATTGCAAGCAAGGCTGTAGAGTGTCTTCCTGAAATTAAGACTAAAAATGAAGGTGTTTGCAAAGGATGTGCAAAAGGTAAGAACGTTAAGAAGGCTTTCCCAAGTAGTGAAAGCAAGGAAAAAGATATCCTAGAAATTATCCACTCAAATGTATGTGGTCCTATGTCATCCAGTTCTCTGAATGGGTATGTTTACTATGTCTCGTTTATTGATGACTTCTCCAGGAAGACTTGGGTATACTTCTTGAAGAACAAAGATGAGGTGTTTGATAAGTTCAAGGAATTCAAAACCTTGATGGAGAATCAAACTGACAAGAAGATCAAAACATTCAGATCCAACAATGGTGGAGAATTCACCTCAGGTGACTTCAAGAAGCTTTGCAGTGATTCAGGGATTAAGAGGGAGTTGACTACTCCTTATAATCCTCAACAGAATGGAGTCGCAGAAAGGAAGAATAGAACAATCATGGAAGTAGCAAGGGAAATGCTGCATGACCAGGATTTACCTATGCATCTATGGGTAGAAGCAGCTAGAATAGTTGTATATGTGCAGAACAGAACACCCCACAAGATATTGGACAACAAGACACCAGAAGAGGTCTTTTCTGGTAAGAAACCTGAAGTCAGCCATGTCAAAATATTTGGTTGTCCAGTATACACTCATGTCCCAAAGGAAAAGAGGACAAAACTAGATCTTTCAGGAAAGAAGGGTATCTTTGTGGGTTACAGTGAAAGCTCAAAGGCTTACAGAATATACTTTCCAGGGTTCAAGAAGATTGATGTCAGCAGGGATGTAACATTTGATGAAAACTCAGCATTCATCAAATCAAGAAAGGCACCTATCGAAGTTTATGAAGAACATAAGGAAACTAGATTTCAAGACACTACCATGACTGAAGCAGTTCCATAAGTTGTTCGTAAGTTTGAAGATCCACAAGAACCTGTAGATCCACCCCATGAGGATAACTCTCACAAGAGGAAACCTGCATGGGCTAGAAATCTCATTCAAGATGCAGAAAGATTTGGCATTCCAGAAGAAGAACACAGAGCAAAGAAGAGAACGAGATCACATACCAGCTATGTTGCTTTGCTCTGTGACATCATGAATAAAGAACCTTCCAGTTATGAAGAAGCAACAGAAAAGAAAGAATGAAAGGATGCCATGGTTGAGGAATACCAATCAATAATGAAGAATAATGTTTGGGATGTTGTCCCAAGACCTAAAGAGAAGTATGTTTGTACTTCCAAATGGATCTACAAAATCAAGCATGTTGCAGATGGTAGTGTAGAGAAATAGAAGGCAAGATTTGTAGCTCCTAACTTCTCTCAAAAAGAGGGAATAGATTATGAAGAAACTTTTGCACTTGTAGCCAGGTATACTTCCATCAGAACAGTACTTGCCTTGGCTGCAGCGATGAAATGGAAAATACACCAGATGGATGTCAAGACTGCTTTCTTGAATGGTGTAGTTGAAGAGGAAGTATATGTGGAGCAACCACTCGGTTTTGAAATACATGACAGGGAGTCATATGTGTGCAGATTGAAGAAAGCCTTGTATGGCTTGAAACAAGCTCCCAGAACTTGGTATGGTAGGATGGACAGTTTCCTATCTAGTTTGGGCTTTACCAAGAATAAAGCAGATTCCAACCTTTACTACAAGGTTGAGGAAGGGAATCCCGTGATTCTACTCCTATATGTGGATGACTTATTTGTAACAGGAGATGACAGATTGATTGCAGATACTAAGAGGAAGCTTGCTATCGAGTTCGATATGAAAGATTTGGGAATGATGCATTATTTCCTAGGTATGGAGGTGTGGCAGAGTGCAGGTGCGATCTTCCTTGGTCAAGGGAAGTACACAATAGATATCCTGAAGAGATTTGGGATGATGGATTGCAAGGCCATGGCCACACCTATGGCATCGAATCTAAAGCTTCTATGTGATGCTTCATCTGAGCCGGTTGATGTCTCTATGTATCGTCAAATGATTGGGTCCTTGATGTACCTAACGAACACGAGGCCAGATATTTGCTTTGCTGTGAACAAATTGAGCCAGTTCCTGACGGATCTAAGGAGTGTTCACCTGGTTACTGTAAATCATGTTCTGAGGTACCTAAAGGGTACGCTGGATTATGGGCTCAAGTATGAAGTGAATCAAAAGTTTAACCTGCAGGGTTATGTTGATTCAGATTGGGATGGCAGTGCTGCAGATAGGAAGAGCACATCTGGGTGCTGCTTTAGTATGGGATCAGGTGTGATTTCTTGGTTTAGCAGGAAGTAGTCCAGCATAGCACTGAGTATAGCTGAGGCAGAGTATGTTGCAGCATGTTCAGCTAGTTGTGAGGCAGTATGGCTACGAAAGCTACTGTCTGAGTTATTTGATCTCTTGTTGGATGCTACTAGTATCATCTGTGATAACAAGAGTTGTGTGAAGTTGTCCAAGAACCCAGTGTTTCATGACAGGTCGAATCACATAGAGATCAAATATCACTATATCAAGGATATGGTGCAGAGAGGAGCTGTGAAGCTCCTGTACGTTGCGACGGATGAGTAGATTGCAGATGTGCTGACGAAGCCACTAGCTAGGGTGAAGTTTGAGTACTTTAGGGAGAGGCTTGGCGTTCTTCAGATTGATGACACTTCGAGGAAGAAGTGATGGACACATTTGCTGAAGCCATTCCAAGCATGTTGGAAGGAGGATCCTTCACATGGCTATGGATGTAAGCACTGGATGATGAGCATCAGGATGATGTTCTGGTTTCTAATTTGTATGATCAGTTGGATCATGTCTATGTATGTACGCATCATGTTGGATGTTGGATATGATCAGTTGGATCATTCACATGTATATGTATGTACGCATCATGTTGGATGCTAGATATGATCAGTTGGATCATTTATATGTATGTACGCATCATGTTGGATGTTGGATATGATCAGTAGGATTATTTGTATGTATTTTGTATATGCATCATGTTGGATGCTTGGACCATGTAGTTGTATATGTATCAGGTGGATCATGTATGGTGATATGTATCATGTATTTGTATTTGTATCAGGTGGATACATTGTCTGATCGGGTGGATCATGTATCATGATATGTATCAGATAGATACTTGGTATGCATCAAGTAGATGCATTGTATAATCAGGATGATCATGGATGACGAGCTTCAGGATGTTGCTCCAGATGACATGCAGCAGGATGTTGCAGTGATGATGATCAGGAAGATCATGTGTACATCAGGATGTTGTATGGTGAGTATCAGGTTGATACTCTATGGCCATGGATCAGGTTGTGCAGATGAGCATATAATTTGGTGTTGGGAGATTTGCAGATAGTCTTTCGAGGTTTTTCCTATGGCATATAATTTGGCCCTGGGATATCTGGCAAATGCTCTTTCGAGGTTTTGCTCTGGGAGGACATATAATTTGGCCCTGGGAAATCTGTAGATAGTCTTTCGAAGTTTGGCCTATGGCATATAATCTGGCCCTGGATATCTTGCAAATGCTCTTTCAAGGTTTTGTCCTACGAAATATAATATGTCCTTGGGAGATCTGATAGGTTGGACTGTGTGCTCGTAATAAGTCTTAGGATGCTCTTGCGAGGTTTTGCCATGACCAGATATAATCTATCCCTGGGAGATCCTATAGGTAGAGCTGTGTGCTTGTAACAGCTTGGGATGCTCTTGCGAGGTTTTGTGGTGACCACATATAATCTGTTCCTGGGAGATCCTATAGGTAGAGCTATGTGCTCGTAACATCCTGGGATGTTCTTGCGAGGTTTTGTGGTGAGGTCACATATAATATGGCCCTGGGAGATCCTATAGGTAGATTCATGTGCTCGTAACAGCCTGGTATGCTCTTTCGAGGTTTTGTGACGCACATAATAAGTCCTAAGGATTCCACAGTATGGCCAGTGATGACGAAGACCTACAGGTGGTGGGCCTACATCCAGTATGAAAAATGACTGGCTTTGTAGAACTTCCTATGACGAGTAGAGGCAGAGATTGGTTGAGATAGCAGCAACAGTGACGATGACGATGACGATGATCCCGAGAAGAAGACTTGTCTAGCAGATCTGTGTCAAGAAATACCTTCCTAGTTAAGAGGGAGTGTTGATGTATATGTAACTTCGGAATGTATTTCATCTATGTATTTCATATATATTTATTGTACCCTTATTAGAGATGTGTTATTCCTCTATAAGGAGGGGTTGTCATGTGGATTGACAAGTGTCGCAAGTGTGTGTACTTTCCAATGGGTTATTAGACCACCATGTGTGGGGTCGGCCCTAAAATATATAATATATTCTGGATGTATCTAGATAGACAAGTTGGCCCCATAGTGTAACTGGGCAAACAGGTTAAGTATAAATAGAGATTGGGAGATCTCTATTTGGATCATTCGGAAAGTCACACTTCTCTCACTCAGAAAGTGGTGCACTAGTGAGGAGGAGGATCATCTGCTCTAGGAGACTATCTCAAGTGTATTTTGGTTGTACTTTAGTTGAGCCATTGCTCTCTCTATCTCTAAGGAAGTTGTGGGGTTTTTCACCTTAGGGTTTTCCCCACGGAAACTCTGTGTATCTTGTCTCTCATGCTTTTGATTCTTGGGATGCTTGTTATGCTTATTGTGATTGCTATGCATTGATATACTGTATATGTTATTCTCTCAGTAAAGATCCAAGAGTATTGTGAATTAATGCTCAAAATTCAACATAGTCGATAACCACAATGATGTATTTATGTCCATTCACCGAGGGGGGGTTAAACTCCATAAAATCAATGGCCCACTTACAGAAAGGGCCAATAGTGATGAATGGATGGAGAAGGGCGGTAGGAATTATCACCTTGGGGGAAAAGAGCTGGCAATTCCAACAATGTTTGACCGCTGTAATGCAATCAATGAAAACGGATGGCCAAAAATACCCAGTGCAGATAACCTTTTGAGTAGTGGCCATCACAGAGAAATGGCCATCGCAATCTCCACTGTGACAATCATTTAGAACTTTCTCAACCTCATCCTATGTGAGGCATCGATGTAAGATGGTGTTGAAACTGCGTCGATAAAGGACATCTCCAAGGAGGAGATAGCGCAAGGCGTGATGGCGCATGTGACGACGATCATTGGGACTGATATTGGATTGAAAATTTTGCGTGTGTAGGTATGCTAGAATGTCTCCATACCAGGGATCATCTGACAAAATGGTAAACAAGTGGTCGTTAGGTAAGTTAGTAGTGATTGGTTGTGACATTGATGAGGATGGTAAATCCGTCATGAGTTGTGCCAATGCAAGGAATTTGGTGCTCTTTGGTGTAGCGAATGTTAGGTCATATTCTTGAAGTATGATGACCCATTTAGCCACACAGCCTTGAAGAAGGAGGCGACTCAAGAGATAGACCATGGGTTGGAGTCTGCCACAACTGTAGTTTGGCTTAATAGGATATAGTGGTGAACCTTCTATATTGATAAGACGATGGCAAGGGCCAACTTCTCCTCATGGGGGTAGTGTAGTTTTGGGCTGGATAATGTCTGGCTCACATAATAAATGACATATTCTTGTCGTGCACTATCTTCTTGAACTAACACACCCGAAATGGCATATTAGGATGCCGAAACATAAAGGATAAAATCCTTCAAGAAATCAGGAGGTGAAATCAGTGGGGCAGAAGTAAAGGCTTGTTTGAGTGCTTCAAAAGATGCTTGTGTTTGTTCATCCCAAACAAAAGGAACGTGAGTACAAAGCAAGTGAAGGAAACCATGAAGTTTCATAGCATAGTCTGGAACAAAGCGATGGAGAAAGTTGGCTTTCCCTTGAAGGATTTGTAATTGGTGTAATGTACATAGGGATGGGAGTTCAAGGATGGATTGAACCTTCAACGGGTCTACAGTGATTCCTTTTTGGGAAATGTTGAAACCTAACAACTGGCTTGCAGGAACGCAAAATACATACTTGAGGGGGTTCAGGCAGATTTTGTACTTGCGACAATGCAAAAAGACTTGCCGAAGGTCGTTTAGATGGTCGGACCATTTCTTGGATTGAGTCGTGAGGTATTCTAGGTAAACCAAAATGATATGGACCAAATCGTGGAAACAAAGGTCATGGCCCGCTGAAAAGTGGCACCATCATTTTTAAGACCGAAAGGCGTGACTTGATAGGAAAAGGTGTCCCCTGGGGTAGTGAACACGGTCTTGTACTAATCTTCTTTGCGAATGTGAATCTGATTATAATCAGAGAAACCGTCCATGAATGATAGAATCTCGTGACCCGCACCTGCATCAATAAGTTGGTCAATGAAAGGCGTAGGAAAGTTGTCTTTGGGACAAGCTTGATTCAAATAACGAAAATCGGTATAGACACGAATGGTGCCCTGTTTCTTGTTAAATGGAACAAGACTGGAAACCTAGGTGGTGTAAGAGATGAGATAAATGAAACCTACTCGATGTAGTTTCTCAATCTCAGCTTTTACGGCGTGGAGTTTGGAGGGGTGGATGGGTTGTTTCATTTGGTGGATGGGTGGGACATCTGGCCAAGTGTCAATACGGTGTTCAACAATGGCGGGGTCAAGACCAGGAATCTCGATATAGGACCAAGCAAAAACATCATGAAACACTTGGAAGAGCATCTTATAGGAATTAATTTTGTCTTGAGTACAGGAAGCGCCTAACGTAATGATTTCAGACTAACTGGGTGGGATGGAAATATCGACGTGATAGGTAGGAATATTTTTATCCATTTTACCTTCCTCGAAGGCATCGAGAGTTGGAATGGGGTTCTTAAAACAGCCCACTTTGTTAGGGAGGAAGTCTTTTGACTCGACCGAAATTTGGTTGGTCGTAATAGAGGTATACTCCTTAGGAATGAAGTGGGATCGAGGATGCATATCATCCCAAGGGTAGTTAGGTGCGAGTAGCGCTTCAAGAATTTCTTTGTCGCTATGAAAGTACTGTGTTGAAAGATCGGTAGAGGGGAGGTTGGATGCTAGAGGAGAAATGGGTTCACCATCCATGGAAATCATGTAAATCATGTTAATTTCTCCTGAGGAGGAGGATTCAGGGGGGTGAATCTCATTGATGGTAGTGATGGACAACTCTAACAAAGATTGATTCAGCTCATGGAGGACCAATCTATACTTGGGTAAATCTGGGAAATGATGTGAATAATGATCGTAGATTCTGCATATGGTGCAAGGGTGGTCGGTACGCAATTATTTGCTGCATGGGTGGGGGGTGTTTTGGATATCGATAACCAAAATATTGGGGTCATCGTCTAACTTCTTCATGTGTTGGTGGAGGTTTGGTAGTTGTGGAAAATTATGTGTAGCATGGCCCAAGTAATCACCCAAGGAACACTAGGAGGTGCACGGAATGTGGGGGCAGGTTTCATATTTTTTGTGGCATGTGGTGCATTAAGGGTGTATGTGGCATTTAACCCAGTGTTGTTGGATGAAGACGTGGTCGCCACACTGAGGAGTGGATGATTAGCAGTGGTGATTGGTTGGATCGGTTGGAGGATGACTTGTGGTGTTGGGGGAGGATTAGGAGAAGGTAAGTACCACACAAGAAGTCCTACTGTTAACCCGGGGAGATTCAGCATGGCCATAACTAGTGTACTTACTTCTCTTGAAGGTGGGAACAAGAATGGGATTGTGTGGATTGTTGTGGCTCCAACATGACTAGGGACCAATGGTGGTTGCAGCAATAAAGGTGGTTACGAGTTAGGCACCATTTTTTTGGACAAAATGGTGCACATATAAGATATCTCAACTATCTTCGTAGGGGGTGGGACGAACCGAAAACTAGAGGTCATGGGAGTATCAGAGTAAATTCCAGGTCCAACGGTGGAAACCAAAGAGGTGGGTACACTAAAAACAGGTTTTTCAACCATGGGGAGAAATTGTTCTGGTGCAGCAAGTGCATTCGGGTCATAATAACTAAATTGGTTGATTTTAACAACCCGTCCCTCATGGGGGAACATCATAATGCAGAATACTGATGAAGAAACAACCTTCATGGCGTACATGTAACTGTGTCCTAGCAGTAGGTTCTAGTCAAGCTATGCATTGACAACTTCAATGTCGATAAGGATAGTTTTACCATCTAATTGGATTGGGATGTTGGAAAGAGGCCTGGTGGTTCATATGAACGGTCGTCATAAGATCTTAAAGAAGTCATGGATGGTTGTAGTGTAGGGGATCCAAGATTTTGACACGCGAATGTAGACATAACGCATGTGGAGGCAACCTCATCAATGATGCATCGATGGATGACAAGATTCCAGACTGAAATAGAAACTTGAAATGCTAATTTGGAAGGAATGTGTGGTTCGGATCTATGAGTTGGAAGGGTCTATCGCACCTATGGCAGATAACGGTGTTTTACATTATGCAGGGAAATTTTTCAAAACTTTGAGGGCTGACAAAGCAACTAGGGACTAGGCTAAGTCATACACGATATTATAATTGAGTGAATCACGAGCGATGGGGTTGGTATTGATGTGACACAAAGGAAAGTAGAGAGCTTTGGTAGCCCCATCGCATGGTTTTAGGGGTATGTGTAACAACTAATCGATGGGAAGAGCATTAGCAGCCTTGTAGGCGAGAATGGTTTTGGTGGTGGAACCATACTGATTTCGGCGTGTTTGAAGGTTGATTTTAGCCAAAGACATCATGAGAAGGTGATGTGTACCTGATTCAATGGGTTGACTAGTAGGCACAACATAAGTGATTTATTGTTGTGGGGTGGCAGTCCCTTGAGGGGTAGCCAATGGTTGGGTATTTACTATCCCTTATGTGGGTAGGGAATTTTGCAACACCATGGGTTGTGCATTGGGTTGTGGTGGGTTTGGGGGTGTAGCATGTCCCTGGCATTGGGCGTCATCATTCCAAAGTTGGCAATCTCGCTCCAAATGGGGACAATTGTGTACAGTAATGGCCATATACCCCACAAATAGAGTATGGGTCGTTCGTATGTAGGTTCGGGTTTTTACCTTGAAGAGGTGGTCAATCAGGATTTTGGTTAGTCGGGGAGGAATCGTTATTATCAGGAGGTTTTGGTGGTGGACAACCTCTACTATAAGGTTGGTTGTTTCCATAGTTACGACTGCATCCCCTATTCTGTTGTCCTTGTTGGCTTCATTGGGTAGGTTGATTTTGCGGTTGGTTATCTTGAGCATTAAATTTCCCTTGGGGAACGAGGGGTTTCTATCATTGAGCAGGTGTTGGGGTAGGCTACAGTGGATAATATGTGGTAGGGGCTTGAGGTTGTGCAGGCGTAGGTTTTTTTGGTGGATGATAGTAGGCAGGTGGTGCGACAAGGGGACTGTATGCCGTTTGGGAATTTCTGTAACAATGCATTGGACAAGAAGGTCTGTGAATATGGGGGAATTGGGAAGGGGGAGCATACGAAGATCTTGCTCCTGACTGGACAGTGCCATGTGAAAGGTCGGGGCTACTCATGGTGGAATTGGGGCATAAGATTATAAGTTGATGGACTAGCAGGAGATTCCCCTGGTGCGTCTTTCTGGGAGGAATCACCTTGGGGAGCATCGGGTAAAATGGAATATAAGTAGCTTGACTAAGCATAGATGAGGTCATATTGCTAGGATTTTAGAATGGATTATTCTTCAATTTGGGGCCGTTCAGATGCCACATCCTTTGCAATAATTGTGATGAGGGATTTCAAGAACCAATCTAGGAAGATGTGGATGTCTAACTTGATCTTGCACATACTACGACATCTATGCCACTCATGAATATGGTTAGTGATATGGGTGGGCGTGGTATGTCTGCAAGAGAGTAGAATCTGAACACTAGCATCATAACAGATGGGTAATTGGAAGAACTGCAAGAAAGTTGAAGCAAGGGATGTAAAAGTGGAATTTGTCCCATGAGGTTGTTCGATGTACCACCTAGCTGCAGATCCAGTGAGTGTCAGTTGTAAAAGGCGGAGGCGGATCAATCCATCCACTATGGAGTTGGAGGAAAACGATAAGGGGAAGGACATGATGTGGTTTTGGGGGTCCTCACCACCCTTCCCTTCAAACTTAGAGATGTCCGAGGGGCATTTGGTAGGCACACGGGGGCTTCACTCAATAAACCGTTATCATAGCATGTTCGTTCGTGGCATATGAAACAATACCCCTAATTTCACTAAATATTTGAAAATACCTTCCAAAATCATTTTTCTTAACCCCCTCCCAATATGCCTTCCCAATTTAAAAAAACCCCTATTTTCACTAGATATTGTATGAATCAATTGTTTCATTAACATTTTTTATACCCCTTTATATTTCTACCTAGTATATTGATATGATATCCCTCTTATGACCCCACATGCATTCTACAATGCACCTTGCTTCTTTCGATGTATATTGTGGATGCACATTACTTCACCCACAATGCAATTACTCAACCACATATCATTATGATTTGCAACATTTAATGGTCTAATGAAGAGATAGGAGATCCCTTCTTGTATGTCACTAGAGCCAATGCACATAGTACAACATTTAGATTGCATGTTACAGCTCCCCAATCACTGACTAAACCTCCCAAGGCCTGTAATAGGAACGAGTGGTTGGGTATTCAAGCCCCTAAGGCCTATCGAGGGCCTATAACAGGACCTGGAGGCTTAGAGCCTCCCAAGGCTATTGGTAACAACTGGCTGAGTGCTTTTGGTAACAACTAGCTAAGTGCTATTGGTAACAATTGGTTGTCAATTACCACTATTTCTCGACTATGATCGACTGGAAACCCACTTCACCATGAAACCCCCTGGCCTCAAGCATGCCTCAAGACGTGATTTCCCTACGTACTGGTAAGCCCGAGCCTTGCCTCAACCTGATTTCTCATCTGGTCATGATCCCACCATCTCCATTTGATAGATATTTGTCAGCTCGCCCATATAAAAAAGACCCCAAAGTATTTTTGTATTGTTACATTAAATAAAAAAAACCCTTTGCCCCTTAATATATAAGCAATATAATTTTTAGGTTTTTATGAATATTTAATACTACAATATGAATGAGCATGGTATTATATTGCCTTCTAGTGAATCCCCCATGGGTAGGCATGGGAGGCCATGTTGAGTCATGTTGGATGGGATCATTGGTCAATCTGGATAGATCAAGGAGGTTGAGGCTAGCTATGAATCGAAAACTTGTAGAAGGATGTGACATGGTCGCAGGGGCGTGTGTGCTAGTCATAGTGGGAATAGTGCAACCACTTCCCCCAATGGGTGGAGCAATGGTGTGGGTCATGATGGGTAACGAGGTGCCTCTAGTAAAAGGTGGGGGAATCATGTACGAAGGGCTAATGCCCCCAAGTGTGCTACTAGTCACCAAAGGGACTGCAATTGTAACTAATCCACTACCCATGGGTATGGACATAGTGACATGGATGCTAGGTGTAAGTCCTGTGGAGGGTATACCGGGGATAGATGTTGAAGTGGTAGCTTTTCTAGTGGTAGGCCCACCACCAACAATCCCGCCATAAAAGGGGTTGGGATTCACACCAACCATGGGGCTTAACAGAGCTGTATATATGGGTAACTTTGATTCAGAATCAGAGGCAAAATAAGGGGTGTCTAGATTTGGTGACGTGGCTGTGTTCCTGTGACAGGTGCGTTCAATTGAAACGTACTGTGGGGATAGGACCTGTAGGTGACGAGAATGTCTCGGTGAATCAATGGTGATAGGTTTAAATATGTTGAGGGGATTTGGTAAATGAAATTCTAAAAAATACTAGTGCAACCGTATGTACAAAAGGAGAGCTCAAAAAAATATGGCACTCAGGCCAACAACAATGTTAAAAAATGTGTTCCAACAGCATGCTACAAGAAGTGGAGCGTCAATAAAATGGTCAAAATACCAACAAGAAACACTCCTAAAAAATGAAAACACCTATCTAAAATATATGAGAGCTCACACAAATCATATACCCTGTAGGGTGATGAAATCCACAGTCAAGCATTACGAAATGGAGAACCAAGTGGCTAAAGGATATCCCT
Organism: Larix kaempferi; assembly: GCA_027924585.1. Taxonomy (NCBI): domain Eukaryota; kingdom Viridiplantae; phylum Streptophyta; class Pinopsida; order Pinales; family Pinaceae; genus Larix; species Larix kaempferi. Next base: position 16,074,258 of record BSBM01000994.1, on the reverse strand, counting down.
CTATCGAGCATTAGAGGAAATGTGGATGAAAAATGGGCCTTTTAACCCTAACGTACAATTTCTTGCCATCACATATTAGCAAATCAAAATGCTTTAAAATTCAAACAAGGTGCATGTAAAAAAATTGGAGGGAAAAAATAAAAACCATTTTTTTGGATCGTATTTTCAACTTATCTCCTTACTCAAATTTCAAGTGGGGGGGACTTGCTGGATGCATAATTAAATTATGAATCCAACGAGTACCCATGTTGCATACTTTTAACAACATCCACACCATGAAAAATCGAAAATACATTAAAAAAACATGTTTTCTCTCACTAGAAACACGTTTTTAATGTATGTTAAATTTTTCATGGTGTGAATGTTGTTAAAAGTATGCAACATGGGTACTCGTTGGATGCATAATTTAATTATGCATCCAACGAAACCTCCCACTTGAAATTTGAGTAAACCTACACGGAGATAAGTTGAAAATATGATCCAAAAAAGTAGTTTTTTTACTTTCTCTCTACTATTATTTTATTATTTTCCTTAGGAGGCCCCTTTTTTACCCAAATTTTTTCTAATGAGGGACTCTAGGTAATATATCCCTAGAAGAATGGAAACTAAGTTACCCCGTTCATGGCACGTCTGGAAAGGTTTTCCTCAACTTCAGTTGTGTGGTTGTTGCACACCCAGTATGGGCGCTAGTATGCACAACGAGAAAAATCAGTTGGTGTCCTTCAATATAAAATGGAGAGCGACATTCCACTTAGACTTCCAAAACCAGTCTTTCTACTTTCCCTCCTAAGGGAGAGGCTTTCCGACAAATCGGTGTTAACCGTACCAACAAGTAATAGGGGATTTTGGATCCTTAGATGACAACAACTATGTCTCAAATGTAAATGAAAAAAGGGGTGTTGTTTGGATGCCTAACCTCAATGTCCTACCTAGCTATAAAGTTCTTTTAGTGTTCCCCAAGTTGGGTTAAAGTTGATTGAGTTAAGGGATCTCTTGAATTATGGTGACAGAGTGTGTGCACAAGTGGTGTGAACCCAAGATTGCCCAGCTAGAAAACAACTATAACTTTGAAATGAAAAGTATTAACTACTATGTAAAATAAATGAACTTGCTGAAATGTAATGTAAAGTAAAATATTTTAAATGTTGCTGCAAGTAAATAGCAGAAAAGTATAGTGAGCAAAAGGATGCAAGCAAACAGATGGTTGTTAGGGCAAGAGAAAGTGGTCAAAAATGGTTCCAAGGTGAGGCTGTGAGGAAAAGACATGCACTCTTGGTGTGGAAAATTGCAGAAAGATCGTGTAGGAACAAGAAAAGGGCGTGAATTTTGGGGAAATAGTCATGCTAAAGGGCGTGGGTTTCGAGGTGACTGTCACGCTAAAGCACAGGTTACAGGCTGCGCTAAAGCACAGCTATCGGGCTCAAAGCTGCAGTAACGAGCACGAGTTTCGGGCCAAAAGGTGCGCTAAATCGCCGGTTTCAGGCCGAAAGTCGAACAAAAGCATGGAAATCAGTTAGACAATCGCGATCCACGATGCGGAAAAAAGTTTTGGCAATTGTAGGCTGAGCCAAAAAAATGCAATTTTTGAGGCTTACTACGAATGAAAGGGCCATATCTACAAGTATGGGGTCCACGACCGAACCAGAGTTGTAAAATGCGATCAAAATAACAAATGAAAAACTAAAATAAACCAAATATTCTATGGGAATCTTCCTAGCGGATTCACCAAAACTGTAGCTAGAGTTTTCACACTAGCTCGTGCTAAAGAGAACCTACTAAGGATTCTGGAACTCTTAGTAGCAGTTCATGTAAATGTGTAAAAACTTGTAAATAAACAAAAGATAACTAATATACATGAGTGCAACAATGGAAATAAAAACTAAACAAATTAACTACTGCAGTAATAAAATAAATAGGAACCCATGAATAAAAAATTGATTTTATGTATTAATATGTAAAAAATGGTTTACAATATGATGTTACCTCAAAAGGTGAGATTGTAGGAGCCCTTGCATCCATATGTGAGTAGTGCACCAAGTCTCAAGGGATCCTTCCTCTTTTCCAAATGCTCAAAAGGTGGCGAAGACTCAATTGAATGGGAAACAAAAGTTCAAGGTGATAGGCTAAAGTTCAACAGGAATTTCGGCAGCATAAGGGTGTGAAGAGTTGATCATGGATGTTTAATGAGATGCCCCTATCACCTTTTTATAGTGATTTTGGGTGGTGGAGTATTGGCCCATGGTTTTGGGTAACAAATAGTATTGGTTTGTAGTATTTGATATTTTCCCTCTTTTTTGAATTTATTTTGACTTTTTTCCCTTTTTACTTTTCTTTTAGGGATTTTGGACCATTTTTTTAGGGTATTTCATTAATTCAGGAGGGAAATAATTATTTTTGGCTTTCTTGGTTACCATTTGAGGGTTTTTTAGGGTTTTTGAGGCAAAAAATGTAGGAAAACTGGACAAATGGGTTATGTGTCTAGGGAGATGAGCTACTGAAATTTTTTTGGGTGTTAACAATTTTAACAAGCATAATAATAAAATCATTGCACATCAAATAGAAAGAGAATACTTATCTTAAACAAAGAATATCCAAGAAAATAGCTATGTAAGAGAAATTATCCACCCAGCCTTATGTACTATGTCCAACATATAACCTTTCTGTTGAGAAGCCACCCCCAAACTGGTCTATGAGGCCACCAGGTTGAAGGACACATCTTTAGGATACTCTCTCTCAGGGAACGACCCATTCTTCTCTCTATGCTTAACCAAATGCTCATATAAATCTCTACAAGGATCTCACTCAACCATCACAACCTTGATACTAACAATACTTGCCCCACACAACACCCTTCTATGCCTAGGAATCCCCTTCACTGCTCCACAATTCTCTCGAGCAATCCATCCTGCCATGTGCTTACCAGTGTATGCATAAAAGGATTCCATCCTCCTATATTCTATTAGAGAACCACATGTAGCTTTAATTCATGGATTCTCAAGCATGAAAAAGTAGCATAAATGAATGGGTAAAGGTTCCTAGCTTGCACAAATGCAACCATCCCTGTTCCCTTCAAATCCACATCTTTGGTTCCAAAATCGAATTTCTAGGTTATACATAGTTGGGTAATGGTATGAACAACAAGTAGGAGGAGAAATTCTTTGTAGTGTAGAAATATGCATGATAATAAGAAAATGAGTGAATGATCCCAAAAGATAGGAGGGAATGGTGACATAAATTCTAACCATAGAAGAAAAGGACCCTTACAAATATCATAGAAGGATATTCATCTCATGCTTCCATAGCTACATGAGAGGAATTTCCCCACCAACCTCACACATGCATTCAATGATTGAATTTAATAGTCAAAATGAAGTATTGGCTCATTTAAAGAACATGGCAGTAGTTATATGAGTTCTAAGGTTGACACTTGGCAATAGAGGATTTAATCTCCCATAGGCCCTACTTCCTCTTCCCCTCTAGTTCTCTTTACACAACCATCTTGAACCATTTTATTATTTTCCAACATAATATTTATATATATTTCAAGTTAGCATGACAAGCTAACCATACGGTCCAATTAAAATATTTACATCATACATGCCTAGTCATTCACTAGTGAGGCCTTGGCCTGGAGCTCCACACTAGGAATCCATACTAGCATATCTACATCATTTACATAATTTTGATTAAATATATTGCAAGTCAAAACTAGGGGTATTACAGATAAGCCCTTGAAACTCCACATATGACCTCTATTGTTATCAATTACCTCCAATGGTGTTATGCATGACATCAATAGGTTAGTTGTGCACCATGAATGTTCCTATAGGTCTATCCAATGTCATAAGAGGATAATACTGGGAATTGTGTTCTAAAAACCACTACATGGGCTCAATCACCATGAACAACATCTCCAAACCACAACACAAACACTCTTTTGGGGCTCTTTGGCATCAAGGTTGGATAAGGATGTCATTAAGAGATTGTGTACATCTAAGATGGGTTGCAGGGACTTGAAAGTGGTTGAGGATGGAAAACAAGTGCCATGATGATATTTCTAAATCATTTCGAACTCAAGAGCTTTGAATGAGTCCTTGTACCAAGACAATAGCCTTTGTAAAGGTTCCATGCAGGCCTTCGAGTGGGATACAGGTGTCATGGCTAGGTTTTGTGCTATAAAAATGGGTGTGGACCATGCCACATGAGCATGGGTGTAAACAAGGATGTTAATCAATAATTGAACCTTCTTGAGCTTACGTGCCATGATGCATGCCCTCACTAGGGGTCTTTTCCCTAGGATCCAAATATGGTTTCCATTATAATTTATTTCATGCACAATGGATGGGTCTCGAGGCCTTTAACCAGAGTAATAGTAAGGAAACAACAACCTAAGGCCCTAAACATTGATGGAGGTAGAGATACAACATCCTCAAGGCTCCCTAAATGTGCCCTAAATAAATCCCCTTGGGATCAAGCACCAAGAACACGTGTCCTAAGATCACCACGCGGGAGCTTGGATGGTTTACGAGGCCTTGACCATCATCAAATATTGGAAATTAGTGTCTTAGGATCTTATTGAATCATTTTTAATAAGAATATGAAAAATAATATGGAATGGAATGTGGGAAAGGAACACATAATGTGAATAAGGAACACATGCATGTTATTAAATGTGCCTTTTTTCATCTATGTGTTGGTTGAATTGTTTGTTTTGGTTTTAGTTTCAGAATGACAAACATAATGGTTTGGGTTGCAAAAACAAAAGCAAATCCATGTTTCCTATTCTTAAGATCATTTTCAAATAAACTTTTATATAAAAACCACACTCTAATTGCTTAAAAAGTTGCAAACATTTCTAAAATTTTATGTGATATTATAAATATATGTTTTTTAAGAAATAAAATATTATTTTTATTTATTTATTAATTTTTATTTATACATATATCATATTTCTAAAATACATAATTCTTTTATTTTCTTGTACATTTGAAAAACAAATTATATAATGCACAAATATAAAAATCTATATAATAAACATGTGATTAGATAACTTTGAATATAATATTTAGAAATAAAGTTTGGATTTTACTTCTTCAATTAATTTGAATTTGCATCATTTTGAAAATGTTCAACCAGAAAAAATAATTTATAAGAACTACATGCCGTATCATCCAATAAAGAAGTCTAATAAAATTACATGCCGTATCATCCAAAAAAGAAGTATAATAATAAAATTAACTGTCACGTGCCAAAGAAGAAAATGGTGTCCTAGATTGGAGAGTTTAAACGAAGCCATCATCCACTATTATCACAAAGATAAAAAAAAAAAAATGCACTACAACAGAGAATATGATTCTATATAAGACAATAAAAAGAGGTATTGCGCAATTTCTAGAGTTAAATTACCACTCACAATGTTTTTAAATTATATATTATGTCATTATTTTATAACAAATAAAATTTATCATTTTAGAAATAGAAAGATTATGTAAAAAAAAATTTTGCATTTTGAGAATATTTTGAAATTGTGATTAGTTGATTTTACAATATAAAGAATTTGAAAATAGAGGTTAAATCCAATGAATCAAAGATAATGAATAGATTTTTTTTTTAAATTGTTGAATTTTCCAAAAGCATAAAAAAAAATGAAGATTTAATTCAATAAAGAATATTTTTTAAGTAGCTTGAAATTTAGGAATTTTATTATTATTAGAGTAATGAAAAACCATGACGGAGTATCTAGAAAATTTAATAGTGATTAAGAGGGAGTGTTAGAATTTAATATTTCAATAATAATTATATTTAATGTCAAAGTCAATTTTATATAAATAACTAATAATTTTAAATTTAAATATTATTAAATTAAATAATTACATAAAAAAAAATAATAACATAAAAATGTAATAATAATTTATTTATAATAAAACAAGAACCACGAGGTGGCAATGTCCGTGCATTAAACCAGATTTTTTTTTAGTAAAAAGTAGCAATTGTAGAGAGTACAAAGAATTACAGTTTTTGTATAAAGGCAAATGACTAATCTAAAAGTTTGGAAGATTACATTGAAACTCATGTTGTTGATGTCCATTACAAATGAAGACAAGAAAGAATATGAGCTTAACTATAATGTATTATAGTTCTAAATTTACATAAGAACAAAACACATATTATATCTATCTAATGATGAAAATGAATTTTTGTTGAATTCATATGTTTACAAAAACCATTGAACATAATATGCGCATTTGCATAGAATGTTGATGGAACAAGTAAACCAAAAGAAAAAAAAATTGTCTGTATACAAAGATGAAGCTTTAACGCTGGTCTTGAAGGCAATATATGCCTTGAAGCATTTGGCATTAAAGAAACAGTGATTGTTTAAAAGCCTATGGGATATGGCCACTGTGTTTAAATTATCTTCATTTGTGACTATCTTGAGCAATAGTTAACCATGTAAATATGTGTCTCCTTGCAAACTCTAGTTGTTGTGGACATCAAGGTGGGAGAGAAGTTGTTAGTAAGCAAAATGGAAGGTTAACCAACATTCTTCCTGGTCATACATTTTGCAGAACCCAGAGTGCCATGTTGATGAAGAAGCATGGAGTTCATAGAAGAGATAGCCCTGTTGAACATATTACAACCAATTCGGAACAAGCAGAGAAAGAGCTGTAAGAGAAACTGGGTCATCAATTGTCCGAGAAGGAGCATCTTCCACCATATTGTCCTTACCCTTCTTGTAAGTTATCACATAGGGATAACCCATTTCAGGTGTGTTGGGAGGAGACCCATTGTTCCAGAAAATTTTCTAGACTCTGGAGATCAGTCTTGATGCAAAAATAATTCCCTAATAGGTATGGCTGCCACTTCTGTACTGCATGCAAAATAGCCATCATTTCCTGCTGAGAGGTAGATGTGGCTAAATTCTTACCAGAAAGGTCTCTTGAAGGCAGCAAGCGCATTGGTTCAGCAAAGATACCTGCATATCTATCCAAGGAAGTAGTGGAGACTGTTGATGGGTGCATCTGAATGGAATTGAGTTGAGCGATGACACCATGTGAATTCTTCTTAAGGATTTTTTCCAGGCGATGTGAACTGATGATGTAGAGAGACCCTGGTTGTAAGCCCATAAATTTGTGTTGTGCCCCATTGACTTTAAACTGCATCCAAAGTTCAGCAAAATCCCATAAGATGGGGCAAAGTGTGCGTAACCATTGAACGCCCAAAACCACATCACATTCTCCTAAGGACAAGGTAAACATGTCAGAGCGTAGGTTATAATCTTCCATAGAGATACGCACATTGTCACACTTCCCCTTGCAAGGTAAGGTGCCCCCATTGGAAACCATAACTTCAAAGTTGGAGCAAGGATGGACAAAACAATCATCCTATTTGGCAATCCGAGGGTCAATGAAGTTATGAGTGCTACCAGAATCAATGAATATGGTAAGAGGGAGCTTCTTGAAGTATCCCCTGACACGCATTGTTTGTGGGGTGGTGATGCCAATTACACCATGGAGAGCGATCTCGAGTGGGTCGTCCTGAGATGGGGTGTCAACAGGAGGGTGTTGAATGTCGACCTGATCATCTACTGTATCTGTAGCTTCTTCACCAAGTTCTAAGGCAGGCGGAGAATCCACATCCAAGAGATAGAGCTTTTGTTGAACAAATCTATGTCCCCGAGTGAATTTCTCATCACAATTATAGCAAAGCCCTTTTTCTCGGCGTGCCTGCATCTCTGTTTCAGACAAATGCTTGATAGGAGTTGGTTGAGGAGCAGGCGTGATGGGAGATCATTGGGAACCCATATTTTTGAAGGGAACACAGGTGGGTTTGGAGCGTTGTTGAGCTGTGATCTTGTCCTCGGCCAGCTTAGCCAACCCTAGGACTTCCATCATTGTGTTGGGACAAAACATTTTGACCTCTAAGCGGATTTCATCCTTGAGACCACTGATAAAACAACTCCTGTAGAATTCATTAGACAATCCTTCTGTGTGATTGGCCAATTTCTCAAATTCTGTCTGATACTCTCTCACTGTGCCAATTTGTTGAAGTTTAGTGAGTGCTCCTGTGAAACCATCAAAAGCACTAGGACCAAATCGTGGCAAAATGAGTTGGCAAAAATCTGTCTAGTTTGGCTCGGGATGAGCTTTGATGTACCAACGGTACCATTGAAGGGCTTCCTATTCCAAATGAAAGGATGCAAGTGGAACTTTATGGGCATCAGAAGTATTATGCAGACTGAAATCTTGTTCTGCTCGATATATCCATCCAGTCGAATCAGTACCATTGAAGCGAGGAAAATCAAGCTTCGGCCCACGAAAATTGCTGGAAGAAGAGAACCTAGTGGCTGCAAAAGATTCTGGCTGTCTGGTATTGTTCATGGCTGAATGCTGAAGATGGAGGCTGAGAAATTTTTTATCCAGATCTTGGAGTTTGGTTTGGATGGCTGCAAGTGCTTCCTCCATGGTGTGTGCTCCTGCACGGGTGACAAACATAACCAGGTTTTTTTTTTTTTTTTTTTGGTGGAATGGGTAGAAAAACACCAACAGAAGCTGATTTAGTAAAGGGAAATTTGGATTGGGGAAACAATCTGATGGGTAATTGGGGTTTGACTAGATTTTGGAAACTGTCGAAAGGACAAGAAGGCAAAAAGGGGGATTTCAGAAGCGGGGTGATAAAATGAGAAAATTTGGCAGAGAGGGACAAAGAAACAGAATTTAGAAAGGAACTCTGTGGTAAAATTTGAAGGTGATTGGGTGAAATCTGAGGAAGTTATGGCAAACCCTAAAAATAGACAAATGTGGGATTTCAGGCTTTGGGAAGGGGAATTGGGGATAGGGTCCTCAGGAATGAAAGATGCAGAATGGGATGACAGGGGTTCCCCGATTTTTTATTTTTTATTTTATTTTATTTTATTTTTTTTCAGAAATGGATCGGCAACAGTGGTGCGGAAGGGATCTGCAACAGATGGATCTGCAATAGCGCAGAAGGGATCGAAAACGGCTGGATCTGAAATGACCACTGGATCTGGAATGACTTTAAGAATAGATATGAAACGGCTGGATCTGGAGCGGAAGTGATCGGTAACAGTTCAACTGAAAATAGATATGGACCCGAGGTATGTACGACTTTCTAACAGTTCAAGTGTTTCACTCGGCCACCAATGTTGTCTGACGGATTGCGTATTGGGGCAGTACCCCTCACTCCACGGCTCAGGTAAAACTGATAACCGCTTTGCCACAAACGACAACTCTTGGTTTACCTCATGGGTGGGAACTAGTCAATCAGGTAGGGGTCGTTGCCCTTTTCGCTGGAAGGTCCTCTCAATGGGCCAACTACTTTGGGGTTCCTGTGGTACTCCTCACAATGAGTTTTAGGGCTTATGCCCAAGTACTTCCCACAGTTAAGTGGATAGGGATTATTCCCAAATTCGAAGCTGCAACAGATGCGAAAAAAAAATTTGGCAGAAATTCCACCCAACGAGCCCAAGAAAGTGCTCTGATACCAGATGTAATGAACCTCCAATAATTAATTAATGCAAATACATGAGATATCAGAAATAATAGAACTTAGAATCACTTTTATATTGATCACGGGCCACTTCGAGGGGGCAACCTCCTTTGAGCAAGCTCAATACAATTAACTTCACGGTGCCTTCAATGACCTCAACACACACTTATATACTAAGTCTATGCCCAATACTATGAGACATATAATACTACGGGACGACTTACAAATCATATGCATCCAATACTATGGGTCAATACTATGGCTAATATAAACTACGGATCAACAAATACTACGGGACGACTTACAAAGCATATGCATCCAACAACAATATACTAACATAGTAAAGAGAAGGGTTGACATAGGTTCCTAACATCGGAACTAGTGGACCTAACTCTATATAGACAAATCATTGGGTCATTGATGTATCTGACAAATACTAGGCCAGATATATGCTTTGCTGTAGATACCCTAAGTCAGTATCTTGTAGAACCTAGAAGGGTTCATTTAATAGCTGCAAAGCATGTAATGAGGTACCTAAAAGGTACATTAGATTTTGGTGTATATTATCTTGGAGGTCATGAACTCAGATTACATGGTTACTCAGATTCTGATTGGGCAGGAAGTGTTTCAGACAGAACGAGTACATCAGGTGGATGTTATGGTCTTGGATCTGCCATGATCTCATGGTTCAGCAAGAAACAATCTAGTGTGGCCCTCAGTACTGCTGAATCAGAATATATAGCTGCCTGCTCTGCCAGCTGTGAAGCAGTATGGCTTCGGAAGCTATTATCTGGAGTGTTTGACTTAGAAATATATTTCACTGTGATTATGTGTGACAATCAAAGCTGCATTAAGATGACAGAAAATCCTGTATTCCACAATAAGTCAAAACACATAGAGATCCGATACTTTTATATACGAGATATGTTACAGAGAGGAGCTATCAAGCTCGAGTATGTGAGCACTGAGGATCAAATTGCTGATATCTTGACCAAGCCTCTGTCTCGAGTGAAATTTGAATACTTCCGAGACAAGCTTGGTGTAGTTCAAAAGGACCCTCCTCGAAAGGGGGAGTAGTATAGTCACTGATGATGAGATTGTCTCATCGAATAGCAAAGTCGATGATGAGGTTACCTGTTCACTACACCTAGTTACTTAAAAATATTTAGATTTAGGACTCTTATATTTAGAATACTTAGTTTTACTTATACATGCTTTTGATGATAGATGTATTAGTGAGAATACATGCTTTTGACGATAGATGTATTAGTGAGAATACATGCTTTTGACGATAGCTGTATTAGTGAGAATACATGCTTTTGATGATAGATGTATTAGTGAGAATACATGATAGATGTATTCATGAGAATACATGCTTTTGATGATACATGTATCGACTAATGTACTTGTATGGTTGAGGATACTTGTACTTGTATTGATGAGAATACATGTGAGGATTGCATCATACTTGAACACACATTCTAAAGTGAGCCGTATATAGGTGTCTCCGAGAAAGAAGAGGGATTGTATCATCCTTGAACACACATTCTAAAGTGAGCTGTAGACAGGTGTCTCCGAGAAATAAGAGGGATTGTATCATCCTTGAACACTTGTTTTAAAAAAAAGAGTCGTAGATGTATGTCTTCGAGAATGTAGTCCTTGGTGGACATGTGAGGATTGGATCATCCCTGGACTTTAGTCCTAAAAAGAGCCGTAGACATGATGTCTTAGATAATGAAGTCCTAAATGAATAGGTAGGGGATTGTATCTTCCCCGGACTTCGGTCCCAAAATTGAGCCGTAGACATGATGTCTCCGATAATGAAGTCCTGAATGAATAGGTAGGGGATTGTATCTTCCCCGGACATCGGTCCCAGAATTGAGCCGTAGACATGATGTTTCCGATAATGAAGTCCTGAATGAACAGGTAGGGGATTGTATCTTCCCCGGACATCGGTCCCAGAATTGAGCCATAGACTGGGTCTCCGATAATGAAGTCTTGAATGAACAGGTAGGGGATTGTATCTTCCCCAGACTTTGGTCCCAGAATTGAGCCGTAGACTGGGTCTCTGATAATGAAGTCCTGAATGAACAGGTAGGGGATTGTATCTTCCCCAGACTTCGGTCCCAGAATTGAGCCATAGACTGGGTCTTCGATAATGAAGTCCTGAATGAATGGGTAGGGGATTGTATCTTCCCCAGACTTTGGTCCCAGAATTGATCCGTAGACTGATGTCTCCGAGAATTGAAGATAGGTACATGTGAGGACTGCATCGTCCATGAACTGGGTTCAAAATGTACGTGATGGGATTGCATCGTCCCTAGACATGAGACTTGTCTTAAAGTGATAAGGACTGATCATCCTGGAACTTGATCTGGATTGTATCATCCATGGACCTATGTCCTAAAGAGAGCAGGATTGACCATCCTGTAAACTGATGATCGTGTGATTTCGATGTTGATGATCGTGTGATGATGATGTTGATGATTGTGTGATGACGATGTTGATGATCATATGATGATGATGCTGATGATCGTGTGATGACGATGCTGATGATCGTGTGATGACGATGCTGATGATCATGTGATGACGATGCTGATCGTGTGATGACGATGTTGATGATCGTGTGATGACGATGCTGATGATTGTGTGATGACGATGCTGATGATCGTGTGATGATGATGCTGATGATCGTGTGATGACGATGTTGATGATCGTGTGATGAAGATGCTGATGATTGTGTGATGACAATGCTGATGATTATGTGATGACTATGCTGATGACATTGATGTTCCAGTAACTGGTTGAGTTACTCATGATGATGAATTGAAGAAAGATTCTGATGATTTATAGATGTATCATGTATGATGTAGTCGATGACTCCTTTCTCCTGCAGATGTTGTTATAATATCCTTCTTGTTAAGGGGGAGTGTTGAATATTGTAACTTCTAAGAATATTATATTTGTACATTATTATTCCGGAGATGTTTCATCCCTCCGAGGTAACCCTATTATGTATCCGGAGATGATTTTTCCTCCGATGGGTTGTGGTAACTAGCATTATTAGACCCACCATGTGGGGGTCGGCCCTGATCTTATATTTTAGGGGTTATTAGACTTCTCCAGGTGAGGTCGGCCCCATTAGGGTTTTTAGTCAGTCGGGATCTAATATAAATAGAGGAGGTGAGCTCCTCATTAGATACACTTGTACAACTCAGAAAAGTAATGCACTTGTCTGGGAGGTCTGCTAAGGAGATAGAGAAGGAGTGAGCACATCTTGTATTTTGGTTGATCATCTTATTGAGGAAAGCTTTGCTGGGTTTTCTACCCCATGAGGGTTTCCTAGGGTAAATTTTGTGTCTATCTTGTGATTATGTTTTTTTCATTGATCTTGCTAGTCTATTTGGTTTAAACTTAACACATCTTTGGTTCCAAAATCGAATTTCTAGGTTATACATAGTTGGGTAATGGTATGAACAACAAGTAGGAGGAGAAATTCTTTGTAGTGTAGAAATATGCATGATAATAAGAAAATGAGTGAATGACCCCAAAAGATAGGAGGGACTCGTGACATAAATTCTAACCATAGAAGAAAAGGGCCCTTACAAATATCATAGAAGGATATTCATCTCATGCTTCCATAGCTACATGAGAGGAATTTCCCCACCAACCTCACACATGCATCCAATGATTGAATTTAATAGTCAAAATGAAGTATTGGCTCATTTAAAGAACATGGTAGTAGTTAGATGAGTTCTAAGGTTGACACTTGGCAATAGAGGATTTAATCTCCCATAGGCCCTATTTCCTCTTCCCCTCTAGTTCTCTTTACACAACCATCTTGAACCATTTTATTATTTTCCAACATAATATTTACATATATTTCAAGTTAGCATGACAAGTTAACCATACGGTCCAATTAAAATATTTACATCATACATGCCTAGTCATTCACTAGTGAGGCCTTGGCCTGGAGATCCACACTAGGAATCCATACTAGCATATCTACATCATTTACATGATTTTGATTAAATATATTGCAAGTCAAAACTAGGGGTATTACAGGTAAGCCCTTGAAACTCCACATATTACCTCTATTGTTATCAATTACCTCCAATGGTGCTATGCATGACATCAATAGGTTAGTTGTGCACCATGAATGTTCCTATAGGTCTATCCAATGTCATAAGAGGATAATACTGGGACTTGTGCTCTAAAAACCACTGCATGGGCTCAATCACCATGAACAACATCTCCAAACCACAACACAAACACTCTTTTGGGGCTCTTTGGCATCAAGGTTGGATAAGGATGCCATTAAGAGATTGTGTACATCCAAGATGGGTTGCAGGGACTTGAAAGTGGTCAGGGATGGAAAACAAGTGCCATGACGATATTTCTAAATCATTTTGAACTCAAGAGCTTTGAATGAGTCCTTGTACCAAGACAATAGCCTTTGTAAAGGTTCCATGCAGGCCTTCGAATGGGATACAGGTGTCATGGCTAGGTTTTGTGCTATAAAAATGGGTATGGACCATGCCACATGATCAAGGGTGTAAACAAGGATGTTAATCCCTAATTGAACCTTCTTGAGCTTACGTGCCATGAGAAAACCTTAGACATAATGATACATGCCCTCACTAGGGGTCTTTTCCCTATGATCCAAATATGGTTTCCATTAGAATTTATTTCATGCACAATGGATGGGTCTCGAGGCCTTAACTAGAGTAATAGTAAGGAAACAACAACCTAAGGCCCTAAACATTGATGGAGGTAGAGATACAACATCCTCAAGGCTCCCTAAATGTGCCCTAAATAAATCCCCTTGGGATCAAGCACCAAGAACACGTGTCCTAAGATCACCACGCGGGAGCTTGGATGGTTTACGAGGCCTTGACCATCATCAAATATTGGAAATTAGTGTCTTAGGATCTTATTGAATCATCTTTAATAAGAATATGAAAAATAATATGGAATGGAATGTGGGAAAGGAACACATAATGTGAATAAGGAACACATGCATGTTATTAAATGTGCCTTTTTTCATCTATGTGTTGGTTGAATTGTTTGTTTTGGTTTTAGTTTCAGAATGACAAACATAATGGTTTGGGTTGCAAAAACAAAAGCAAATCCATGTTTCCTATTCTTAAGATCATTTTCAAATAAACTTTTATATAAAAACCACACTCTAATTGCTTAAAAAGTTGCAAACATTTCTAAAGTTTTGTGTGATATTATAAATATATGTTTTTTAAGAAATAAAATATTATTTTTTATTTATTTATTAATTTTTATTTATACATATATCATATTTCTAAAATACATAATTCTTTTATTTTATTGTACATTTGAAAAACAGATTATATAATACACAAATATAAAAATCTATATAATAAACATGTAATTAGATAACTTTGAATATAATATTTAGAAATAAAGTTTGGATTTTACTTCTTCAATTAATTTGAATTTGCATCATTTTTTCTAACATGAAAAAAACTAGTAACTTGATATTGAAAACATTCCAATCAAATTCACTTAAATAAACATAAAACAATAAATGTCTCTCCATATTTCAATTTTGAATTTGCATCATTTTGAAAGTGAGTTAGATTTGATAAATCTTTGAAAATGATAAAATATGCAACCTTGAATGTCGTGTTTATAAAAAGAGTTTGGATTGAATATATATATATATATATATATATATATATATATATATAATTTTGATTAGGATGTTTAAAAATATAATGTGTAATAACATAGAAAATATGATTCCAAGCAAAAAAACATAGAAAATATGATAATTTAAAAAAATAATAAAATTATAAATTATTGAAAAAATATATATAATTAAAAAATATAAATAACGTAAAGTATGTGGATATTTTGTGTGGTTCGTGACAGCTTGCAATTTTGTAGTGCTCGCAGGCCCTAATTAAAAAATATAAATAACGTAAAGGTCGACATATTTGCTGTGCTTGTTCTTTTACACTTTCTGAGCTAGGAGACTTCACACATAAACGCTACCCGCATTTCACTTTACAATTCAAGTAAGTAATATTTTGCCATCATCTGGATCTCTGTCTAGTTATATTTGTATGTAATTATATTGATTCAGTGAGGTAACTTGTTTTATCATTACAGAACCGATGGTGAAGATGATACTGGTGTTTTTGTGCCAGCTTCTTCTAAGAAGCTTTTGAATATGGGGTTTTCTTTCAAGCATGGTGTCGAAGACATTTTTGATGGGACAATCAAATGGGCTCAATCTTGTGGACTACTGAAATAGATCCAGTTAGATAAATATTTTTGTTGGAGTGTTACACTTTCCTAAATAATTTTCCAGCCTTTAATTAAATTTTCAAATAAGTTTAATTTGATGAAATAATGAAATAGATTCATGTGATATTATTACTATGTGTAAAATAAATTTTGTATTCATATGTAATGGACATGGTTGAAGATAGACATAAAATTCATGTTAGATACTCTCACAAATAAAGAAACTCGTAAATAATTTTTATATGTAATTATATATTAATTAAAAGATTTAATCAACTTTTTATTAATTAAAATTATAATTAGAGTGTTTCTTTTATATATAAAAATTTAACCATACATTAACCTACATAAAAAATTATAATTAAATTTATTTATGATTGTCATTAAAGATGGAAAATTTACTAGATAAACAATACATATATGAAAATTAAATATTATGATTCATTTTTTCCATATATTAATTATATATGTTTTTCACAAATATTAGTATGATGGATTATAAGGTTTCACCTGTAATAATTATGTTGATATAAATTATTAATACATTGAAAATTAAATAATATTAAATATTAAGTTAAACTTTTAATGACTTTATTTTAATAATATTTTAAATGACTTTCTTTTTATGTCTTTAATCTTTTGTGTGATTAAAATCTTAAATAGAAGGTAGAAGTCAAAAATTAATATGAAGTGATTCATTGAAGATAAAATGTTCAACCAGAAAAAACAACTTATAAGAACTACATGCCGTATCATCCAATAAAGTAGTCTAATAAAATTAGATGCCATATCATCCAATAAAGAAGTATAATAATAAAATTAACTGTCACGTGCCAAAGAAGAAAATGTTGTCCTAGATTGGAGAGTTTAAACGAAGCCATCATCCACTATTATCACAAAGATAAAAAAATGCACTACAACAGAAAATATGATTCTATATAAGACAATAAAAAGAGGTATTGCGCAATTTCTAGAGTTAAATTACCACTCACAATGTTTTTAAATTATATATTATGTCATTATTTTATAACAAATAAAATTTATCATTTTAGAAATAGAAAGATTATGTAAAGTTTTTTTTTCAATTTGAGAATACTTTGAAATTGTGATTAGTTGATTTTACAATATAAAGAATTTGAAAATAGAGGTTAAACCCAATGAATCAAAGATAACGAATAGATTTTTTTTTTTAAATTGTTGAATTTTCCAAAAGCATAAAAAATAAATAAAGATTTAATTCAATAAATAATATTTTTCAAGTAACCTGAAATTTAGGAATTCTATTATTATTAGAGTAATGAAAAACCATGACGGAGTATTTAGAAAATTTAATAGTGATTAAGAGGGAGTGTTAGAATTTAATATTTCAATAATAATTATATTTAATGTCAAAGTCAATTTTATATAAATAACTAATAACTTTAAATTTAAATATTATTAAATTAAATAATTACATAAAAAAAATAACATAAAAATGTAATAATAATTTATTTATAATAAAACAAGAACCACCAGGTGGCAATGTCCCTGCACTAAACCATATTTTTTTTTAGTAAAAAGTAGCAATTGTAGAGAGTATAAAGAATTACAGTTTTTGCATAAAGGCAAATGACTAATCTAAAAGTTTGGAAGATTACATTGAAACTCATGTTGTTGATGTCCATTATAAATAAAGACAAGAAAGAATATGAGCTTAACCATAATGTATTATAGTTCTAAATTTACATAAGAACAAAACACATATTATATCTATCTAATGACGAAAATGACTTTTTGTTGAATTCATATGTTTACAAAAAGCATTGAACATAATATGCACATTTGCATAGAATGTTGATGGAACAAGTAGACCAAAAGAAAAAAAAATTGTTTGTATACAAAGATGAAGCTTTAAAGCTGGTCTTGAAGGCAATATATGCCTTGAAGCATTTGGCATTAAAGAAACAGTGATTGTTTAATAGCCTATGGGATATGGCCACTGTGTTTAAATTCTCTTCATTTGTGACTATCTTGAGCAATAGTTAACCGTGTAAAGATGTGTCTCTTTGCAAAATCTAGTTGTTGTGGACATCAAGATGGGAGAGAAGCTGTTAGTAAGCAAAATGGAAGGTTAACCAACATTCTTTTCTAAAGAAATGCAATACAGACAAAAGATTCATCATACACAAGTAATTTAAACAATTTACAATAGAGACAGAAGGTTCATGATGCACATTTCTACTTTGCAACAAGGTCAATGTTAGTGCTTTGACAAGAAATCAAAGTGTTGTATAATGAAGCATATTAAGTGAACTGAATTTTTTCAAGTGGATTGGAATAATTCCTTGAAATGTTCATGGATGCTAATGTAACCAACATAGATCCATCGTAAACCCGTATCTATCAAGCACCGAGAGGGATCCAATTTCTTGAGGTGTATTTCTTTTTTCAAATTTAAACTCAAGAAATTTGATTTCTCTTGATTGATAGATCCGGATTTAAGTTTTATGTTTTTATTTTATAAACGAACATCTATTTTTTAATTACTTTTCATAATATTTTATTTTATGAACCAACATGATTTTTTTGTTTTAAATACTTTCCATAATTTTTTATTTTATGAGCCGACATGAATTTTTTAATTATTTTGTTACAAACGTTACATCACGTTACAACATCTCCCCCATACTGGGATGTAGAGCACCTCGTTTCACTCGGTGCAATCAAGCAATAAGGAAACCAACATGTCATCATACACAAATATTATAAATAGTTTGCAATAGAAGCATAAGGCTCATGATGCACATTTCTACTTTGCAACAAGGTCAATGCTAGTTCTTTCACAAGCAATCAAAGTGTTTTATAATGAAGCATAATAAGTGAATTGATTATTTGTAAGTGGATTGGCATAATTCCTTGAAATGTTCATGGATGTTAATGTAATCAAGTATTAGACAAAGCAACATTTTTGCTAAATAAATTGAATAAGAATAGCATTCTTACCTATGAGCATTCTTGTAAATTGCCTGAGATGCAAATGTTTTTCCTATACTCGTGGATTGATGTCAATGGAATTTTTTTTTTCTCATTATGATTTTTATTTTTATTTTTTGTTGTTCTTTGTTAAGATTTCTTCTAATGTCACAGTATTCTCCTGTGTCCAAAACAAATGGTTTTTTTGTCAATTTGGTATTCGCATTATGTTGCATTTTCTTAGAATGCTTTTTACAGATTAGATCGTGTTGGATGTCATATTTTTCAAAAGAAAAAGAAGGGGAGTCTTTTTGTATAGTTGTAGGAGTTGCAAAGATCTATTTAGATTTGCTGGCAATTGTTCCAAAAGCTATGTCAATATTTCCCCACTTTTTTTCTTATTTTTGCTCGAAACCTTTTATCAATAGGATCTATTTCTTCTTTCTAGAACATGTATGCTTCAAACCATGTTTCGTGTTTTCCTTTTAACAAGTTGCCACTTTTTCTATGTGGCACATATAACATCATTTTTTCTCTAGAAAAATTCTCAAGGTCCTTGTCCTTATTGTAGCAAATGTACCATATGACACATTGTTTTTTTCTTTTTTTATAGTTGCATTTGCACAAGCATATTAAGAGGCATACTCAGCTAAGCATGTTTCTTCAAATTGAAATGGATGTGCAATGTATTTGTCCACAATTGAAGCATAAACAATGTCTTCAAAATCATCTTGCTCTTGTTCCAATAGATTTTTCCTTTTTAGCACATTGTTTGCTTGTCTTATGAGCCAGTGGTTATGAAAATTGTTTTTCTTGAATCTGAATGCAAAGGAAATGAAAGAAAAATGTACATGGCCTATCTAATGGACATTTGTTGCATGTTCAAGAGTGCATTTCCAAGTCTACAAACTATTTTTATTTTTCCACTATTGTTTAAAAGGCATTGGTCCCTAATTTTATTGAATGCAGTGGTCAGTGTTATGTCCATTTTTTTATGTAAAACTAACATATGTTGCTACAGCATAAGAATCTAGAATAAATTGTGCATCTGTATTTTGTTTCCATAATTGTGGGAATGTCTTGGCAAATGCATTTATCAAAATATCATATGGTTATGGTTTTATCATTAGATTCGGACGAAAAAGTGAGCATCACACTAGAATGATGCATTCATATTTATTTAGTTTTTTCTCTCACAAAAACAATGAAAAAGAGAAGCTCTTGGGATATTCTTTATGTTCTAGGAGGGAAAATACTTTTTTTTTAATGCCATCAGAACTATTTTCCAATGGATGCAAAATCATAGTTCTATCCATTGGAGGAAACATGAAATCAAATCTACAATCGGAGTATCGATGCTTTCTGCATGTTCTTGTATGGTGGTGAGTTTGGATCAAAATAATATCTTCATGTAGCAATGATGAATCTGAAAATATATATTGGTCAACAAACTAAGTAATCTCACGATCATCTAATTTCTTCCATACACTAGTGCATTTTGGATCCAAAGCAATCCATGTTCATGTTCATTGTCCCTATTATGGAATTTGGTCATAAATAAAAAGTCTTCTAGCTTTGCAGATAGTTTATCATTATTTGAAATCAATTATCATAATTCCATTATTCTATTTCTATAGTGTTTCCAACTAATTCTCACCTCGGGTTATGTGGCAGAAATATTCAAGCTACTAGGTGCGACCTTGGGGGAAAGTAAGAGTCAAGTGTTGTCACTTGATCTTGACTCCTCCATCTAGTATTTTCATAGTGAAGCCAAGGGGGTGGGTCCCTATTAAAATAATCTAAGGTTGTTAATCTATGAAAGGAAAAAAAAACTATTCGAGGAGTTAAGATGAAATAGCTTTAAAATAGCCATAAATCACTCCAATATGAAATTAAAACCCACGGATTTTAAGATACAACACCATTCATGGAATTGGTAAAAATTAACTTAAACATAAAAAGGGAAAACATTAAAGATCAATGTTGATGAAAATGGAGTGCTTGTGAGGGTTGCTTTTGTGGTCTCGGTGAAAGTATTGCAGTGTCTTGGTTGGTAAATTTTAAGATTATTAAATGAGTGGATTAGGGAATGGGTTACTTCTTGGTTTGGACCACTAATAATAATCTTCTTGAACTGAGCGCTAAAGCAGCTTTACCAAGGGTCCAATAGGGAGAAGCATAACCTGCTTAAATTATCCCTCTGACTCTGTAGTACTCGCTCTTTGTGACCTAACAAGTTCTTAAAGATTTCTCTTAGGTGGATTTCCTTATTAAGCTAGTCACTTTAATCCTTTTCGGATTGTCCCACCATTCCATCCAAAGGCCTGCAATGTTCACAAGAGCATATAGGGACTAAATCCTAAGTTTATTTATTTCTTTATTTTATCAATAATGTGGTTGTTTAAAGAATCGTTGTACCATTACTCTCTTTTCCCTTTTCAGGTCCTTCGGGAACAAAGATAGATTTGTAAAGTTTTAAAGGAAGTAGAAGCTTTATGAAATCGAATAATAATTTAAATGAAATTTACTAATCTAAAAAAAAACACAAAAAAATTGACACAGATCCCCCTTGGGGGGATGGGGTGTGGGTGCTTGGCTTCCCACTCACTTTTTTTTACAATAATTAAAAAGAAGAATATTTACAATCCTTTGTAGAATAGGAAACACAAATTTACAAAATTTGAGGCTTTAAAAACGCCCACAGGACAAGTAGCAAGAGGAAAGGCTCCCGAATGGCTTAAATCTTCAAAATTTCTCCAGAGTGCCTCTCTACCTTTTCATTCAATGTGGCAAAACAAATAAAATATAAGCCAACAATGCTAGATAATCATTTAAAAGCACAAAAAATTGACATAATGTTCAAGTACTTTTAAGAGATAAAATTAAAGTTTTAAACAAGTACTTGTTAGAAGCTAGATCTATAAAAATGAACCTTTAAAAATCAGATCTAAACTTAAAAAATCATATGCAAATAAAATTAGTTTATGATATATTTTTATGCACTAACTTGATCAACGATGCTAAAGTAACTAGTAACTAGAAAAATAAATTTTAGTTTTGCAGAATGAAAGAAGGAGAAAAGCAGCTTTATGCTAGAACTTGGGTGATGGATTTTTTCACAGTGGAGCACAGAGGGACTATATCTTTATGAAAATATTGGAGAGTAGGAATATGCAAACAAGATCAACCTCTTCTTCAACTAGGATAACCTGCAACTTGGACCAGATCTTGCACATAAAAGTGATTAGAAAAACTTGGTGTTACCTGCCACAGGAATTTAGAAAAAAAAGATCATTAAACAAAATAATAATGTAATTCTTTGAGATATGAAACAAATATACAGTAATATTGTAAGAAAATAAGCTGTTAAATCTTACCCTACCGGGAGATATCTCCCCTTCAAAGGCCCAACAAAACTACCAAGAATGCAAGAAAAGTACAATGTCGATCACTTCATGAGCACAAAAAAAATTCATCCACACATTAAAATGCTACACAGTTCTTGACCTCCAAATCCTTTATTCAAAATAATCAACACTATTACAATAGAAACAACCTTTCGGTTCTCATTCACCCTGATCAATGGAGAGAGTGCTTGCTTAAATAGATGAAGCCATGCATAAGGGGGGCGCACATTCCCAAGAGATGACACCTTTCTTGGGTTGTACACAAGTCAGAGTGAGTTGTAATGGGTTGGAAAAGTCTTCAAATAAGCTTACTTCCAATTCCTAACTCCACTAACTTTCTTTATCTTACAACTTGCCACTTTTTCTTGAGTGTTGCACCCCCCACTTGGGGAGAAAACTCATCTTGACTTTATTTGTTGACAAAAACACTCTGGAGTGTTTGAGAAACCTTAGGAATGTTTCCAATTTACTTTTCCAACTCATAAAACTCACTTTCGGCATGTTTTGACTTTTTAGAAATTGTTGGTTTCTTTATTTTCTCCATTTTTTGGTATTTTTACTATTTTCGAATAATATTCAATTTTGGAGATAAATAATTACTCGAATGAATGTAGATCTAGGAGTAAAGTGGTTGCTTTGAGTTAGAAAATGAGCACCCCCATGGAAAAATCCAACTCTAAACCACACTTTTATTACATTTTTTTATTTTTTCAATTAAACTATTAAAAATAGTCTAATTTTACGGAATTTTTTTTTTTCGAAACTAAAAAAAAAATCCTATGGAGACCTAGAACATGTCCATATGACTCAATATTTATGTATATCATGTTTAAATAAATTGACATGTGAACTTTAATAACCTCCTAATGCTTAACGATCAATATGACCATTCCAACATTGGACGAGCTGGTGAAAAACTTGAAAATTATAAGTCATTTATTCAACAACATATTTAAGAAGGAAAAAACACCTTGGAATACCCGGCTTGATGTTTAAGTCCTAGGAAACTAAGTCCTTTAAAAAAAACCAAGCTGGTACATTTTTACAACTTCCCCTAAGGGAATGAACATGTGATTAAAAAAATAAAAAGGGGCCTAGGAAGGCCTGAATGGACTTCTGAACATGAAATTTGAGCAAGTAATATGTTCATATTAGGAATCTCACTAGAAAGTCCAATTGAGTGCAACCTAGTTGGTAACATCTGGCTCCAACTGTGCGATGTGTGATTGATCTGAACTTTGTGGAAATCGATCATACGAGAAACCTAAAATCTATGGTTCCTGCACAAAACCGAGATAAGTCGATCACGTGTATATAAATAACCAAATGAAATAATAAGTTGCAACATATAATACAAATATAATATACAACAAATGAAACTAATATACATTAATGTACAAAGTCTAATATACAAAATAAAATTAAGCTAAAAAATAAAATGCAAAGGAAAGGGTTAGAAAGCCATGATACAGAGACGCCCCCATGGGCATCATATATTGTCACTGAAAAACAACTTCAGAATCTTCCCATTTACTAGCAAAGTCTGCTTTTCTCCATCCATATCGCATAGAAAAAATGAATTGACACCAGCCACATCTTGGATGATGTAGGGACCTATCCATAAGTTGTCAAACATTCCATGTTTTCTAGGATTTTCTCTTCGCTTGTCTCATAGTAATACCATGTCTCCTTTCTGAAAATTTATTGATCTGGATGACTTGCCAAAATTTCTTTTGACCTTTTCCTGACTTATGATACTCTAATCAACTACCTTTCTTCTGACTTCATCCAACTCTACCAACTCATTGATTCTGCTCTGAAATTCATCTTGAACTAACCCTGAATCCTGAAGAGCTTGATACACTGGTAACTTAACATGAATCGGTAATGTGATTGTTTACACCAAAAAGTACTCACCTGCTCATCCCTTTAGACACATACCTCTGTTGACCAAAATTCTTATCAATATAGACTCCAAAACCCCAGAAAACCCAAATGGGTACCAAAATATTCTAAATTCCCTAAAAAACATACCAAAACCCCAAAAGAGGGTCAAGTTTCCCCAAAAATCAAAATAATTGGGAATAAAACTCAAAAGAAAATAAAAAAAGAGGAAAATAGGGAAAAACTGTAAAAAAGCCCTAAAACCCCAACCTAAATCTATAAAAGGGGTGGAGGCCCCCCATTTCAAACATCCCTCACCTACTCTACCCTTATGCTACTGAAATTTTTGTCAAGCCATAGCCATCCACCTTTTCAGCTTTGGCCTCCCATAAGATAGAAGCTTTAGCCACCATCGAAGCATTGAGGAGGAAAGTACAGAACCAAAGGAGCTCCGGAGCACACTGTACTGCCATTAGAGCTTCACAAATCCCGTCTTTCGAGGTAAATTCATTGCAAACCCTAACTTTCCCACTAATAAAAAAACTTAAAAGATTCTTTGTTATATTGCTTCGAAAATTTGTTGTTCTATGTTTTAAATTATTTTTTATCTTATGCACATGCTAGCTCAGATCGTTCATTGTTTTCATGTTTAGATAGTTTTTACCATTTTTTATTAATCTTCTACTAAGGGTTCCTTACCCTTAGTAGCTTCCCTTTTTCATGAGCAGGGGTGTAATCCCCCGCTACAGTTTGGCGACTCCGCTGTCTGAACCTTTCTCTGACAGTTTTAGTTTCTATTTTTATTTGTTCAAAGTTCTTTTTTTTTGTTTTATCTGCTTAGTTACAGGCCTGTGAGTTTTTCTCTGCGGCTGCAACCAGTTTGCATCATTTTTTGTGCAAAAAACTGCCTCCTTTTTTCCCACAGCTGTGGTCCACAACGCGATTGTTCACCCATTTTACGCGGTCTGCAACTCGGCTCTTTATCCCTTTGCTGCAGTCTGTAGCGCAGTTTCTTTGCATTTTTGTGTGGTTCACACTACAGCTACCTGTCCCCTGTACGCGGTTCACACCACGGCCACCAGTCCCCTATTTGAAGTGCACACCGCACCCTCCCAGCACTATCATGTGGTTTCAAACCGCACCTCACCATCCCCTGCACGTGGTACATATCGCGGTCTACACGAACCTTCCCGCAGTCCCGACTTTGCACACGAGCGGCGCCACCTGATATCTTGCCCCCTCTGTGACCCCTGTTGTTCGCCACCCTTCCACCTCTATGGCTTAGACCATAGATCCCCCACCATGCCACCAACCTGCACACTGCAACTTACCCACCTCCTTATGCGCTGCACACCGCAGCACTCCCCAACTCTGCGAGCAAACCCCGCTCCATGGGGGGTTCACTAGTGAGGCAATATCATATCACGTCCATTCATATTGGGGGGTTGAATACTCTTAAAAACCTAAAAAATATATTGCCCTGTATTAAGGGGTCAAGGGGGGTTTTTAATTTCACATAGTAATATAAATATTGGGGGTTATTTTATTTGGGTGTGCTGAGGAATAACCTCCAAATCATAGGATGAATTCATACCTCCAAATCACAGGCTCAATTCATACCCACCTAAACCTTAAGTACCTTCCATTTTTATTTGATATTGCTTATGATCCAAAGTTTTGCATAAATATGATAATAGTGTACCAATGCTAATATCGATAGAAGTCTCTTTGGATTATTGGCCTTGAGCAATCCTCATTTAATAAATTATTTAGGCTTGGTTTGAATTGATGTTATATTGTTTTTCATCTTTAAGTTAAGAGATGTAGTTAATCGAGAGTTCCAGACTTGAACAATTGTATTTTATTTTTGTAGGCATTCAAGTAAAAGATTTAACTCTTCATTTTTTAGGTTAGGGTTTAGGTGGGCACTAATATTCAATTAAACCTTGCTCCATGACAACTAAGAAAAGTGAGATCAATCATTCTTGGCTCACTGGAACCAAGAAAAGTTAGATCAATGTTTCTTGACTAATTATTTCTTTCAACTTTTTGTATTCTTCTTTAATATGTTAGGAATACTTGTTATATTGAGTTATATTTGGCACAGTCATAATTGTAATTTCAATTCTTATATGCAAGACATCTATCTTAATATTGTATTGGACTTAACATGATTCCCATAGGTGAAAATCTAAATCCTTATTTACATACTCTATGTGTTATCATTACCATGAAATGTTATCATATAAGTTTCACCATCTATGTATATTTATAACTATTGCATGGTTGAAACCTAACAATGGAGATATTTCCCTATCCTTTAAAGATTAAAAAAACTAGGTACAACCCAAGAAAAGGTAACTAATTTTGTTAATTCGCTTGATTGCAAGAATAAATGTAGAGGAAGTGGAGGCAATTCATTGGATCTTGTGAATGACCCAAATCCAAGCTTTGCACATGATCATATGGTGTTATTGAAAAGTAAAAGGAATTTTTCTATGTTCATTTGGGTTCAAACATCAATGATGTTTGTTTTTATAGGAAGGTAGGGGCGTCCATCACAAAAGGGTTTCAATTTTGAATTTTTATGGAGTTTAATTTATTAAGATTATAGAAAACGTGAGTTCTCTATGGCTATATTCATATTTATATGATATAAAACTGGTATATTGGTAGGTTGTGGTGTGAAACATCTGCAATTTTCATATTTTCTAAGCATTGCACTAACAATTGGACTATAAATATTTTACATTCTTTGTTATGTTGATCTCTTGACTAGGTTGCGTTTTACACATTTTGGCTTCCCTAGTACTATTTCTTTGGGTGTTCCACTATCCAATGCTACAAATTGATCAGCCAACCTCGCAATCCTAGTGGGATCATTATTAGCATTATACTATTATTGTATTTAGCATCTTGTTTGCTTATACTAAGATGTGTTAGGGCTCCTTTTTGTTGCAACTTGATAATATGATATAAAGGGGGTGTTAAAAATGGATACTTACAATATTTGGTGAAACTAGGGGTTTTCTTAATTGGAAAGGAATATAGGGAGGGGGGTTCAACAATACAATTTTAGGATGCATTTTCCAATATTTAGTTAAATTATGGGTATTCTTTAATATCATGTGAACGATCGTGCTTTGTAACAAGTTCACTGAGTGAACCCCCCGTGCCCCGCTCTAAGCGCTGCAACCCCCAGATTCTACGCTGCATACCGCAGCGCTTGACCTGGATTCCACGCTACACACCACAACATACCCCTACTTTGCACACTACAAACCCTGCTGCACCTGTTTTGCTTTCCGTGCTACACACCGCATCTCTGGCACCGCCTTCGGTGCTGCGCACCGCACTGACCGACCCAAAAAACTGCACTGCACTTCGCATTGCACACCACACTTACCGCACTGCACCGCTCTATCCATCCCGAGACTTGTGCTCCACACCGCACTTCCCAATGCGCTAATCCCGCACTGCACACCACACAAACCATCCTGAAACTTGCATTGCACACCACACTGCCTGGTGCACTGCACATGCACAAGCTGGCCCGAAAAATTGTGTTGCACACCGCCTAGAGCGGCCCCATAGCCGCGTTCTAATTTTTAAATTTTCACCATTTTAGTTGTTTAATATATATATATATATATATATATATATATATATAATCTTTTTCAGTTTTTCTCAAATGCATTGATTCCAGCATTTTTTCCTATCTCTAGCTCTTAAATGTCATTTTTTTTTCTTGCTAGATAGCTTCCAATATCATCAGTGAACACACTCTGTCACCTAACTCAAGTGATCCTTAAAAAAAATACTTAACTCAACCAACGTTTAACCCCACTTGGGAACACAAAAAGAACATTGTAGTTAGGTAGGACAGTTGGGATAGGTATCCAAACAACACCTCTCTGTCAGTTATAGTTGAGACATAGTTATTCTCACCTATGGTACAAAACTCCCCTAGTACTTTTTGGCACAGTTACAACCAATTTTTCGGAAAGGCCTCTCCCTTAGGAGGGTCGAAGTGGCGAGACTGGTTCTAGAGGCCTGAGTGGAATACCGCAATCCATTCAGTAATCGAAGGCTCCCTACACGTTGTCCGCATGTGTTGTTCCTTTTAGGCCCACACGGTGATAGGACTGGAGCCGTAGATTCACCTTTCTGGATGCATCCTGAACGGGGTAGCTTAGTAGACATTCTTCTAGGATTTTCTATTCCTGGTGTCCCTTCCGGTAGTGGGAAATCCTTATCCATATGGTTCTGCTCTTTGTATCGTCTGATTGGGATTTCATCACCCTGTAGAGGATACGCCTAGTTTGAGCCAACATACCTTTTAGTTACGAGTTTGCATGCTCCCTTACCTCCCCTGAGTCTAGTGAGTATACCTTTTTCATTTTTTAAGGGCCTTTTATTTTGGTATTTTGACCATTTTGATTGCCGCTCCGCTTGCTGTAGCACAGCTATTACAACAAGTGTTTTGTGCATTGTTGTTGGCCTGAGTGCCTATTTTTTATGCTCTCCTTG
This sequence comes from Larix kaempferi, assembly GCA_027924585.1. Lineage (NCBI taxonomy): Eukaryota > Viridiplantae > Streptophyta > Pinopsida > Pinales > Pinaceae > Larix > Larix kaempferi. The sequence continues at coordinate 16,045,690 of BSBM01000994.1, read as the reverse complement.
TGCACACATGGTTGCACTAGGATTTTTAGCCTTTCACTCACCATATCTCACCTGGAATACCCTCATCGTCATCATTGAGACCGAAAGACAGTCCTGGTGCCAACGGGGCCAACCCCCGCAACATGGTTTACTTGGATCTCCTCACCACAGATGTAGAGCCTCGTCACCTGATCCAGACGCCCCTTATAGCACATCCAATTCTGAACCAAAATACAACACATACACTACACCATCTAGCCCCTTGGATGGTATGATGTCCAACGTCGTTCTCAGTGGGATGGTTGGTCGAGGGTCCACCACTCACCCGGCTACCACATCAACATCCATCCTTGTCATGTCATCTATAGGCCCTATTCCTAACATTCCCACCACCACATCCATCCCTATGGGTAGTGGATTGGTCACCAATACAAATCCACTGGTGACTAGCAACATACTTGGGGGCAGTAGCCCCACCATTGCTGCTACGGCCCATACGGTTGCCCCACACATTGGGGGCAGTGGCCCCACCATTGCTACTACGACCCATACCGTATCCCCATAGATTGGGGGAAGTGACCCCACCATTGTCGCTATGGCCCATACCGTTTCCCCACACATTGGGGGAAGCGGCCCCACCATTGCCGCTATGGCACTGTCACGTCCCCTCCCATCATACTAGTGCGATGGAGAGGATCGTGATGCTAAAACTGAGCATCTATCCCCATGAACTTATTAAATAAGCATTCACATAATATGGAAATGTATAATTATAAGAAAACACAATGGAAGTAATTTCAATTACACATCCATCATACATTCAAGATATTCATCAAATAAATAATTGCAAAGTTAACACAAGAGAATACTTATCTTATAACAAAGTGGCCCCAAGCAACTGGCTATGCAACTGCAACATTCCACCCAACCATAGGCCAGTTGTGATCATCAATATCTCAACACACTGCCACCCCCAAGCTGGGCATGATCTCTATAAGGAATCAGGGAACAACAGACTCACACATAGCCCAAAGATACACCAAATCAACCAAGCCAAGCTATAGTTGGGTTTATCAGGCTGTTAGGCAATGGAAGAAAGAATTGCTAAGCTAGTGGGATCATCCATATAGATATGGGCACCCTCTGCAAGGTCTATCTAGCTCAGTCCCCACAATACCTACACACCTGGCACAAGGAAGTATTCCCTTCACTAATACACAGTCCCTCAGGCCATACCTTGCATTCTAGTGTTCTTCAAGGTGTGCATAGAAGAGAAACCATCCCTTTTGATACTCTTGAGAGGTTACCTTCTCACTAGGTTTAGAAAGCCAATTGCAGTCCACTTCCACTCCTAATTCTTGCTCATAATTTCCAACCAAGATAGGGATGCACCCTACAACAAAACACAAGTGCTAAAAAACGTGGGCAACCAAAATGAACTGGTAGATGGGGAATAAACCCTGGGAGAGCAAATTCATTTTTTAGAAAACGTTTTTCTACATTTCAGGGGCAAAAACGACCTCTATAAACCCCCAAAACGTGACTCCCTTTCTCCTAGCCACTGTGCAACACAAAAATGAGCTCCCAGCTGTGGAAAAATGCAGGAAATTGGTAAAAAATGTGATGGGGAAAATCCCAGCTAGCTTAGACTGCGTGAGAGAGGAAAAGACTATGGGTTCAGAATGGCTTTGGGCACCATTTCGTGGGTGTTTTCTTGCCCAAGAAGCAAAAGTACGTTTTCCTAGGTTGATGGCTTGCCTATGCACAAAATTGGCTGCGATGCCTCTTCATTCCTAAGGCATTAACTGCCTCAACCAATTTCTGGAAGAATTAAATGATTGGGTGCATAAGTCAGAATCGGTAGTTGAGGTTTTATTCATTGACATCTGGCTTATCACCATTGGCTCAAGGGATTGAATAATTTCCCTCCCTATTCCTTCAAGAATCATGCCCCCATCTCTTTGTTGCATTGCATAGCTAGTTGTGGGGTTTTCATTAAAATTTGTATTTACATGATTTCTTAATTTACATTGTGCCTATCTAGCACAAGAACCACATGCATCTATTTTTAATTTCCGATACATAAAACGCTAAATCAATGGCGGGGCCTTGGCCTTGAGCTCCTCACCATGATTAAATAACAATATTTACATAATTTATGATTTAATACGAAGGGGGTCAAAATGGGGACGTGACAGTCCCCTCCCCTTACATCAGCACTGTCCTCAGTGCTCATCAAAATTGAACAAAATTGGATATGCCACTCTCATGGCATCCTCCATCTCCCATGTAGTCTCATCGGGACCATAGTGCTTCCATTGCACCTTTACCTGTCTGATGGCCCAGTTCAAGAGCAATGTTACCTTCTTGTCTAGGATGCGCAACGGATCGGTTTGGAACTCTCCCTCGGGTTCCACCTTGATCACATCCCAATTAATCACATGGTTAGGATCATGTACATATTTCTTAAGTAAAGAGACATGAAAAACATTATGAACTTTAGTGCTAGCAGGCAATGCAAGTCTATATGCAACTGGCCCTATTCTTTCAAGCACTTCAAATGGCCCACAATATCTAGGTGATAGCTTGGCACAACTCCCAAGCTTCAAGGAACCCTTCCTTGGCCTCACTCTAAGATACACGTGATCCCCAACACTGAATTCCCTATGGATCCTATGCTTATTTGCATAGCTTTTGTGTCTATCTTGGGCTGCTTTTAAATTTTGCCAGATCTTTGCAACCTCTTGTTCCATTTCCTTAAGCAATTCTGGCCCAAGTACAATTCTGTTCACTTGATTGTCCCAAGTCACTCGTGTCCTACACCTTCTACCATACAAAGCCTCATATGGACTCATTCCCAATGATTCTTCTTGCCCATTATTATATGCAAACTCTACCAGGTGTAGATAATCCACCCACTTGGATGGCTTGTCCATTACATACATGCGAAGCATGTCTTTAAGCACTTGATTTACTCTTTCTGTTTTTCCGTCTGTTTGAGGATGGTACGCGGTGCTAAAGTTCAACTGTGTACCCAAATCTCCAAAGAGACCTTTCTAAAAATTGGAAGTGAACTTGGTATCCCTATCATAAATTATTGCCTTTGGAAACCCATGTAATCTGAAAATTTCCTTCATGAAAATATGTGCAATGGCATCGGCTTTGTGTGTGGACTTAACCGGTATGAAATGTGTTTCCTTTGTTAACTTGTCCACCACAAACATGACGGAATCATGTTGTCTCATAGTCATTGGCAATCCTATAATAAAATCCATGGAAATTTTCCCATTTCCATTTTGGAATTGGCATTGGGTGCAATAAACCTATGGGGTGTTGGTGTTCAACCTTCACCTGCTGACATTTCATGCACTTAGAAATGTATTCAACGACGTCCTTCTTCATCCCTGGACAGAAATCATATTTTCTTGCTATAGCAATTGTTTTCTGATATCCTGGGTGACCAGAGTATGGAGCTTTATGGATTTCATCCATAACAATCCTCCTCAAATCTGCCACATTGGGAATATAGACTCTATTTTTATAGGTAAGAAGTCTGTCTTCTTGCAAATGATAGCCCTCATACTTCTTTCCAAGGTCTTGCTACTGCAATTTGTCCTTTATCTGCACGTACACTTCATCCTCAACAATATGGTTAACAATCTGTTGCTTCAAATCTGGTTGGCAAGTACTAAGTGTTGCCACATGCATTTCATGTACCTTCCTGCTGAGTGCATCAGCCACCTTGTTTTCTTTCCCTTTTATGTGTTTGATTTCAAAATCAAATTCACACAAAAATTCCAACCATCTAGCTTGCCTAACATTTAAAGTTGGCTGATCAAACAAGTATTTCAGACCACAATGGTCTATCCTTAACTCAAATTTTCTTCCCATTAAGTAATGCCTCCACATCTTTAAATCATGTACTATGGCTGCAAGTTCTATATCATGAGTAGCATAGTTCTTCTCATGCTCCTTCAACTTTCTTGACTCATAGCATATCACGTGGTTGTCTTGCATAAGAACTCCTCCAAGTCCTTGATTGCATGCATCGGTACATACCACAAAGTCTTTTTCTGGGTTTGCAATTTTCAAAATTGGTGCACTTGTAAGAAGATTCTTCAACCGTTGAAAAATTTTCTCACATCTTAGTGACCATTCAAACTTTATCCCCTTCTTTTGCAAAGAAGTGATCGGGTTTGCAACCTTGAAGAATCCTTCGATAAACCTCATGTAGTAACCAGCAAGGCCCATAAAAGATCGCACATCAGTCACATTCCTTGGAGTTGGCCAATTCATAATGGCTTCAATCTTCTCAGGGTCTACAAATATTCCTTCGTCGGAGATGATGTGACCCAAATAATGAATTCTATCTTTATAAAACTCACATTTGCTCAACTTTGCATACAGCTTATGCTCCCTTAGTAATTGCATTGTCATTCTCAAATGTTCTTCATGCTCTTCTTCATTCTTAGAATAGATGAGAATGTCCTCTAGGAATACAAGAACAAACTTGTCCAAATACTTGCTAAAAACATTATTCATGAGACACATGAATGTAGCTGGTGCATTTGTGAGACCGAATGGTACCACTACAAACTCATAGTGTCCATACCTCGTTCTAAAGGCTGTCTTATGAATATTTTATTCTTTGATTCATACCTGATGGTAACCAGACCTCAAGTCAATCTTTGAAAATACCTTTGCTCCTTTCATTTGGTCAAAAAGGTCATCAATTCGTGGCAATGGGTATTTTTTCTTCACAGTGACTTTGTTCAACTATCTATAGTCAATACATAACCTGAGTGTTCCATCTTTCTTTTTCACAAATAGAATAGGTGCTCCCCAGGGGGACACACTTGGCCTAATATATTTCTTTTTCAGCAACTCTTGTAATTGCATTTTCAATTCTAGCAATTCCGGTGTACTCATCCTGTAGGGTGTCTTAGACACTGGTGCCACTCCTGGCACAAGTTCAATTGTAAAGTCAATGTCTCTCTTTGGAACTAGTCCTGGAATCTCATCAGGAAAAACATCCCTAAATTCTTGCAATACATGATAGTCCTCCAATTTAAGAGTTTCATTCTCTGTTGCCTCTAAAATGTGGGCTGCATACAATTGACATTCCTTCCTACAGAACTTCTTCAGCTGCATGGCTGAAACCTGTCTAACAAAAGTCACCTTTGGAATTCCTTTTACAACCCTCGGGCTTCCTTCTTCATCCATGCATTCAAATGTCCTATTGTAGCAGACAAGTTTAACCCTGTGTGCTTCTAACCAATCCATTCCAATGAGAATATTATAGGAACCCAGTGGTAAAATATTCAGATTTGCGTAAGTGAATAGCCCATCCATCTCTAATGGAGATTTCTCTACAATTTCAGTAACTTTTCTTTTGGTTCCAGTGACTAGTTGAACTAACCATGATTTACTATGATTTAATTTCTTAAAAGCACAAATCTCAACAATTCTAGGAGTGACATAACTGTGAGTAGATCCAGGATCAATCAAAATAGAAACAGATTGCTTAGCAATCTTACCTTCAACTTCAACCACAGTTGACTGATGATCTTCCTGGCTGTCATCTAGAGCTACATAGATTCTAGGGATTGTCCTTGCCACTTGACCCACAGTTTCATCTCCTTGGATGTTGTGAACTTGATTTGGATTCCTATTCCGATGTGGACAGTTCCTAAGCATGTTCTCCCCTCCACAACCCCAACATTGAAGTGGTTCTCTTGGATACTTTGGATCTTTTGGCTTGTCTCCCATCATCCTAGTTGGCTTAGTCACAACCTATGATGGTTACCTTTGTTGATTCCAGAATTGAGGAGGCTTGAACCCCTTCTTCCTTTGATCAAACTTTTCATTTTTCTTATCCTTCCATGCCTTATGGAATTGTGGTTTGTTTTTGTTTTGATCAAAGCAATACTTGGCCTTTCTTATGGCCTCCTCTAGAGTTTGAGGTTTATCAAACTCAATTCTATCTTTATATGACTGGGGAATTCCACTCAGGAAACGCTGAATTTTCACCTTATCATCTCGAATATACCTGACATACCTCAGCAACTCCAAGAACTTGTTTGCATATTCTTCCATGGTCAATTGTCCCAATCTCAGCTCATGGAACTATTTGATCTTATCATCATAGTACTTGTCAGAGAGGTACTTATGCCTGAAGTATTTCTTGAACTGCTTCCACACAATCTTCCTTTCATTGATCTTCTTCACTTTCCTGATGTGTTCCCACCATATAGATGCTCTTCCATTCAAGTTGAAGATGGCTACCCTTGCCTTCATATTTCCCAAGTAGTCTTGGACTTGGAAATACTTTCTCATCCCAAGAAGCCAAGCTTCAGCTTCTTGACCAGACTTTACCTCTCCATCAAATGTAGGAGGTTTTGCCTTCTTAAATTCCCCATGCGAACTGTTCTTGTAGTGCCTCTTCCTCTTACTTTTGCGGGATGAAGAACTTGAACCCTCAATGGATTCCTCAGAGTCAGATGATTCATTAGAAGAGATTTCTGGAGTATATGTTCTGTCTGTAGAAACTCTTCTTGAGCTACTGGCCCTCTTACGGGAATTCTTTCTAGAACTACTCCCACCCCTTTCTGGATTTGATGTCTGATGCCCAGAGTTTATTTGCCTCTGGATGTCTGTCAAACTCTGCAGCATGGCTGCATTCAACTGATTTTGTTCATCCTGAGATTTAATCATCCTTTCATTATCTTCTCTGCAACTTTGCAACTCCACCCTTAGGCTTCTCATGGTGGCTGCAATACCTGGAGGAGTCTCTTGATTTCTTCTCCCATTCGATTCTGTTTCAGCATTTTCAACATGTATGTTCTCCCCCATGGCATCTGTCTCAGGCTCATAGGGATCCTGTGCATCATCCATGATGTTCATTTTCCTGGCCCAACCAAGACTCAAAACTTCCAACTGCACTATCTAGAAGGTTGCCGTGATGTAACTGTGATTCTGCAAAATATGTTCATCCACACAATTGTTAGCTGCATTATATTCTCATAAATTCATAAATTACTTCATGCACGTGGGAAATAATTATATTGACAATTTGTCAAATCATAGAATTTTCTCACAATCAACAACATATGAGGGGGACGATGGGGGTCAAGGGGGATTGCCCCCTTGTGGCTTCACCACTGTAGGGCGGGTCAAAAACAGCGCCCTCATTTTTTTTTTTTGTAAATCTTTCCATTTCACGCAATCTGGCGCATAAGTTCCATGGCAATTTTTCCATTTTCGACACCTGAAAATCTCCCTGAAAAACAGCTGAAATTTCCTATTTCGGAGCAACTCATCCAGTTCTTCCGCCCTATTGCGAAGCAACTCGTTGAGTTCTTTCGACCTATTGCGGAGCAACTCACTGAGTTCTTCCGCCAAAAACACTTAGAAAAAATTTGAGATTTTTCGGACCAGCTTGTCGAGTCCTTCCACCGTTGCGGGCCAACTTGCTGAGTTCTTCCGCAATTTCGGGCCACTCGTGGAGTTCTTCCAAAATTTCCCTCTGATGCCGAACACTTAGAAAAATTTTGCTGTTTCGGGTCAACTCGGCGAGTTCTTCAACCGTTGTAGACCAACTAGCTGAGTTCTTCCGAAAATTTCCCTTCGACGCCGAAAACACTTAGAAAATTTTCGCCGTTTCGGGCCAACTCGGCGAGTTCTTCCGCTGTTGCGGACCAACTCGCTGAGTCCTTCCAAAAATTTCCTTTCGACACCGAAAACACTTAGAAAATTTTCGCCGTTTCGGGCCAACTCGGCTAGTTCTTCCGCTGTTGCGGACCAACTCGCTGAGTCCTTCTGAAACTTTCCCTTCGATGCCGAAAACACTTAGAAAATTTTCGCCGTTTCGGGCCAACTCGGCGAGTTCTTCCACCGTTGCAGACCAACTCGCTGAGTCCTTCCGAAACTTTTTCTTCGACACCAAAAAACACTTAGAAAATTTTGGCTATTTCGGGTCAACTCGGCGAGTTCTTCCATCGTTGCGGGCCAACTCGTGGAGTTCTTCCAAAAATTTCCTTTTGACACCGAACACTTAGAAAATTTTCAAAAACTCTTTAGGAAAATTTTGAAATCTTTCCTTCTTTCTGTACTGACTGTTGCTCAGCAGGAGGTGATCTTACCTCTGTAACTATCCAACTTAGCCAGTTTAGGCCCGATGCTGAGACCTGTGGTGATCAGGAAGGGGACCTTCCCATGTAACTGTAATCAGATTTGGCCCATAGAGGTCCAATGTTGTAGCCTATGGCTCTGATACCATTCTGTCATGTCCCCTCCCATCATACTAGTGCGATGGAGAGAACCGTGATGCTAAAACTGGGCATCTAGCCCCATGAACTTATTAAATAAGCATTCACATAATATAAAAATACATATGGAAATGTATAATAATAAGAAAACAAAACGGAATTAATTTCAATTACACATACATCATAGGTTCAAGATATTCATCAAATAAATAATTGCAAAGTTAACACAAGAGAATACTTATCTTATAACAAAGTGGTCCCAAGCAACTGGCTATGCAACTGCAACGTTCCACCCAACCATAGGCCAGTTGTGATCATCAATATCTCAACACACTGCCACCTTCGAGCTGGGCATGATGTCTACAAGGAATCAGGGAACGGCAGACTCACACATAGCCCAAAGATACACCAAATCAGCCAAGCCAAGCTACAGTTGGGTTTATCAGGCTGTTAGGCAATGGAAGGAAGAATTGCTAAGCTAGTGGGATCATCCATATAGATATGGGCACCCTCTGCAAGGTCTATCTAGCTTGGTCCCCACAATACCTACACACCTGGCACAAGGAAGTATTCCCTTCACTAATACACAGTCCCTCAGGCCATACCTTCCATTCTAGTGTTCTTCAAGGTGTGCATAGAAGAGCAACCATCCATTTTGATACTCTTGAGAGGTTACCTCCTCACTAGGTTTATCAAGCCAATTATGGTCCACTTCCACTCCTAATTCTTGCTCATAATTTCCAACCAACATAGGGATGCACCCTACAACAAAACACAAGTGCTAAAAAATGTGGGCAACCAAAACGAACTGGTAGATGGGGAATAAACCCTGGGAGAGAAAATTCATTTTTTAGAAAACGTTTTTCTGCATTTCAGGGGCAAAAACGACCTATATAAATCTGCAAAACGTGACTCCCTTTCTCCCAGCCACTGTGCAACACAAAAACGAGATCCCAGCTATGAAAAAATGCAGGAAATTGGTAAAAGACGTGATGGGGAAAAGCCCAGCTAGCTTAGACTGCGTGAGAGAGGAAAAGACTCTGGGTTCAGAATGGATTTGGGCACCATTTCGTGGGTGTTTTCTTCCCCCAAAAGAAAAAGTACGTTTTCCCAGGTTGATGGCCTTCCCATGCACGAAATTGGCTGCCATGCCTCTTCATTCCCAAGGAATTAACTGCCTGAACCAATTTCTGGAAGAATTAAACGATTGGGTGCATAAGTCAGAATGGGTAGTTGAGGGTTTATTCATTGACATCTGGCTTATCACCATTGGCTCAAGGGTTTGAATAATTTCCCTCCCTATTCCTTGAAGAATCATGCCCTCATCTCTTTGTTGCATTGCATACCTAGTTGTGGGTTTTTCATTAAAATTTGTATTTATATGATGTCTTAATTTACATTGTGCCTATCTAGCACAAGAACCACAAGCATCTATTTTTAATTGCCGATACATTAAATGCTAAATCAATGGTGGGGCCTTGGCCTTGAGCTCCTCACCATGATTAAATAACAATATTTACATAATTTACGATTTAATGCGAAGGGGGTCAAAATGGGGACGTCACAGGCACATACCGTTGCCCCACACATTGGGGGCAGTGGCCACACCATTGCCGCCATGGAAAATAAACTTCCCCTGCCATCCCCGACACATCTTCCTGCTAGTTTTCGCCTCATGGCCAGTCTTAACCTCCCCGAATTGGCTATATTGACAAATGATCCCATACGACATGATCCTACGTGGCCTCCTATGCCCACTGAAATCCGTTCGAACATACCCAAATTCGAGGGAAAGGGAGGAGAAGACCCCCAAAATCATATCATGTCTTTCCACTTATGGTGTTCCTCTAACTTCATCGTGGATGACTCTATTCACCTCCGATTACTACAACGAACCCTCACTGGAGCAACAAGTAAGTGGTATATTGACCAACCTCACTGGACTCGTCTTTCATTTACATCCCTTTCCTCCACTTTCCTGCAATTCTTTCATCTACCCGTTTGTTATGATGCTAATGTAGAGATCCTCTTATCTTTTAGACATAATACAATCAACCATATCACAGACCACATCTATGAGTGGTGTAAACGACGTACTTTATGTAAGATCAAGTGGGATGACCATATTTTCTTAGATTGGTTCCTGAAGTCTCTCATACGAACCATCGCAAAGGATGTGGCATCCGAGCGACCTCAATCTGAGGAAGAAGCCATCCTCAAAGCCCAACAATTTGATCTTATTTACGCCCAATCAGGCTACCTATACTCTATCCTACCTGATGCCCCTCATGCTGACTCCTCCCGGAGCGATGCACCTGGAGAATCCCATGCCGCTGACAGCATCATAGGACATGTGGCATCATGTAACGAACCATACACAGCTATGCCTACTACTAGTGGCCCCGATCTCTCGCATGCTACGTACCATTCTGAAGTGACTACATCATACAACCCACTCATTCGACCTCCTTGTACTCATGGACTATCATTCCCATAGCAGTGTTATGGCCATGCACCCCCACCTTATAACCCTCCTGCGGGACAGTCTAGTTTTTATCACCACTCGGCTCCGCCCGCACATTCACAAGTTCAGTCGGCTTACTATCCCCCCCAATCCCCACTTTCACAACCACAAGATTCCCCAGTTTGTCACCCACTGCCAACCCCACCAGTACTAGCTCAACCTCAAGCACATCCCAGTTACTACCCTCAGTAGGAACCCCCACCACTTGCTCAGCCACAAAACCCTCCCAACCCCCAAGGGCAAGGTTATTCCCAACAATACCCATAGCAAAATTAGTCTGCTCAACGCAACCAACATGGACAATAGAATAGAGGGAGAGGACATAACCATAGGAATAGCCAACCCCATGATCCAGGTGGTCAAAAACCAAACCCCCCAAATAACAACAATGTCGCCCCACCTGACCAAAACCCTGACAGACCACCTCGTCACGGAAAGAATCCCAACCTATGAACAAATCACCCTAGTTCCATATGTGGGGTCTATGGCCACTGCACACACAATTGTCCGCATCTAGATCATGCTCGTCAACTCTGGATAGACGACACCCAACTCCAAGGACAGACTACTCCTCCTGCACAACCCAACCCCCAGGCACCTCCCATGGTGCTGCAAAATCCCTTGTCCATGCAAGGAATAGTAAATACCCAACCACTGGCTCCCCCTCAAGGAACCGCACAACCACCACAACAGATCACATATGCTAGACAGACAAACCAACCGACAGATTCGGGTACCCATCATCTCCTCATGATGTCATCAACCAACATCAATCTTCAAATGCATCGAAACCAATATGGCCACACCCCCGAAACCACCCCCATTGATACTGCTGCTAATACTCTCCCCACAGATCAATCATTATGCATACCCCCGCCACACGACGATGGGGCCCCTAAAGCCCCTCGTTTCTCCCTATGGCACATCAACAACAATCTCAATGCACACGCTGCCCATAACTATAACATTGTAGATGATCTTGCCCAATCCCCTGCTAGCATGTTAGCTCTTGAAGTTTTGAAGAATTGTCCTGGTTAATGCAAGAATTTATTATCCACAATTGGGGCCATAGACCATTCCGATTCACGATTGATGGCTTTCGATCTGGACCAATCTGAGCCCGTATGCCATCCACCTTAGCATTTCAAGTCTCGATTTCTATCTGAAATCTTGTTATTCATCAATGAAGGTGCCTCCACCTGTGTTATGTCTACTTTCGTAGGGAAAAAGCTTGGATATCCTACGTTACAACCTTTCACAACTGTACTATGAGCTTACGACGGTCATTCCTCTCAACCGCAGGGCCTCTTGGCCAACGTCCTAGTCCAACTAGCTGGGAAAACCATACTCATTGACATTGAGGTGATCAGTGCACAACTTAACTACAACCTCTTCCTCGGATGTAGTTATATGTATGCCATGAAGCCGTTTCCTCATCGGTTTTCCGTATTATGATGTAATTCCCCCACGAGAGACGAATAGTCAAAGTTGACCAAATTACGTACTATGACCCTAACGCCCGAGCCGCTCCAGAAAATGTCCTCCCTATGGTTGAACAACCTACTCCTAGTACACCCTCTATACAACCATCTTCGGTTGGACCTGGAATATACTATGAAACCCCCATGACATCCAGTTTTTGATCTATTCCGCCTTCAGACGTAGTTATATGTATGCCATGAAGCTGTTGCCTCGTTGGTTTTCCGTATTATGATGTAATTTCCCCATGAGAGACGAATAGTAAAAGTTGACCAAATTACATACTATGACCCTAACGCCCCAGCCGCTCCGAAAAATGTCCTCCCTATGGTTGAACAACCCGCTCCTAGTACACCCTCTCTACAACTATCTTTGGTCGAACCTAGAATATACTATGAAACCCCCATGACATCCACTTTTTGATCTATTCCATCGTCGGCCAAAGAGGTGTATGATTTATGCACCATTTCATCCAACCCAACTGCACCCAACCTGCAGCCACCCTTACTACCGTAGCCACCATCGATACCAAGTCACGTTGGAGCAACACCGATCCATACGATCTCGTTTTTATTCCCATCTTCTAGAGTGATAAGTACCCCCATGATGGCCACTTTGAACCTCCCTGGGTTAACCCTAGGTCTACCTGTGTGGTATTTACCCGCCCCTACTCCTCCACCAACACCACAAGTTGTACCTCAACCAGTCCAACCTATTAACACTTCCAACTGCCCACTCCCTGGTGTTGTGAACATGCCCAACCGTCCTCCTTCTGTCGTGGCATCCACATCTGCAACAAACCCTCCCCCACCACTACCTAAAAGAGCTGGGGTTAGAGGCCCACAAAACTATATTGCCCCACCGACAAGAAAAATTGTGGCACCTCAACCATCCTCGCAAGCACCCCTAAGTGCTCCCTGTGTGACAATATAGGCCACGCCACCCACAACTTCCCACAATTACCCGATCTTCAACAACACATGAAGACTTTGGAGGATGACCCTAACATTCCGGTGGTTGTACTAAACCCCCCATCCCATCAGCGCAACAAGGCATTGTGTACCAACCATGCTTGCGCTATATGTGGGATATACGGTCACTACTCGTACCATTTCCCTAAACTTCTGGAGTATAGATTGGTGCTTCATGAACTATCCAAATCCAATTTAGAAACATCTATCACGACCATTGAAGAAATTCACCCTCCAAAATATTCCTCCTCGGAAGAGATTAACACCATCCACATGATCTCCACATCTGATGGACACACGTCATCCCCTGCACATGACTTCTCCTCAACCGATCTAGCCACACACCACTTTTGGAGTGACAAGGAGATACTCGAAACACTTACTGCACCCATTACCCCTGGGATGGCATGCATCATCGATCTTATTTTATTCCTGAGGAGGCCTCCATGTCCACGGCCACTCAGTTTTCAATTGAAACAAAAGACTTTGTACCCGAGAAGGTCGACTGGTTTAAGAACCCTATTCCCTCCCTTGACACCTTCGAAGAAGGCAACATGGCCAATATATCACCTACCATACAGGTTGATATTTCCATTACACCTGGTACACTTGAACTCATCGCAATAGGTGCCACTTGTACGGATACAAAATCAGGGAATCCAAGAAGCTTTTTCAGGAGTTTCATGATGTCTTTTCCTAGTCTTATACCAAGATGCCCGGACGGGACCCCACCATTGTTGAACACCACATTGATACATGGACTGAGGTACCACCTTTCCACTAGAATCAAAGACCCATTCACCTGTCCAAACTCCCCGCAGTCAAAGTTGAAATTGAGAAGCTGCGGGAAGCCAAATTTTTCTATCCCATCGCTTACACCACCTGGGTTTCCAGCCCTATACTTGTCAATAAAAACAGGGCACCCTCCATGTATCTCAACCACGCATGTCCCAAAGACAACTTCACCACACCCTTCATCGACCAACTCATTGATTCATGTGTGGGGCATGAAGTCCTTTCCTTCATGGATGGTTTTTCTAGATACAACCAAATACACATCGAGAAAGAAGATCAATACAAAACTACTTTCACTACCCCATGGGGCACCTTTTTCTATTGGGTCATTCCATTTGGTCTAAAGAATGCAGGTGCCACTTTCCAATGAGCCATGACATATTGCTTCCATGACCTAACTCATATCATCCTGGTTTACCTAGATGACCTCACCGCTCGCTCCAAAGAATGATCTAACCACCTAAATGACCTCCGGCAAGTCTTCCTGCGTTGTCGCAAATACAAAATCCGCTTGAACCCCCTCAAGTGCATCTTTTTTGTTCATGTAGGCCGGTTGTTAGGATTCATCATTTCATAGAAAGGGATAACTGTTGACCCTTTAAAATTTCAAGCCATCTTGGACCTTCCTCGCCCCCACACTATACGTCAGTTACATAGTCTACAAGGGAGAGCCAACTTTCTATGCCACTTTGTTCCTGAATATGCCACGACAGTTCATGGCTTTCTCTGCTTGCTCCGCACCCGTGTTCCATTTGTTTGGGACGAACAAGCTCAAGCAACCTTTTTAGATCTTAAAACAACCTTAACTAACGCCCCATTGATCTCCCCCCCGAACTTCTCAAAGAACTTTATCCTCTATGTCTTGCATCTGAATGCGCCGTCTCCTGGTCCTTGTTCAAGAAGATAATGCGTGGAAAGAACACATAATCTACTATGTGAGTCAAACCCTATTTGGCCCTTAGTTGCGTTATGCCCAAGAAGAGAAGTTGGCCCTAGCTATCGTCTTCTCCGTACAAAAGGTCCGTCACTATATATTACTAAGCCCAACTACTGTGGTGGCCAACTCTAATCCTATGGTTTACCTTTTGAGTCATCACCTCCTACAAGGCCACATGGCTAAGTGGGTCATTATTCTCGAAGAGTATGACCTCAAACTTTACATCACCCAAGAGCATCAAGGCCCTTGCATTGGCACAACTAATGACGGACTTTCCATCATCGTCCAATTCAACTCCTATCATTACCAGTCTCCCCGACGACCATTTATTTATCATATCCTTAGATGACCCTTGGTACGGTGATATCTTGATATACCTTCACACTCAGAAGTTTAGAGCCAACCTTGACCATGATGGACGCCGATGCATACACATCCATGCCTCACGTTACCTTCTCCTAGGAGATGTGTTATACCATTGTGGTATTGATACCATTTTACGTTGCTACCTCATCGGCGATGAGGCTGAACAAGTTCTTAATGACTACCACAGTGGATCCTATGGTGGACACTTTTCTGGGATCGACACCACCCAAAAATTTATATGCACCGGATATTTTTGGCCCTCCCTCTTCACTGACTGCATCACTGTAGTTAACCATTTCCGTAACTGCCAGCTCTTTGCCCCTAAATCGAGGACACCACCCACTCCCCTCCATCCAGTCATCACTATTGGCCCTTTCTGCAAATGGGCCATTGATTTCATGGAGTGTAACCCCACCTCGGAAGGAGACCAAAAGTATATTATTGTAGCTGTAGATTACTTTACCAAGTGGGCCGAGGTCATGCCCATGTTCAACTACAAATCCGACACTCCAGCTCGTTTCTTTTTTAATCACTTCATTACCCGTTTTGAGGCGACACAAAAACTTGTGTTAGACCACGGGAAACACTTCGAAGACTCATTCTGGAAGGAGTTGTCTATCCTTTTGAAATTCAAGCATCAATACTCTTACACCTATTACCCCCAAGGGAACAACCAAGTAGAGTCCATCAACAAAATATTGAAGACTGTTTTTTAGTGCATCGTAGATCACCATAAGTCCAACTAGCATCACATGTTATTTCTAACACTTTGGGCTTATTGCACATCCACTAAGATTGCCACTGGTTTCATCCCTTTCCACTTAGTCCACGGTGTTGAATCGGTCCTCCCCATCGAGTGCCAGATTCCCGCTTTCCACATAGCTGTTGAACTCCTACCCTATACCTCCCCCCTTGAACAATGCCTAATCCTTTTGGAACAGGCCAATGAGGATCGTCGGATGTCTCTCAAACCATCGAGGCTGCTAAGAACCACTCCAAAGTGGGTTACGATAAACATGTTCGCCCGTGTAATTTTTAGGAAGGAGACCTTTTCCTCATATACGACCAAGCACACGATAAGACTGGGAAAGGAAAATTTGAATCCATATGGCATGGACCATATATTGTCCATACCTGTTTAGGACATGGGGCATACAGCCTCACCGATTCTAAAGAAAACCCCTTGCGCAACCCTCGAAATGGGTTGTACCTTAAACGTTTCTACCCTTAACACCTTCTTGAGACTCACTAGTCCCTGTTGTACAATTTCATTCCTTTCTTTTCACCTTTTTCTCTAAGACCTCATATTTTTTTTTACCTGCATGATTACAGATGGACTCCCTACCACCACAATACGTCAATTTTTCTGATGGCACAAGTCGATGGTCCCCGAACCTCGCCTCTGTAGCATGGGTCCTGTATTCCCCCCCACACGAGCTAATCCACTTTGATGGAGTGTGCACAGGTGCTGCTACAAATAACCAGGTTGAGTATGATGCTGTGGCCGGTCTACTGATTTCCGCCCTCCATATGGGAATATGTCACCTTCGTGTGTTTCTTGACTCCCAGCTGCTTGTCGCCCAACTCAACAATCGTTACCAGGTACGGTATCCCTTCCTTTTTAGAAAGTTCCTGCGCACTAAACAAATGATCAAACAGTTTGAATCCATTACATTCACTCATGTCCCACAAAATCAAAATAGTGTAGCAAACCAAATGGCTAACAATATTCTAGACTGGCATACAAATCGCCATATGTAACACACATAACCATATCACCTACATGTACATAATAACATCATTTAGTCATTTTAAAACTATAAAAATCACAAAAAGAAACAATTACTACAATTGCATCCACGTGCATATAATACAAACATCATGATATGTGCATCCACGTGCGTAAAAATAAAACATCATCACAAAAGGCATCCACGTGCCGATAAATATATATATATCATGAAAATCTCATAAGTACCCACTATACCCAAATATACATATAAACGCAATGAGGATCCCCAACAACATCCTCGGTAAATAGCATAAGCCATATCTACAAAAGCTCCCACATGCTCAGAGTAGTGGGGGAAGCCCGATCAAATTCCTAGTCAGACTCCTCTCGATAGTCCTCGTCATCATCACCCCCATCTGGCTCGACTGCCTCCGTGGCTGCCTGCGCCGCTAGCTCATCCTCTCCCTGCTCCTCCTTCGGATCCTCCTCCTTGGGATCCCCCTCCCCAGGATCCTCCTCTGCCCCCCCTCCTAAAGCGCATCCTCCTTAGGCTTGTCTGGTACCTCAACACCCTCATGATCCTCCCAAGGATAGGGTACATCCCCTCGAGCAAAATCTCTCACTGTCTGTACGGCCATTGCAATAAGCTGCATGATGGGCCTTCACTCCTGTGGAGCATCATAACATATGTCAATCAACTCCTGATCTAGATCACGGAGGATTCACTAGAAGGAAATATAATATCATGTTCATTCATATTGCGATATTAAATATTCATGAAAACCTAAAAATAATATTGCTTATATATTAAGGGGAAAAGGGGTTTTTTATATTTAATGTAACAATAAAAAATACTTTGGGGTCTTTTTTATATGGGTAGGCTAACAAATATCCGCCAAATGAAGATGGTGGGATCACGACCGGATGAGAAATCAGGTTGAGGCAAGGCTCGGGCTTACTAGTACGTAGGGAAATCGTGTCTTGAGGCATGCTTGAGGCCAGGGGTTTCATGGTGAAGTGGGTTTCCAATCGATCATAGTTGAGAGATAGTGGTCATAGACAACCAATTGTTACCAATAGCACTCAACCAGTTGTTACCAATAGCCTTGGGAGGCTCTAAGCCTCTAGGTCCTGTTATAGGCCCTCGATAGGCCTTGGGGGCTTGAATACCAAACCACTCATGCCTAGTATAGGCCTTGGGAGGTTTAGTAAGCCTCTTAGAGCTTGTTAAAGGCTCTAGGGGCTTGGATACCTAGCCCACAACAGGCTTAGTAAACGATTGGGAAACTGCAACATGCAATCTAAATGTTGTACTATGTGCATTGGCTCTACTGACATAGAAGAAGTGATCTCCTATCTCTTCATTAGACCATTAGATGTTGCAAATCATAATGATATGTGGTTGAGTAATTGCATTGTGGGTGAAGTGATATGCGTCCACAATATACATCGAAAGAAGCAAGGTGCATTGTAGAATGCATGTGGGGTCATAAGAGGGGTATCGTATCAATATACTAGGTAGAAATATAAAGGGGTATAAAAAATGTTAATGAAAAAATTGATACATACAATATCTAGTGAAAATAGGGGTTTTTTTAATTGGGAAGGCATATTGGGAGGGGGTAAAAAAATGATTTTGGAAGGTATTTTCCAATATTTAGTGAAATTAGGGGTATTATTTCAAATGCCATGAGTGCACGTGCTATGATAGCAGTTTATTGAGTGAAGCCCCCATGATCTAGATGCTACCAGTCATCACTCTTAATCCCCTCTAGGAGTCGATAAATCCTTTGTCACGAAACACCAAAGGTAACTGTGGCACTTCAACAATGCCCCTATCCATGACCTACTGGATCGATTCCCTCTATATGGCCTTTCTGTGACTGATGCCCCAGCGGTGGTAGAGGTCCTATATCTGCAAAGAGAAACATCAAAACATCAATAAATACCACATGGCTACAACATAATACTATGCATAAAAACAAAGAAAACAAAAAATAGACATACCATTTGGTCCCCAAGCTTGACCAGGAGGTCTCGACAGCTCCGGGTCCCCACGAAAGTCCATCCGGGAGTACAGGTAATCCTAAATGACCACCTCTAGCTGTATCGACTGTCTCAACAACTCCTCTGTGAAAAAATGACTCGCTATCTTTCCACCCGTGCGAGTCATCATCTCGCCCCATCACCACATTTGTGGCTCTGTCGGTGGCGCCTCCTTTACTGCTCTATGAGGCCGCAGGGTGGGTAACCGCTCAAAGAAAAATGCACACAAGAAGGACGGGTAACATAACCCCTTCCCCAGATGCCTAACCTTGCTCAGCTCTCGCCGAACAGCTGTCAAGTACATCTGCCCCCAAGCATAATACGTCCCGTTAAGGACACTCTCTATCAACAACATCTGCCCTCCCGAGATTCGGTGAGGGCCATGTGAACCCAATATGTGTACCACCATCGTTGCAATAGCATAGGTAGTGGGACTCTACAGATCACAAAGCATAAGTGCAGAGCCAATCACCTCTTCCACTGGCAGACAATGTCTGTCAAATAAGATCTCCATAGATACATTTCCTGACCTCCTTGGCTGGGTATCATCAACCATGCCCAACCTGGGCAGTCCAGTCAAGAAATATACATCGTTTAGGGTCAGATCTAGTTGCTCGCCCTCAATCATAAAAGCCTCGATATCTGATTCCCAGAACTCAATCAACTTGTTCAGCAATAAAGATGCTGAATGCATCAATGGGATCTGTGGAAACTTCAAGAGCCCATAGTCAGCTAGGGCCTCTCAAACTGCCTTGTCCATCTGGATATGCTGCCAAATGCTACTTGAGAACTTCGGCTCTCTCAAAGTCACCACTGGCATCCTGCCAATAACAACAACAAAATCCATTAGAACCACATCAACCTCCCATACCTCCATGCCCATCCCTAATCCCAACACAAGTTTCAGCCCCATAGATGTGCCCTGGAGTGCATTTTTCCCCTTGAAACTCACACTTCCAGAGCGTACTTGTAAGGCCCATAGTCGCACTCTGCACCGCGCTTTCCTCTCAAAAATCTGTGCTCTAGAGTGCAACTATGCCCCCCTTAGTTGCACGCTGAAGCGTGTTTTCCCCTCGGAATACGGCGCTTCAGACCGCAACTAAGCGGCTCATACCCGCATGGAAAACTGCACGTCTGGAGGCCCTCAGTGCACATTGAACCGCGCCTTCGAGAGGTATACCTGCGCTCTGCAAGCACAACTACCCCACTCATCACCATTGACCAGACCACACAAAACCCTCCAGAACACGCACTTTTCCACATTGACAACAAGTAATGACCGGTACACCCCCCTGGAGGCCCAAACCCCAACAAAAACACTTAAATGACAAGGCTAAGGCCATGAGCACTTACCTGCAACTCTCGAAATGCAAATCCACTAGTCGAATCTCTCATAATCTCAGTTTTCATCTCTAAGCTCCTCTAATCTCCTGTCAAACTCACCACTCACAAATTGCACCTATTATGAGGGTCCACTTACTATTTATAGACATTGGACTTATTTTTGTTTTGACCATTATGAGATCATCCGATGTCCGTTTCTCAAACCGGTGATACCAATGGATTCAGCGCATCTAGAACTTCACGATGGTCGATTCAGTTTCCCAATTTCACCGGCACCTTTTTCGGGATTTTTTTTCACATGCCCCTCATTGCCTTGGTTTGCATGACACATTGGTCATTGTCCATTTTTTAAGTTCTTTATATCGCTGGATTGAGTTTTGCATGCTTGTGATCATGCTTGAGATTATTTCTTGCTCTCACCAAAAAAATTTAGTGATAACTTGTCCCTACACCTTATCGCATTGGCTTGCGTGGCACATTGGCCATTGTCCGTTTTTGAAGTTCTTTATATCACCGTATTCAGTTTTCTGTGCATGTGACCATGCTTGAGATTATTTATCGCTCTCACCAAAAAAATTTAGCAATATCTTGGCCCTACACCTTAGCACCTCGATTTGTGTGCCACATCGGCCGTTGTCTGTTTTTTACGTTCCTTATATCGCCGAGTTAAGTTTTTCGTGCTCATGACCGTGTTTGAGATTATTTCTCACTCTCACCAAAAAAATTCAGTGATATTTTGTCCCTACATGTTATCACCTCGATTTGCATGCCACATTGACTGTTGTCACATTTTACCAATTCGTGCATCACAACCTATCCATGAGCCCTCTACTCCATCCATACTGAAATTATTACAGTGTTTTTCTACCATTCATCAACCTACAAGGAGGCCCCATCATTGTTCCCCCCCTACCACGATTATTGATCCCCATACTTGCACTTTGATTGAACAATCCCTCCTTGCCTCACCATTACTTTTGTTCGGTATAATTTTATCCCTTTTTCGGGCCGATCAATTCCTTTACGAAAAAGGCACTTAGGGAGTTTCTGTTAAGCTCTTTTCTAAGTCCTAAAACAATGAAAAGATCACCGAGCAATCTTGCTGCCTTTCATGCTCACTAAAAGTATCTGAAAGGGCGTTTACCTGGTATAAGTTTACCCCTTTTGCGGACCTTGTAGACTAATTATGAAAAAGGAATACTCTAGTCACATCGGCTAGAAGAGTTCTTCATTGCATCGTTTTATGATTTTTTGGGCTTTGGAGACTAACACACAAAAAAGAACCCCCTTGGAGTCTTCTTATTGCTTTCAAACTCTCTAAATTTAAATCAACCACGAGCACTCACCATCCTGGGCTCATCTAATTCCACACGACGTTACCTTTTCAATACATCAGAGTCTTCTTATCACTTTCAGACTCGTTAAAATTGAAAGAAACCTCGATCATGAACTGTCCCGGGCTTGTACAATCCACACGATAGTACCATTTCTTGAGCACACTTCTATCCCTTCTTTGAGCTCCTTAAACCATGAAGAAGGCTCCAATGGTGCCTATCGGTGCCACAACACAGCATATACATCCACCCTATTATGGCAACTTCCCCAATTTGGTCGCCTTTCTTCAGAGTATTCTGCGATATGCCACCTTGAGAGTTTCCTGATACCATACATCAGTTTGTCCCCCCAAGTCTCTCCTATTGGCAGTCATAACCCCTGGTTCCTTAAAGCTATGATCCCCTCCCTTGAAGCTTAGTTTCATCTGCTACCAATCATTCATGTCATCATACTCTGAACAAAGAAAGTTTGAGTCCCCTCGCCCACTTTTTACGACCTCGGTTGTTCCCCACAGTATATCAGTCCCCACAATACATCAGTATAACCTACAGTACTATCACCTTATGGTTGTGCACCTTGCACTCCTACCAAGGAAACATTATTTCCTTGGTAGTTGTTAGTCTCCCTTTTTCGACGCCAACTCATATATCCTAGAGGATAGACCCAGACTCATCACTATCAGTGGCGAGTGCCTACGGACCATTTTTAGAAGAGTCCTTATTGCCTCTTCGGATGGTTGTTTCTCACATGCTCGACTTCGATACCTTCATCGCACCGTTAAGATTCATGCAGGGTATTGGTCCTTTTAGCTATTAGTTGAAGACCCCGTATGTCACCTAACTATAGCACATTGGTGAGTCAATTCGGAACACCTAGTTATATGTTCCAGTGGATATCTAGGTTGCGTTTGGCGATAATATGGATGCCGTAATTTCCATACACCATTTCTCTAGATCAGCCAAGGTTAGACCATGGGTATGTCACATATTAGTGTCCCCTCTGGACCAGTATGATGTACACAACAGTTTTCCATGTATGGTTCAGGCCCCCCTTTTTTGACCTCATTATTATATTTTGACAACGAGCATGGGTATGCCCGCCTCATCCATATGTTGAGATACTCCTCAGTGAGACATGTATTTTTAGTTCTTGGAAGTCCGTATAGACCTTGTGTTCTGGTATTCACCCAGTTCCTCCTCTCCTCCATCACAATGCTTGTCACCGGGGAAAATCACAGAACTTATGATGTCTATTGGCCATATGATGACCTCCTAGCCTCACACATCAGGGGGAATCTGTTAGCACCAAAAAGTACTCACCCACTCATCCCTTTAGACACATACCTATGTTGACCAAAATTCCTATCAATAAAGCCTCCAAAACCCTAGAAAACCCAAATGGGTACCAAAATATTCTAAATTCTCTCAAAAACATACCAAAACCCCAAAAGAGGGTCAAGTTTCCCCAAAAATCATAATAATTTGGAATAAAACTCAAAAGAAAATAAAAAAAGAGAAAAATAGGTCAAAAACCCTAAAAAAGCCGTAAAACCCTAACCTAAATCTATAAAAGGGGTGGAGGCCCCTTATTTCAAACATCCCTCATGTTGGGCTTTAAGCCCACATATATTATAAATATGTAACTACAGAAAACAAGAATGTATAGCAGATTTACATAGAACAACAATCATACACAAGAGACACAGAATTATGTGGTTCACCCACTCAATGTGGGCTACATCCATAAGACAAGGGAAAGCAGTCTTTATTCCAACATCAACAATAGATTACAAACTATTCGGGAGAGGGCATAAATCCCTAGCTCAATATCTACCTCAATGAGCCACATATTTAAGCAAAGCTTTAGTTATGTGTAACTGATTATACTATTGGTGAAACCACCATGAACCAACTTGACCTCAACCGTCAATTGGTTGTCACATTCCAACAATCTCCACCTTGACAACAATTTACCTGATGCCCTTCCCTTGTCCATTTGTGCTTCTAAATACCAAAGCACCCATTTCACTGCTTCACCTGGATTTGTCATGTATCCACCGACAACACCAGCTGCATGTGAAAAGATCTCATCACATACATTACATCAACGTACCATACACGAGACATATAACCCTTTTCTTCATTACATGGACATCAACCTGAAGAAAGCTTATGATATTTACCGGTTTCACTGAGTATCATTATCATGTACTCATTCTATGATAACCAAAACTTACCATCAATATGTCTCTTGTACATTTACGTTGAATATTGTTTTACTGCTCCCTGATCCTTCATCTTGAATGTCCAGCCGAACCAACCTGTTGATCTTTATTCATGCTTGTGCTTGTTTCAAGCATAACGTCAACCATCCAAAAATACAAAGACAGTGAATACCATGAACTCAATGGTTACACCCACTTCTTCTAAAACCTGGTTCACCATGAAGGAAAAAACATCTTGTACCAAACGCTTGAGTGTACTCTTCAAGCCATACAATAATTACCTTGAGCTTGCAAACAAAATCTTCCTATGCAATCTTGAGCACCTTCTATTCTCCACCTCGAACTTTGCATTTGAAGACCTTAGCCAAATCCGGCCAAGACAACCAAATGAGCCTTTACCGCTCACCTTTAGGTCTCTTTACAATGGATTTAACCAAGCCTTTAAAATAGGCTTCATTACATGTAATCTCATGGGCAAAAAACATAAGCACACAACAACCAACTCATGTCCTACCCCTTTTAGTTTACCTAAATCTATGTCTAGTTTCATAGGTAACTAACAACCTAGGGTATGCATGCCATTTCAGGTCTTACAGACATATGCCCAATTACATGTAAAAAACTAAATTTTACAACTCCATAAAGTAATAGTCAATAAATTAAAAAAAAAATTCAAATACCTCACTTAAAATTTAGAAAACCTCAACACGAGGAACAACGAGACACCTCCTCTGCATATATACTCCATTTACTTAATGACTAGGCAGCATTAATGCCTTCCATGCAATCTACATCTCTTCAACATCACCCAAAATAAATTCCATTGGATGCCACTACCACTTATTGGTAGCCTTTTCGACCTTCACACGGAGATGCAAAAAATACTAGACCATGCATGACCTCCAATGAAGCAACAGAACTTCACATTGCTCCCAAAAAAAAATTTGCGTCATCCACAAAGAGTTCAATCTCTAAAAATATTTTTTTTTCACTCTCTACCAGTGATTTCTTTACCAGGGCAATGCCTCCATCACATGGCTCTTTCTTCAACATTTCCTGGGCAGTGAATGCCTCACGCCCCCAATGTTGGGTCATTGTTTTTTTTAGCAATGGATCCACGGTCTCTTATTCTTAAGTAGCCTCATGCTCTGGAATGCACCAGCAAGCAGCACCATGATCACAACAACCCTCCACTAGCATGTGCTCATTCTCCGCAACCTTGGCTCTTCTCTACCATATGGGGATCCTTCTTACAGCTTCCTTCATTAGCACGGCTTCCTCCAATCCGGCTCCACCGCAAAGAAAAATAAACTACAGAACAATGCTATCTGCATCCTCCACCAACAAACACGTGCTCTCACTCTCTTCTCGATCCATAATATCCGTGGCTCCAAAAAGATCCATGTCTCTGAGAAAATGCAGTCCGTTAGGGCCCTCATTTTCATCTTCACGCCTCACACAGACGATTTCCTCATGTGGTATCTAGATCATTAATAAGCAGATCCTTCACAACAATAGTGATTTCCACCTACGCAATAACGATCTCCACCTTCACTGTATCGTCTCTTCCCTACGGCTTCCTCTTGTAGTCCGTGGCTTCTCTCTTGGCGGCTTACTCCACCACCGCATGGCTCCTCCTCAACGAGGGTCGAGTCTTCTCTCTTGGGTAGCTCTCCTCCTCCTTCTGATCATGGGCTCTTTTACACAGAGAAAAACGGCTTTCCACAAAATTACAGGCTGACTCTTCCACGCGAGCTCTCCGCTCAGTTCTGGAAGGCTCTTCTTGTTCTCTACAACCTTATGCGCTTCACCTAAGCTCTGATACCACTTGTTTGGATTTAAGCCCACATATATTATAAATATGTAACTATAGAAAACAAGAATGTATAGAAAATTTACACAGAACACCGATCATACACAAGAGACACAAAATTATGTCGTTCACCCACTGAATGTGGGCTACATCCATGGGACAAGGGTAGGAAGTCTTTATTCCAACATCAACAATAGTTTACAAACTATCCTAGAAAGGGCATAAATCCCCATCTCAATATCTGCCTCAATGGGCCACATATTTAAGCAAAGCTTCAGTTATGTGTAACTGATTATACCATTGGTGAAACCACCGTGAACCAACTTGACCTCAACTGTCAATTGGTTGTCACATTCCAACACCTCACATACTCTACCCTTATGCTACTGAAATTTTTATCAAGCCATAGCCATCCACCTTTTTAGCTTTGGCCTCCCATAAGATAGAATCTTTAGCCACCACCAAAGCATTGAGGAGGAGAGTACGGAACCAAAGGAGCTCCAGAGCACACTGTATTGTTGTCAGAGCTTCACCAGCCTCGTCTTTCAAGGTAAATTCTTTGCAAGCCCTAGCTTCCCCACTAATACAAACAATTAAAAGATTGTTTGTTATATTGCTTCGAAAATTTGTTGTTCTATGTTTTAAATTATTTTTTATCTTATGCACATGCTATGTTAGGAACCCATGTCAACCCTTCTATTTACTTTTTTAGTATATTGTTGTTGGACGCCTATGCTTTGTAAGTCATCCCATAGTATATGTTGATCCAAAGTTTGTCTTATTGTTGTTGGACGCATATTCTTTGTAAGTTGTCCCGTAGTAATTTTTGATCCATAGTTTGTATTGGCCCATGGTTTGTATTGACACATGGTATTGACCTATGGTATTGGCACCTAGACTTAGTATATAAGTTTGTGTTGAGTCCAATGAAGGTACCGTGAAGTTATTTGTATTGACCTTGCTCAAAGGAGGTTTCTCCCTCGAAGTGGCCTGCGATCAATAAAAGCGATTCTAAGTTTTGTTGTTTCTGCTATCTCATGTATTGTTATTAACTAATCGTTGTAGGTTCTTCACATGCTAGCTCATATTGTTCATTGTTTTCATGTTTAGATAGTTTTTACCATTTTTTATTAACCTTCTACTAAGGGTTCCTTACCCTTAGTAGGTTCCCTTTTGCATGAGCAGGGGTGTAATACCCCACTACAGTGACATCCATGCCATAGACCAACTCAAAAGGAGACTTCCCCGTTGCACTTTTCTTAGGAATCATATCCGCCCAAAGTGCAAACTTGGTTTTACTATCCCAGGCCTTCTTGTTATCACCAATAATCTTCTTAACGATGGTCATCAATTTTTTGTTGCTTAAATCACCAATACCATTTCCCTAGGGATAGTAATTTGAGGAATGAGATAGGATAATTCCATACTTAAAACAAAATGAAGACATTGATATTGAACTGAAATATTTGGCATTATCGGTGGTTATCTTAGCAGGAACCCCAAATCTAGTGATAATTTTATCTTCAAGGAAGTCCATAACCAATTTCTCGGTTGTTGCTTTAGTAGGTATGGCCTCTAACCACTTGGTAAAATAATCTATTGATGTCAAAATCGAAGTGTAACCATTACTTGAATTATCTTTAAATTTACCAATGAAATCAAGATCCCATTGCTAAAAATGGGCTTGGACTACTACAAGTTTCAAAGGTAATGCTACAAGTTTTTGTTTTCCTGTGAAAAGTTGACATTTCTGGCAATTGCTAACATACTTGTTCACATCTGTAAACAAGGTATGCCAATAGTATCCTTCTCTAAGGATCTCGTGGGCTATATTTTTAGCTGCAAAATGGCCACCATAAAATCCTGAATGTAATTCATCTATGAGTCTTTTAGACTCTTCTTCATCAACACACCTAAATATGAGACCGTCTGGTTTTTTCCAACCCAATTCATTTTGGGTAAGAAAATACTTAGTGGCTTGCAATCTTAATGACCTTCTTTTATGGCTGACTAGATGCCCTGGACAAGAAAGGTTAAGGAGGTAGAAAATTATATCTGAATAACACTGCTGATGTTGAAGGCGATGAAGCTCTGCTAAACTGGTTGATGTTGATTCACTGTTCTGACACACCATGGCTAAATACTGCTTGTTTCCCTCTGGCATCATCTTAGAAAGTCCCTGACCCTTAATCAATTTAGTGGTCTTAATCTCTAAATCATACTCCTGGATCTTTGATACCCACTTTCCTCTTATACCAAGGTAATGTTGCCGAGAAAAAATATCCTTCACTGTTGAGTGAGGGACATAGCCAACTACTTTTGAGTAGCCAATACAGGTTCTAAAGTGTTTTAAGATTTAACAAGGGCGTAGTAGTTTTTTTCCATTGTAGTGTACTTTAGCTCAGAATTTTGTAAGGAATTACTCATAAAAGAAAATGGGTTTCTCCTGACCCTCCTTGTTCTTCTGCAACAAAACTGCTGCAATCATATCTTCAAAAGAAAATGTGAAAATTTGAAAGTCTTTTGAGTAATCCGGGCTTACGAAGACTGGAGATCTAGATATAAAATCTTTAATATTTCCAAAGGCTTTCCTTCCTTCCTGGTCCCACTCAAACTTAGCATCTTTTTAAAGAAGTTTCTACATTGGCTTCATTACCTCGACTAAGTTGGGAACGGACCTTTTGATAAAGTTGATTTTCCCATTGAAATATTGCAAGGATTTCTTATTTTGGGGCAAGGGGAATTTCCTTATGGTTTCCACCCTTTCAGGATCTATCTTGACACCGTCTTTGGAAATTATATGCCCAAGCAACTTGCCTTGATCTATCCCCAAAACTGATTTAGCTGGATTTAGAGAAATGTCATATTTTCTACTTCTTTCAAAAACCTTCCTAAGATGGCCTATATGTTTAGATATTTCTTTTGAAAAAAATGTAAGTCCATCTTGATAGATTTAAATTATTTTCCCAATTAACTCATTGAAAGCATAATCCACAGCTCTTTGGAAATTCACGCCAACATTTAGAAGACCAAAAGGAATCCTTAGATATTCAAAAGTACCCCATGGTGAAGTGAAGGTTGTCCTATGTCGATCTTCTTTTTTAACTAGCACTTGATTATACCCTGAGAAACCATCTAGCATAGACATCATACCCGATCCAGTTACCCTTTGAATAAGTGTTTCCATGTCAGGAAAGGGATAATTATCTTTTATGCATGAAATATTCAAATTTCCAAAGTCAATGCATAACCTTAATTGTCCATTATTTTTCCTTACAACTACCAAATTTGAGCACCAATATGAATGCCTTGTTGGTGCAATGATTCCAATAGCCAACATCTTTTTAAGCTCTTTTTGGACAATTGGAACCAACTTGGGATTTATTCTTCTTAATTTTTTCCGAAAAGCTTAGCATCTGGTTTTAAAGGAATTGTGTGTTGAAATACATATTCTCGATAGGATTTTAACTCATCATATGTAAAAGCAAACACATATCTATACTCTTGCACCAAATTAACTAGGTCTTTCCGTTCTTTTTCTAAGGTGCCTTTTCCAATTTTTATAATTTTGGGGTCCTTTTCAGTACCCATTTTTATTTCTATGTAATCTTGAGGCTTTATTGTCTCCTTTTTCTTATATCTGTCTTGTCTGTCAAATATCTTCTCTAGCCCAATCATACTCTTGGGAATAGTGTTCCTAGGCTGCTCTTCCTCTTCGATGTACTCTCATTTTTCTTCCTTGTAACTGACTTGGATATTAGAAAACTCTTGGACATTGTTCATAAACCTCATAATCTGACATCATCCTTAAAAAATTTCCAATGAACAATGTTATCTGGGATGGAAGGTTTGAAAGTTATTTCAAATTTTCCATTTCCCTTCACCAACTCCTCTATAAATTCCAGTGTTGAGGCTACTACTGTAAGTTTGTCTTCTTCATTGTTTTCTAAATGGGGCACAACCATAATGTCTAAAGCATTAAAATATTCCATGGTGCCCCATATTGCATTTCTATACTCTTTTAGTCTTTCACTTTTGCATGCAAATATATTTTTGATTTTGGAAATAACCAAATCCGAATCACCCTTAATACTTAATATTCTTATTCCCATGTATCTAGCAATCTCAAGCCATAGAAAAAGTGCTTCATACTCAGCCACATTTTTTGGATGCTTCAAATTAAAGTCTGTAAGAAAAATTAAACATCTGATTTGCAAGTGAAGATATGACAACACCTTCAACTTTTCCTACCTTAGAAAATGCTCCATCAAAACTCATTATCCATATCTTATCAACCTCTTCATCATTATCTTTCTCTTTGATGGGTATGAGATAATTTGCATAGATGGCATGGTTTTTGAGACTATATTGTTGATGTATATGTAACTTCGGAATGTATTTCACCTATGTATATTGTACTCCTATAGAGATGGTATTATTCCTCTATACGGAAGTGTTGTCATTTGTATTGAGAAGTGTCACAGGTGTCGTAACTTGCTGTGATGGGTTATTAGACCACCAAGTCTGGGATCTGCCCTAATAAGTATAACCACAGGTTATTAGATTGAGTTAGACAAGTCAGCCCTAGTAGGTTATTAGGCAGGTCAGGCCATGTATAAATAGAGTGCGGGAGGCACTCTATTTGATCATGTCATTATTCACTTCTACACTACTCTAAAAGTGGCACACAAGTGAGGAGGAGGTTCAGCTGCTAGGAGAAGAATATCTCCTGTACTTGTTAATTTTTCAGAATTTACTTCAATCTGATCTAGGATCTTAACTGAGAGAACAACATGTACAACATATCTAAAACATATCAATCATGGGCACAATAATGCAAGCACACAAGAGACATAGAGTTTACTTGGGGAAAACCATAAAGGTGAAAAACCCCAATAACTTCCTCAGAGATAGATAGAGCAATGATACAACCCAAGCATAAGAGATAGACATCTCCTTGCAGCAGCTTCTCCACCTCCACAAGTGCGCCACTCTCCCAAGAGTGTGTGAGAGAATAGAATGATGAAATATTGTGCCTCCCGCACTCTATTTATACTTGACTTGACTTGCCTAATAACCTTTACTAGGTCGGCCTTAACTTAACCACATAATATAATGCTGACTGGGCCGACACCCAATAGGGTGGTCTAATAACCCTTTGACCCACATGGCCGACCCCAATAGGGTGGTCTAATAACCCTTCGACCCACATGACTTATACAGGGACAACCCCAACAAGGTGGTCTAATAACCCATCAAGTATAAGTTACGACACTTACAATATAAATGACGACACTTCCGTATAGAGGAACAATATCACCTCTATAAGAATACAAACACTCTCGTATAGAGGAATAATACCATCTCTATAGGACTACAATATAGATATATGAAATACATTCTGAAGTTACATATACATCAACACTCCCTCTTAACTAGGAAGGTATTTCTCGACGTAGGTCTTCTAGCACAAGTCTTCTTCTCTGGATCATCTTCACTGGATAATTGTCATTGAGTCATCGTCATCATCACTGCTGATGCTATCTCAATCAATCTCTAAATATACTCGTCATAGAAAGTTCTATAGAGCCAGTCCTTTTTCATACTGGATGTAGGCCCACCACCTACAGGTCTTCATCATCAATGGCCATACTGTGGATCCCAGGACTGATTACGTGCGTCAACAAAACCTAGCATAGACTATAGGTTCTTTTACATGTTGACCTTCACAAAACCTACTCAGAGCATCCTAGGATGTTATGAGCAAACCGCTCTACTTGTCTGGATCTCGATAGAGCATCCCAGGCTATTACAAGCACACCGCTCTACCTGTCCATATTTTAAAGGATATTTTCTATGTGAACTTTCGCAAAACCTACTCATAGCATCCCAGGATGTTATGAGCACACCGCTCTACCTATCTGGATCTCGATAGAGCATCCCAGGATGTTATGAGCACACTGCTCTACCTGTCCGGCTTTTAAAGGATCTTTTCTATTCGAAACTGTAGCAAAACCTACTTAGAGAATCGCAAGATGTTACAAGCACACCGCTCTACCTGTCTGGATCTCGATACAGCATCCTAGGATGTTACGAGCACACCACTCTACCTGTACGGATTTTAAAGGACCTTTTCTATGTTACCTATAGCAAAACCTACTCAAAGCATCCCAGGATGTTACAAGCACACCGATCTACCTGTTCGGATCTCGATAGAGCAACCCAGGCTGTTATGAGCACACCGCTCTACCTGTCCGGTTTTTAAAGGATCTTTTCTATGCTACCTGCAAAACATGTCCACGGCCACAAAGTATCAACCTGATACTCACCATACATCATCTTGATTACACATGATCATCCTGATCATCATCACTGCATTGTCCTGATGCAAGTCATTTGGAGCAACATCCCGAAGCTCGTCATCCATGATCATCCTGATCATACAATGCATCTACTTGATGCATACTAAGTATCTACCTGATACATATCGCCATACATGATCCACCTGATACATACATAGATACATGATCCACACAATGTATCCACCTGATATATATCAACATACATGATCTTCCTGATCATACACAGTATCCACATGATAGAGATACATGGTCCAAGCATCCAACATGATTCATATACAAATACATATAAATGATCCAACTGAGCATATCCAGCATCCAACATGATGCATACATACATATACATATAAATGATCCAACTGATCATATCCAGCATCCAGCATGATGCGTATACAGAGCAGTAACTGGAGTATTGTCCTGATGCTCATCATCCAACACTTACATCCATAGCCATGTGAAGGATCCCCCTTCCACCATGCTAGGAATGGATACAACAAATGTCTCCATCACTTCTTCCTCAAAGTGTCGTCGATTTGAAGAACACCAAGCCTCTCTTTGAAGTACTCGAAGTTCACTCTGGCTAGTGGCTTCGTTAATACATCTGCAATTTGCTCATCTGTGACAACATACAGGATCTTTACTGCTCCTCTCTGCACCATATCCCTGATATAGTGATATTTGATCTCTATGTGTTTCGACCTGTCGTGGAACACCGGGTTCTCAGACAGCTTCACACAACTCTGGTTGTCACAAAATATACCAGTAGCCTCCAGCGGTAGATCAAATAACTCAGGCAGTAGCTTCCGAAGCCATACTGCCTCACAACTAACCGAACAAGCTGCAAATTACTCTGCTTCAACTGTACTCAGTGCTAAATAGGACTGCTTGTTGCTAAACCAATAGATCACACCTGATCCCATACTAAAGTAGCACCCATAAGTGCTCTTCCTATCTGCAGCACTGCCTTCCCAATCTGAATCAACATAACCCTGAAGGTTAAACTTTTGATTCACATCATACTTGAGCCCATAATCAACTATACCCTTCAAGTACCTCAGAATATGTTTTACAACAACCAGGTGAACACTCCTCGGATCTGTCAGGAACTGGCTCAATGTATTCACCGCAAAGCAAATATCTGGTCTCGTGTTCGTCAGGTACATCAAGGACCCAATTATATGACGATACATAGTGATATCAACCGACTCAGATGAAGCATCTTACAGAAGCTTTAGGTTTGATGCCATAGGTGTGGCCATGGCCTTGCAATCCATCATCCCAAACCTCTTCAGGATCTCTACTGCATACTTCCCTTGTCCAAGGAAGATTCCATCTGCACTCTGCCACACCTCCATACCTATAAAATAGTGCATCATCCACAAGTTCTTCATCTCGAACTCAGAAACAATCTTCCGTTGTGTGTCGGCAATCAATCTATCTTCACCTGTAATAAACAGGTCATCCATATACAAAAGTAGTATCATTGGATTTCCTTCCTCAACCTTGTAGTAAAGGTTGGAATCCGCTTTACTCTTGGTAAAGCCCAAACTGGATAGTAAGCTGTCTATCCTACCATACCAAGTTCTCCACATATATGACTCCCTGTCATGTGTCTGAGAACCAAGTGGTTGTTCCACATACACTTCTTCTACAACTACACCATTCAAGAAAGCTATCTTGAAATCCATCTGGTGTATCTTCCATTTCATCACTGTAGCCAGAGCAAGTACAGATCTAATGGAAGTGTATCTGGCTACAGGAGCAAAAGTCTCTATGCTACCACCTGCAGCATGCTTGATCTTGTAGATCCTCTTGGAAGTCACTACAGACTCCCCTTTAGGTCTTAGGACTGCATCCCAAACATCTTCATGATTGACTGGTACTCCTCGATCATGGCATTCTTCCCAGATCCTGGGAACTTCAATATCTTCAATATTTTCAATAGGTAACTTTTTTGTTGAACAAATGTTGTAGTCCTTCTTTTGTAGGTGATGGTATACGATCTTTCCTACACAACAAGTTAAATTGCATGATTAGAAAACATCTCATAGTTTTCAGAACAAATTCTTACACATAAAGAAATATGTCATACAGTCATGCAATTATCTTAGCCAATGCTTCAATACAACATTTATCCATCTCCCATAACTTTCTAGATGCCTTCCAATCTCTACCATAACATGGTTAAGAGTGTGCACAACTCCCAACATGTCAGCAAAGAGGTTTCATTCTAGATAATTAGCAATGGAATGTTGTACAGTGCCATAGGCCACTTACCCATGTATATTAGTAGTATACTGTTCATCAGTGCAACTATGCATAATACACAACCTAATTCTAGGAACATGAGTATATACATTATTGAACAGTATTATTTAAACAATAAAATATGCAAGGAATGATAATTCAAATACTTATCTTTGTTTGTTTGTTGGGTTGACTCCCTCTCAGTCTTTGCTTCTTTTCTGGAACTCGATTCTGATGTGTATTGTGAGAAGTGGTCAACTCCCTCTGAATAACTGCATCCTTGCAAAAACTACTGAAGTGTGATCCTTCTTGATCTTTGCTTCCTTGTAGGAACAACTGGAGTGTGCTCCCTCTTGATCATTGCTTCCTCGCAGGAACAACTGGAGTGTGCTCCCTCTTAATCTTTGCTTCCTGGATTACCTGTCCTTGAACTTATATCCATCACTATGCATGCTTATTAGTATCATCATTGTGTTATCCTCGAGGTCTCATACATAATCACACATTCATTAGTATAATCTTAATACTATTAAAACACAAAAATATTAAAAATGTATAGTCATGATCATTTCAAACACAGATAAGAAACATTAGTATTCAAGGTTTCAGGGAAGTCTTCTTTTACTCATCCATATTCTTATCATAGGACTCTTCTGGTTAGTTAAATAATCAATCAAGATAAGAGACATAAAATGCATAAACCCTTGATTACTTACATTTCTAACTTGATGAATAAACATAACCAATCATACCAAGTATACTTATATAAGGGATCCTAACACAAGGTAGGATTCTAACTTGATATAGGGAAAACATACCTGGATTGGTATGTTAGCTAGTTATGTCTAACATACCCACATGATGTCTTTTTGTTCTCTTCAATGACTTGTGCTAGTAACCTGCATATCTCATAGGTTAACCATTATAGAACCAAGTTATTCATACCTCACAAATAGATCTTCTAAGTGATTCATGACAATGGATGAATCTTTGTCCTCATGTCATCATGATCATATGTTCTTGAACTAGAACATGATTTGTCTTTCTTGGTGTACCTTTCATGTTAGCGGACAACATAAACCTCATACAACACTATAATGCATTAGTACAATCATAAGTGTCAACACCCTAATCAATGAATATCTTCTATCATACATTCATAATTTTATTAAGGTGATACGACAAGTCTAAATTTAATCAAGAATGTACTAACTGTAATAACATTAAGACAAACATACCATAAACTTAATCATGAAAAAATCTCGAAACATACTTGGACGAGTCATACTTGTCGATATTGCTTGTAATCTTCTTATGTAAGGCCTTAGCCTCATCTCCCTCTGAAACAGGAACTTCTCCACTTATGCAGGTGACCAATCCATTCTCTTCGAGGATTAACCCAATCCACTTGATTTGTAGGAACTGGATCTGGAGCTGGATTAGGGTTTGTTAGAGAAACCCTAAAAATTCAAACTTTGAATTTCAAACTTCCAAAAGGATAGAAATATGCGCCTTGATGAGCTGATCAAGCTGGTATACTCATAATTTGAAAACTGAAAGGTTTCACCCCTCAAATTTGCCTTTGAAACTTCCGGATTCACTCGACATGACCCCGAACTAGGGTTTGATAAATCCCACCCTTCTGCCCAATCAAAAGGTTCAATCCAAAGCTCTAATATTCTATTTTTCTGAGGAGCTTCCAGCCGTGGTCATAGATTTAAAAAATTTCCATTTTTGCAGAAGCCCTAATTTTCCACTTTTCCGATCAAAGTCCCAAAGTAGGGTCTGATCAAGCCCGTCCTTCTTCCCAACAAAAAATTCTGATCTTGGTCTCTAAATTTCGATTTTGATGAGTAGCATTCATCTGTAGTCTCCTATTACAAAAATTGCAACTTTCCCCGAAACCATAAATTCCAGAAGCAATGAATGAAGGTGCTCAAAAATAATTCTGTTTTGACATAAATATGTACCTGATTGTTTCTGGTGTAACTCGAACCTTTCAATCCACAGGGTCTGAAAAATTTTCTTGTGATATCCCAACTTGTCATATTTCCAACCCCACAGGTCCGACCTCAAATGGATTCTCTGAGAGAGATTTATGCCAAGTGTCACAACGTGACCTGTTTATGGGATAAAACATGAGAGCGAACTTGTATGGCATGCCACGTGTCACTGGTTCAGTTTTGGCCTCTAAAAACATTACCTGAGAAAGTACAGTTTGTGCACTACCTGTCACATTTTACTAAATTTAATTTGGATCTTCCTATCCCAAGTTATGATCTTTTTTCCAAGGTCACATGTTTATGACTGAGATCTGGAAGAGGCAGAAACCCTATATTGTACAGATCATAAATCACAAATTACAACGAATTAGAGGTTGTCCTTTGGACACAAGGTACATGGGGATATTAGCTTTGTCTTGTACATTTTTTAGACCCTGAAACCTCGCCAAAATTTATTTATAGAGAAAGTTCTACAATGACTGGGTTTTGCTATATCAAGCCCTAGCTTCACAATTGCAACAAGTGTCATACATGCCGTACCATGCCTTCTTTCAGGCTAGCTATGATACCATGTTAATTTTTCAGAATTTACTTCAATCTGATCTAGGATCTTAATTGAGAGAACAACATGTACAACATATCAATAGCATATCAATCATGGACACAATAATGCAAGCACACAAGAGACACAGAGTTTACTTGGGGAAAACCATAAAGGTGAAAAACCCCAATAAATTCCTCAGAGATAGATAGATCAATGATACAACCCAAGAATAAGAGATAGACATCTCCTAGCAGCAGCTTATCCTCCTCCACAAGTGCTCCACTCTCTCGAGAGTGCGTGAGAGAATAGAATGATGAAATAGAGTGCCTCTCGCACTCTATTTATACTTGACTTGACTTGCCTAATAATCTTTACTAGGTCGGCCTTAACTTAACCACATAACATAATGCTGAATGGGCCGACACCCAATAGGATGGTCTAATAACCCTTTGAACCACATGGCCGACCCCCAATAGGGTGGTCTAATAACCCTTCGACCCACATGACTTACATAGGGCCGACCCCAAAAAGATGGTCTAATAACCCATCAAGTATAAGTTACGACACTTACAATATAAATGACGACAATTCCGTATAGAGGAATAATAACATCTCTATAGGAATACAAACACTTCCGTATAGAGGAATAATACCATCTCTATAGGAGTACAATATAGATATATGAAATACATTCTGAAGTTACATATACATCAATAGTACTTGGGTTGTATCCTTGCTCTTTCTATATCTGAGGAAGTTGTGGGGTTTTTCACCTTTATGGTTTTCCCCAATGAAACTTTGTGTGTCTATTGTCTCATGTGATTGCTTGGTGTGATTGATATGCATTGTTATACTTGACATGTTGTATATGTTATTCTCTCAGTAAATATCCTAGAGTATATTGAATTAATGCTGAAAATCTAACATGGAATCAGAGCTAACCTGAGAAGAAGACACTGTGCAGTTGCGGAAACTAGGGTTTCTTGTTTATTGGGTTTCTCTCAACCGATTTTAGAAAAGAAATATGATAGATTGACTCTCCTCAACAAGGTGAATCTTTCCCATCCAATCAAATCTCAATTTTGGGCACTTTTATTTTTGGCCCTAAAAATTAGGGTTTCCACAAAAATAGGAATTTCTGAAATCTGAGACCATAGCTGGTAGCTCCTTGGAAAAATTGAATTTTAGAGCTTTGTATCAAATTTTTTGGTTGGGTGAAGCTCCGGGAAACTCAAACCCTAATTCAGGGTCCTCCCAGTCAATCTGGGAGATTGAAAAGCATTTATGAAGGGTGAAAGTTAGCAGTTTTCAAATTCTAAGCATGCCAGGCTGATCAACTCATCAAGACACATCTTTCTATCCTTTCAGAAACTTGAAATTTAAAGTTTGAATTTCTAGGGTTTCTCTGACATACCCTAATCCGGGACCAGATCCAGTTTTCAGCAAATCAAGTGGTAAGACCTAAATATTTTCTATTTCCATTTGAAGTACTCTTTAAGATGTCTCACCACACTAAGCTTGAGGATAAGCATGAAGGGGCTGATAACTTCCGAGCATGGAAGTATAGGATTGGGTTAATCCTGGAAGAGAATGAGTTGGACACTTACATAAGTGAAGAGGTCCCTGTCCCAGAGGGAGAAGTGGCTAAGGCCTTACATAAGAAGAACTTTGTCAAGGCAAAGAGGATCATTGATGATTCTATCAAAGACCATCTCATACCACATGTGTCATCATTGAAGACACCCAACGAGATGTTTGAATCCTTGACCAAGCTATTTGAAGGGAAGAATATAAATCAGAAGATGACCATGAGGAATCAATTGAAGAATATCAAGATCTAGAATGCAGAGACTATGTAGTCTTATTTCTCAAGGGTCTCCCAAATAAAAGAAAAACTTGAAGCTGTGGGAGAAGATATAGAAAATGGACAAGTGGTAATGACCACTCTTAATGGACTTCCTAGGTCATGGGATTCCTTCATCCAAGGAATTTGTGCGAGGAGGAAACTTATCATTTTCAGCAGGTTGTGGGAAGAATGTTCACAAGAAGAAGCTTGGATTGTAGCCTGAGAAGAGAAAATGGGGAATGAAGACCAAGTTGTCACAGCACACTCCAAAAGCCATGGTGATAAAAAGACTCACCATCATGGCAAGAACGAAAGACATCACCATCAGAATCAAAGGGGTAGTCCCAGACATCGAAGAAACATGTCCTATGTCCGTTTCTATACATGTGATGAAAAGAAACACTATTCCAGAGACTGTACCAGAAATAAGAAAGATGGTTCTCACAAGAAGAAGAACATCAAAAGAAGACATCATGCTCATGCTGCAGAGGATGATGAACCTCCCAGGAAGAGGGCTAGAGAAGATAGTGAATATTCTTCAAGTGATGAAGAATATGTTTTGATTTCTTCTCTCAATGAAACCATTACTCATGGAAGTAATGATTGGCTTATAGATAGTGGGGCTTCTAAACACATGACAAGATTGAAGGAATCCTTTATGAACCTACATGAACATGAGTCACCCCACAAGGTGAAACTTGGGGATGACTATCAG
Source organism: Larix kaempferi (assembly GCA_027924585.1). Taxonomy (NCBI): domain Eukaryota; kingdom Viridiplantae; phylum Streptophyta; class Pinopsida; order Pinales; family Pinaceae; genus Larix; species Larix kaempferi. The sequence goes on along the minus strand of BSBM01000994.1, from coordinate 16,006,164 downwards.
TTTCCAATAAAAGGGAGTGGTGAAGCCTCCTATAAACTATAATCTGGAAAGTCTATGAAAATGAAAGATGTACTATATGTTCCAAGTCTCAAGAAGAATCTACTCTCCATATCTGCATTGGATGCAAAAGGCATGAGGGTTTCATTTGTATATGGCCAAGTTCTAATGTGGCCAAAGGGTTAGACTATTGATGATGTAGTGGTGATTGGAGAGCAAGAGGGAGGATTATACAAATTGAAGGGAAGCCAGAACAAGCCATGGTCCATGACTCAGTAGAGCCAAGTGCACTTTTTCATAGAAGGCTTGCACACATGCACTATAGGGCATTGCCAATTGCAAGCAAAGTAGTGGAAGGTTTTCCTGAAATCCATTCAAAGCATGAATGCATTTGCAAAGGTTGTGCAAAGGGAAAGAACACAAAGAAGACATTTCCAAGCAGTGAAAGCAAGGTAAAAAGAATCTTGGAAATCATCCACTCTAATGTATGCGGTTTGATGTCATCCAGTTATCTGAGTGGGTATGTATACTATGTTTGTTAAATTTTCAGTATTAAATCACAATACTATAGGATCTTTACTGAGAGAATAACATCTACAGTATATCAATGCATGACAATCATAATATGACAAGCATCACAAGCATCACAAGAATCAAAAGCATAGAGACAAGAGACACAGAGTTTCGATGGGGAAAACCCTAAGGTGAAAAACCCCACAACTTCCTCAGAGATAGAGAGAGCAATGGCTCAACCAAAATACAACCAAATAACACTGAGATAGTCTCCTAGCAGATGATCCTCCTCCTCCTCACTAGTGCGCTACTTTTCAGAGAGAGAGATAGATACTTTTTCGAGTGAGTAAAATAGAGATCTCCTATCTCTATTTATACTCACCTTTTTGCCCAGTGACCTACTGGGGTCGACTTGTCTACTTGAGTACATCCACATTATATTATATATTAATTAGGGCCAACCCCATAAGGTGGTCTAATAACCCATCGGCAAGTACACACACTTGCGACACTTGTCAATCCACATGACGACACTTCCTTATAGAGGAATAACACATCTCTTATAAGGGTACAATAAATATATATATAATACACTGATGAAATACATTCCGAAGTTACATATACATCAACACTCCCTCTTAACTAGGAAGGTATTTCTTGACACAGATCTGCTAGACAAGTCTTCTTCTCTGGATCATCGTCATCGATGCATCGTCATCATCATCGTCACTGCTGCTGCTATCTCATCCAATATCTGTCTCTACTCGTCATAGGAAGTTCTACAGAGCCAGTCCTTTTTCATACTGGATGTAGGCCCACCACCTGCAGGTCTTCGTCATCACTGGCCATACTGTGGAATCCTCAGGACTTTTACGTGCGTCACAAAACCTCGAAAGAGCATCCCAGGATGTTACGAGCACACAGCTCTACCTATAGGATCTCCCAGGGCACAAATTATATGTGACCTCACCACAAAACCTCGAAAGAGAATCCCAGGACTGATTACGAGCACAAGGCTCAACCTATCGGATCTCCCAGGGTACAAATTACATGTGGTCACCACAAAACCTCGAAAGAGCATCCCAGGACTGATTACGAGCACACAGCTCAACCTATCGGATCTCCCAGGGCACAAATTACATGTGGTCATGGCAAAACCTCGCAAGAGCATCCCAGGACTGATTACGGGCACACAGCCCAACCTATCGGATCTCCCAGGGCACAAATTACATGCCATAGGACAAAACCTCGAAAGAGCATCTGCCAGATATCCCAGGGCACAAATTACATGCCATAGGCAAAACCTCGAAAGACTATCTGCAGATCTCCCAGGGCACAAATTATATGTCCTCCCAAGCAAAACCTCGAAAGAGCATTTGCCAGATATCCCAGGGCACAGATTACATGCCATAGGCAAAACCTCGAAAGACCATCTGCAAATCTCCCAGGGCACAAATTACATGCTTATCTGCACAACCTGATCCACGGCCACAGAGTATCAAATTGATACTCACCATACATCATCCTGATGTATCCATGATCATCCTGATCATCATCACTACAACGTCCTGCTGCATGTCATCTGGAGCAACATCCTGAAGCTCGTCATCTATGATCATCCTGACCATCACTGCAACATCCTGCTGCATGTCAACATACCTGATCCACCTGATCATCAATGCATCTACCTGATGCATACCAAGTATCGACCTGATACATATCATCATACATGATCCTCCTGATCATACAATGTATCCACCTGATACAAATGCAAATACATGATACATATCACCATACATGATCTACCTGATCATACAATGTATCCACCTGATACATATACAGATACATGGTCCAAGCATCCAACATGATGCATATACAAAAAATACATACACATGATCCAAGTGATCATATCCAGCATCAACATGATGCGTACATACATACATAAAAATGATCCAACTGATCATATCCAGCATCCAACATGATGCGTACATACATACATAAAAATGATCCAACTGATCATATCCAGGGAGAAACCAGAACATCATCCTGATGCTCATCATCCAGCGCTTACATCCACAGCCATGTGAAGGATCCTCCTTCCAACATGCTTGGAATGGCTTCAGAAAATGTGTCCATCACTTCTTCCTTGAAGTGTCCTCGATCTGAAGAACGCCAAGCCTCTCTCTAAAGTACTCGAACTTCACCTTGGCTAGTGGCTTCGTCAGCACATCTGCAATCTGCTCGTCCGTCGCAACATACAAGAGCTTCACAGCTCCTCTCTGCACCATATCCCTGATGTAATGATATTTGATCTCTATGTGTTTCGATCTGTCATGAAACACTGGGTTCTCGGACAGCTTCACACAACTCTGGTTATCACAGAAGATACCAGTAGCCTCCAACGGGAGATCAAATAACTCAGACAGTAGCTTCCGTAGCCATACTGCCTCACAACTAGCTGAACAGGCTGCAACATACTCTGCCTCAGCTGTACTCAGTGCTACGTAGGACTGCTTCCTGCTAAACCAAGAGATCACACCTGATCCCATACTGAAGCAACACCCAGATGTGCTCTTCCTGTCTGCAGCACTGCCAGCCCAATCTGAATCAACATACCCCTGTAGGTTAAACTTTTGATTTGCCTCATACCTGAGTCCATAATCCACTGTACCCTTCAGGTACCTCAGAACATGCTTTACAGCAACCAGGTGAACACTCCTTGGATCCGTCAGGAACTGGCTCAATGTGTTCACAGCAAAGCAAATGTCTGGTCTCGTGTTCGTCAGGTACATCAAGGACCCAATCATCTGACGATACATAGAAACATCAACTGGCTCAGAAGAATCATCACAAAGAAGCTTCAGATTCGATGCCATAGGTGTGGCCATGGCCTTGCAATCCATCATCCCAAATCTCTTCAGGATATCTACTGTGTACTTCCCTTGACCAAGGAAGATCCCACCTGCATTCTGCCACACCTCCATACCTAGGAAATAGTGCATCATTCCCAAGTCTTTCATATCGAATTCAGCTGCAAGCTTCCTCTTGGTATCCGCAATCAGTCTGTCATCTCCTTTCACAAATAGGTCATCCACATATAGTAGTAGAATCACAGGATTCCCTTCCTCAACCTTGTAGTAGAGGTTGGAATCCGCTTTACTCTTGGTAAAGCCCAAACTAGATAGGAAACTGTCCATCCTACCATACCAGGTTCTGGGAGCTTGCTTCAAGCCATACAAGGCTTTCTTCAATCTGCATACATAAGATTCCCTGTCATGTATTTCAAAGCCGAGTGGCTGTTCCACATATACTTCCTCTTCTACTACACCATTCAGGAAAGCAGTCTTGACATCCATCTGGTGTATCTTCCATTTCATTGCTGCAGCCAGGGCAAGTACTGTTCTGATGGAAGTATACCTGGCTACAGGTGCAAAGGTTTCTTCATAGTCTATTCCTTCTTTTTGAGAGAAACCACGAGCTACGAATCTTGCTTTGTATTTTTCTACACTGCCATCTGCAGCATGCTTGATTTTGTAGATCCACTTAGAAGTCACAACAGACTTCTCTTTAGGTCTTCGGACAACATCCCAAACATCATTCTTCATTATTGATTGGTATTCCTCAACCATAGCATCCTTCCATTCTTTCTTTTCTGCAGCCTCCTCATAACTGGAAGGTTCTTTGTTCATAATGTCACAGAGTAAAGCAACATAACTGGTGTGTGATCTGGTTCTCTTCTTTGCTCTGTGTTCTTCTTCTGGAATGCCAAATCTTTTTGCATCATGAATGAGCTCTCTAGCCCATATAGGTTTCCTCTTGTGAGAGTTATCCTCACGGGGTGGATCTACAGGTTCTTGTGGATCTTCAAACTCACGAGCAGTTTCTGGAACTGCATCAGTCATGGTAGTGTCCTGAAATCTTGTTTCCTTAGGTTCTTCATAAACTTCAATAGGTGCCTTTCTTGATTTGATGAATGCTGAATTTTCATCAAATGTTACATCCCTGCTGACATCAATCTTCTTGAACCCTGGAAAATATATTCTGTAAGCCTTCGAGCTTTCACTATAACCCACAAAGATGCCCTTCTTTCCTGAAGGATCTAGTTTAGTCCTCTTCTCCTTTGGGACATGAGTGTATACTGGACAACCAAATATTCTGAGATGGCTGAATTCAGGTTTCTTACCAGAAAAGACTTCTTCTGGTGTCTTGTTGTCCAATATCTTGTGGGGTGTCTTGTTCTGCACATATACAGCTGTTATAGCTGCTTCTGCCCATAGATGCATAGGAAGATCCTGGTCATGCAACATTGCCCTTGCTGCTTCCATGATAGTTCTGTTCTTCCTTTCTGCAACTCCATTCTGTTGAGGATTATAAGGAGCAGTCAACTCCCTCTTAATCCCTGAATCACTGCAAAGCTTCTTGAAGTCATTTGAGGTGAATTCTCCACCATTGTCAGATCTGAATGTCTTGATTTTCTTGTCAGTTTGATTCTCCATCAAGGTTTTGAATTCCTTGAATTTATCAAGCACCTCATCTTTGCCCTTCAAGAAGTATACCCAAGTCTTCCTGGAGAAGTCATCAATAAATGATACATAGTAAACATACCCACTTAGGGAACTGGATGACATGGGGCCACATACATCTGAGTGGATGATTTCCAGGATGTATTTTGCCTTTCTTTCACTGCTTGGGAAATCCTTCTTAATGTTCTTACCTTTTGCACATCCTTTGCAAACACCTTCATGTTTGGTCTTGATTTCAGGAAGACCTTCTACAGCCTTGCTTGCAATTGGAAGTGCTCTATAGTGCATGTGAGCAAGTCTCCTATGCCAAAGTTCACTTGGCTCCATGGATTCATGTACCATGGCATGTTCCGGTTGACCCTTTAATTTATACAGTCCTCCCTCTTGCTCTCCAAGCACTACTGCATCATCTATGGTCTTTCCCTTTGGCCACATTAGTACTTGGCCATCAACAAATGCAACCCTCATACCTTTTGCATCTAAAGCAGAGATGGAGAGTAAGTTCTTCTTGAGTCCAGGTACATAGAGGACTTCCTTCATCTTCAGAGATTTTTTAGAATCTAGGTTGTAAGAGGCTTCACCACTTCCTTTGATTGGGTATTGATAATCATCCCCAAGTTTCACCTTATGGGGTGACTCATGTTCAGATAGGTTCACAAAGGATTCTTTAAACCTAGTCATGTGTTTGGAAGCCCCACTATCAATCAACCAATCATTACATCCATGGGAGATGGTACCAGTGAGTGCAGAGATCAGGACATACTCTTCTTCACTTGATGAGTCATCATCACTACTACTTTCTGCCCTAGCCTTCTTCTTTGGGGGTTCATCATCTTCGGCAGCATGAGCATGGAATCTTCTTTTGCTGCCCTTCTTCTTCTTACTGAAGTTGTTTTTGTTTTCTTTCTTCTTCTTGGGACAATCTGAAGCAAAATGTCCCTTCTCATTGCAAGTGAAGCATCTGAGATCTTTCTTATCTTTATGATAATGATGATGGTGAGAGAATCTTCTATTATGAGATGATTCCTTCTTGGATTTACTTCTTTTGGTGTGAGCTGCAAGAGCCTGATCTTCACCTCCCATCTTTTCCTCACGAGCTATAAGTCTAGCTTCTTCTTGAGAACATTCTTCCCGAAGTCTACTGAAAGAGATCAACTTCTTCCTTGCACAAATTCCTTGAATAAAGGAATCCCATGATCTGGGTAGGCCATTTAGAGTAGTCATCACCACTTCACCATTTTCCACCATTTCATCTACTGCTTCTAATTGTTCCTTGATCTGAGAGACCCTTGAGAAATAAGATTGAATGGTTTCTCCATTCTGAAACTTTACTGCTTTCAATTGGTTACGCAGAGTCATCTTCCGATTTATGTTCTTTCCTTCAAATAGCTTGGTCAAGGATTCAAACATCTCTTTGGGTGTCTTGAGAGAGGACACATGGGGTATGAGATGGTCTTTGATAGAATTAGCAATGATTCTCTTTGCCTTGACCAAGTTCTTCTTGTGCAATGCCTTGGCCTCTTCATCCTCTGGGATAGGGATGTCTTCTTTCACATATGAGTCCAACTCATTCTCTTCCAGGATTAGCCCAATCCTATACTTCCAGGCTCGGAAGTTATCAGCCCCTTCAAGCTTATCCTCAAGCTTGGTGTGTAGAGACATCTTTAAGAGTACTTCAAATGGAAATAGAAAAGATTTAGGACTTACCACTTGAAGTGCTGAAAACTGGATCTGGTCCCGGATTAGGGTTTTTCAGAGAAACCCTAAAAATTCAAAATGTGAATTTCAAAATTCCGAAAGGATAGAAAGATGCGCCTTGGATAGCTGATCAGCCTAGTACATTCAGAATTTGAGATCAGCAAAGTCTTGTTCTTCAAAATTTCCTTTTTGTCCTCCCGCGTTCATTGGGGAGAGCCCTAAATTAGGGTTTGAGTTTCCCGGAGATCTACTTGGCCAAAAATCTCGATCCAAAGCTCTAACCTTCGATTTTTGCAAGGAGCTTCAGCTGTACCTTCAGTTTCTAGAAATTCCTATTTTTGTGGAAACCCTAATTTTTAGGGCCAAATCTGAAAATGCTCGGAACTGAATTCTGATTGGACAGATAGATGCGCCTTGATCCAATCTACTATACTGAATTTCAAAAATCTGTGGAGAGAAACCCAATAAACAAGGAATACAAGCTTCCGTCACTGCAAAATGTCTTCTTCTCAGTTAAGCTCTGATACCATGTTAAATTTTCAGTATTAAATCACAATACTATAGGATCTTTGCTGAGAGAATAACATCTACAGTATATCAATGCATGACAATCATAATATGACAAGAATCACAAGCATCACAAGAATCAAAAGCATAGAGACAAGAGACACAGAGTTTCCGTGGGGAAAACCCTAAGGTGAAAAACCCCACAACTTCCTCAGAGATAGAGAGAGCAATGGCTCAACCAAAATACAACCAAATAACACTGAGATAGTCTCCTAGCAGATGATCCTCCTCCTCCTCACTAGTGCGCTACTTTTTAGAGAGAGAGATAGATACTTTTTCGAGTGAGTAAAATAGAGATCTCCTATCTCTATTTATACTCACCTTTTTGCCCAGTGACCTACTGGGGCCGACTTGTCTACTTGAGTACATCCACATTATATTATATATTAATTAGGGCCGACCCCATAAGGTGGTCTAATAACCCATCGGCAAGTACACACACTTGCGACACTTGTCAATCCACATGACACACTTCCTTATAGAGGAATAACACATCTCTTATAAGGGTACAATAAATATATATAATACACTGATGAAATACATTCTGAAGTTACATATACATCAACAATGTTTCCTTCATTGATGATTTATCTAGGAAGACTTGGGTTTACTTCTTGAAGAACAAAGATGAAGTGTTTGACAAGTTCAAGGAATTCAAATCCTTGATAGAAAACCAAATTGACATGAAGATCAAGATCTTCAGATCCGACAACGGTGGAGAATTGACTTTAGGTGACTTCAAGAAGCTATGCAGTGATTCATGGATTAAGTGGGAGTTGACTACTCCTTACAATCCACAACAAAATGGGTTTGCCGAAAGGAAGAATAGAACAATCATGGAAGAAGCTAGGGAAATGCTTCATGACCACGATCTACCTATGCACTTATGGGCTGAAGCAGTAAGGACAATTGTACATGTGCAGAACAGAACACATCATAAGATACTTGACAACAAAGCACCAGAATAAATGTTCACTGGTAAGAAACCATAAGTTAGCCATCTCGGAATATTTGGTTGTCTAGTATACACTCACATCCCAAAAGAAAAGATGACAAAGTTAGATCCTTCAGGAAAGAAGGGCATATTCATGGGTTACAGTGAAAGCTCGAAGGCTTACAGAATCTACTTCCCAGGATTCAAGAAGATTGATATCAGTAGGGATGTAACATTTGATGAAAGCTCAGCATACATCAAATCAAGGAAAACACCAATTGAAGATAATGAAGAACCCAAAATATCCAGAACTCAAGACACCACCATGAATGAAGCAGTTCCTGAAGAATATCATGAGATGGAAGATCCACAACAACCTGTAGATCCACCCCGTGAGAAGAACTCTCACAAGAGGAAACCAACATGGGCTAGAGAGCTCATTCAAGATGTAGAAAGGTTTTGCATTCTAGAAGAGGAACATAGAGAAAGGAAAAGGACAAGATCACATACCAGCTATGTTGCTTTACTCTATGACATAATGAATAAAGAACCTTCCAATTATGAAGAAGCAACAAAAAAGAAAGAATGGAAGGATGCCATGGTCAAGGAATACCAGTCGATCATGAAGAATGGTGTTTGGGATGTGATTCCAAGACCAGATGGGAAGTCTGTGGTGACTTCCAAGTGGATCTATAAGATCAAGCATGCTGCAGATGGCAGCATAGAAAATAAGGCAAGGTTTGTATCTCGTGGCTTCTCCTAGAAAGAAGGGATTGATTATGAAGAGACCTTTGCTCCTGTTGCCAGACACACTTCCATTAGATCAGTACTTGCTCTGGATGCAGTGATGAAATGGAAGGTACACTAGATGGATGTCAAGACAGCCTTCTTTAATGGTGTAGTTGAAGAGGAAGTGTATGTGGAGCAGCCACTTGGGTTTGAGACACATGATGGAGAGTCACATGTGTGCAAACTGAAGAAAGCCCTGTATGGTTTGAAATAGGCACCCATGACCTGGTAGCAGGATAGATGGATTCCTATCCAGTTTGGGATTTTCCAAGAGTATAAAAGCGGATTCCAACCTTTACTATAAGGTTGAGAAAGGAAATCTAGTGATACTACTATTGTATGTGGATGACCTGTTTGTAACATGTGAGGATAGATTGATTGCCGACACAAAGAGGAAGCTTGTTTCCAAGTTCGAGATGAAGAACTTGGGTATGATGCACTACTTTCTTGGTATGGAGGTGTGGCAGAGTGCATATGGAATTTTCCTTGGACAAGGGAAGTATGCAGTAGAGATCCTGAAGAGGTTCGGGATGATGGACTGCAAGGCCATGGCCACACCTATGGCATTGAACCTGAAGCTTTTGTGTGATGCTTCATCTGAGCTGGTTGATGCTACGATGTATCATTAGATGATTAGGTCCTTGATGTACCTGACGAATACGAGACCAGACATATGCTTTGCGGTGAGCACCTTGAGCCAGTAATTGATAGATCCGAGACATGTTCACCTGATAGTTGCAAAGCATATTCTGAGGTACCTAAAGGGTACAGTTGACTATGGGCTCAAGTATGAGGTGAATCAAAAGTTTAACCTAGAGGGTTATGTTGATTCGGATTGGGCAGGCAGTGCCATTGATTGGAAGAGCACTTTGGGGTGTTGCTTCAATATGGGGTCCGGTATGATCTCTTGGTTTAGCAGGAAGCAGTCCTATGTGGTACTGAGTACAGCCGAAGCAAAGTATGTTGCATCTTGTTCAGCTAGTTGTGAGGCAGTATGGCTTAGGAAGCTACTATCTGATTTGTTTGATCTCCAACTGAGTGCTACTTGTATATATTGCGACAACCAGAGTTGTGTGAAGTTGTTGGAGAACCCAGTGTTCCATGACAAGTTGAAGCACATTGAGATCAAGTATCACTATATCAGGGATATGGTGCAGAGAGGAGCAGTGAAGCTCTTGTATGTTGCAACGGACGAGCAGATAGCCGATGTGTTGACCAAGCCGCTGACCAGAGTGAAGTTTGAATACTTTAGAGGGAGACTTGGTGTACTTCAGATCGAGATACCTTCCAAGGGGAAGTGATGAGTCCAGAGACACAGATACACATGGGCCATTCTTGCATAGTGGTAAGAAAGTACTCCTATGCTGGTAGATGTAAGGGTTGAGCCATTCTCACATAGTGGTAGGAAAGTCCTCCTATGGTGTAGATGTAAGGGATGAGCCATTCTCACATGGTGGTAGGAAAGTCCTCCCATGGTGTAGATGTAAGGGTTGGGGCCATTCTTACATGGTGGTAGGAAATTTGTCCCATGGTAAGATGTAAGGGCTGGGGCCATTCTGACATTGTGGTAGGTTGGTCCTCGCATAGTCGTTGATGTAAGTGCTGGGCCATTCCGACATGGTGGTAGGTTGGTCCTCCCATGGTCGTTGATGTAAGTGTTGTGAGCCTTTCTTGGATGGTCAGAGGAAAGTCCTTCCATGCCAGTGAGTGTAAGTGCTGAGCCTTTCCTGAATGGTAGTAGGAAAGTTTTCCCATGTCGGTTGATGTAAGTGTTGTGTCTCACATGCTAGTAGGAAAGTCCTCGCATGTTGGTAGACTGGGTCTCGTATGGTGGTAGGAAAGTCCTCCCATACTGGAGACATTGTGATGTGCATTTGGGTTGTGCTCCGTGGATGATGACGATGATTTGAAGATGATGATGTGATAGTATGGTACACAGGTTTTGCGAGGCATATGATCAGTCCTGATATGCTCTTGCAGGTTTTACAGAAGCAGTGTAATCAGTCCTGGGAGATCTTGCAGGCTTTGCAGAGGCAGTGTAATCAGTCCTGAGGTGTACCTACTTGATGGTTTGCTTGCAGAGATGTTGAAGACCTACATGGAGGCTAGGCCTACATCAAACATGAAAAAGGGCTAGCTCTGTAGATGATGAAGACCTGCAGGTGGTGGGCCTACATCCAATATGAAAAAGGACTGGCTCTGTAGAACTTCCTATGACGAGTAGATTGGAGATTGATTGAGATAGCAGCAACAGTGACGATGACGATGATTCGATGATGATGGATTGATCATGATGATCTAGTGACGATGATCCAGAGAAGAAGACTTGTGCTAGCAGATCTGTGTCGAGAAAAAACTTCCAAGTTAAGAGGGAGTGTTGATGTATATGTAATTTCGGAATGTATTTCACCTATGTATATTGTACTCCTATAGAGATGGTATTATTCCTCTATATGGAAGTGTCGTCATTTGTATTAACAAGTGTCGCAAGTGTCGTAACTTGCTGTGATGGGTTATTAGACCACCAAGTGTGGGGTCAGCCCTGATTAGTATAACCACGGGTTATTAGACTGAGTTAGACAAGTCGGCCCTGCTAGGTTATTAGGCAGGTCAGGTCATGTATAAATAGAGTGTGGGAGATACTCTATTTTATCATCTCATTATTCACTTCTACACTACTCGGAAAGTGGCGCATAAGTGAGGAGGAGGTTCAGCTACTAGGAGAAGACTATCTCTTGTACTTGGTTGTATCGTTGCTCTTTCTATCTCTGAGGAAGTTGTGGGGTTTTTCACCTTTATGGTTTTCCCCAGTGAAACTTTGTGTCTCTATTGTCTCATGTGATTGATTGGTGTGATTGATATGCATTTTTATACTTGATATGTTGTACATGTTATTCTCTTAGTAAAGATCCTAGAGTATATTGAATTAATGATCAAAATCTAACATATATGTCTCATAGATGTATTCATTATTTGGCTCATCAGGGTCCTCTAGATGATACTTCCTTCTTCTTTCCCTATATAGCTTAACATGAGCATCTTTTGAAGTTGGGATCATACCATAGGCCCAATCCATTTGAGTAGACCCACCAATAGATGCAACTGATTTCCTTGAAAACAACATTCCCCATCTATCAAGCACATCTATGACTACTACGTCCATGGTTACTCTGATATCACGGTATGCAAATAGTTTGACTGTGAAATTCAAAACTATACCGATGACATCAATTTCTCGAGAGTCCATGGCACACACATTTTGATATGACCTAGTGACTGCTAGACCCATTTGCTCCATGAATTTATTAGTCATGATATTAGATGATGCACCTGAATCAAACATGTAATTATGCAACAAATTATCATTTGCAATCAAGGATATGTAGAAGGAAGGACGGTCTTCTTTATTAGGATCCCTACTATGCAAAATAATAGGATCATCCTCGCTAGAGTTACTTTTCTTCTTATAACTACTTTATACAGACTTGTTCACAATAGTTTCATTTGATTTACTGGCCAATTTCTCCTTAGGATTTTCAATAATCACTTCCTTAGGTTTTTCAACAACTATTTCTTTAGGATTTTCAACAATGTTCTCCTTAGGTTCCTCTAGGTTTTCATGAAAACATCTCTTTGACTAGGAATTTTAACGATCTTAGTTACTTGGACATAAATTTTAGCACTTGACAACCAATTACCCAAATCAAAATTTAGATCTATAGTCGGAGTATTTTTTACCTTCGTGTTGCAGCTACAACCTGATCCCCAAATTTTCTTATAAAATTGTAGGGCACCTCCTTTATTCTGAATTTACTCAGAGTTTGTTTCATCTTTTATCTGCTTACTTTGTTTGACACTTAGAATTTTTCTTGAAATCAAAATATTTCACTTTTCTTTGTGGGAGCACAATTCATTTCTTCACCGAAATGGTCAGAGTAGTTGCTAGTTTAACGCCTAAAACACATAGACTTTTGGAGAGAATTGCATTTTGGAGAAACCTTGAATGTTCCTCCGAAATGGTCAGAGGACATAGGAAAAGAGCCCGATTGGATGAGTTATCCATTTTTCTGTCGAAATGATTGGAGGATTTTTCCATTTTAAGCCAAAATGATCATAAAAGTATTAAGTCTTTTTCTATTTTTTGATGAAGAAAACTGAATCGACGCTTTACCCGATCTCCACCGAAACATAATCGACGCCGAAAATAATCGGTGGAAAATGGAAATGTCAACCGAAAAGGGAGTCGATAGAAAATGAAAAGCAATCCGGAAAAGAACGAGGAAAAATAAGAAAGAACATTGAAACAGTATCAGAATAAAAATGAAAAGACGCCGAAAGATTTCGCTGTGAAATGAAAAGTCCACCGACATAGTTTTGAATAGGCTATCAGTGTAAAACAAGAAACATGTCCGAGATGGGTAAGTGGACCCCATTTCACACATATGTCAAGACACATTTAATGCTAGGTTTGGGTGGGTGTATATAAGGTTCTTAACCCCATTTTCACAAACATTGTTTGTAACTGTATTTGCAGAACACTCACCGGACGCTAAAGAACCCCGTTGGATTTTCTTTTCAGCCACTCCTATGCTGCCAGGTAGGTGTCTTCTAGTTTTGTTTCTTTTGTCTAGAATATGAGGGAATTTAGTTTATAGTTGTATCTTATTAATTTTTCTTTTGCCCTATATTTCGAAAACAGCCTTGAGCCTCCAACCATATATACATTGTTTTAAGAATTAAGAGGGATCATGGCCAACAATTTTCGAGCAAGTGAGGCCCGATTGACCATTGGTTGGCTATTCCACATGCTCGTAACTTTCCCTAGTTTCATTCTTAAGTATCGGTTAGGGAAAATATTCCAAGGAGGGAAGGGCATTTAACCCTCAGTGTCATAAGTTAACCTGATTGCTTATACTTATACTTTCTATGTGGATACTTATGTTAAAAAACCACCCATGAAGGTATGGAAGACTCGTAGGGGTATGCAAATTAGATAGTAGGAGTCACATATTTGATGCTTTCATGTAGAGTATCGGACTTGTATCTGGTGAAGAGCTAACACGGAAACCCATACTTGATGAACGCGTTTTTTGTGGGATATTTTTGAGTCATTGAAGCCCCTATTTTTGAGCTCGCTTAGTAATCAATAAGGTTTTGACACTTTTGGACTCTCCTACCATTATTATTAGAGAATATAGTGGTTCATTTGAATCTTCCCTTACAATGGTTTATTTCCTTTAGAATGAGCGGCGGTGGCCACCAATCCCAGAGATATATAAAAAATTTGATCATTAATGCGATAAAGTATTAAAAAAATGGATTGCTTCGTAAGAATGTGGCTTAAATGAAGTTGTTTTTTTTTAGGGTTACCTTCGCCATTGGCAGTTTGTTTTTAGGGTTACCCTCGCCATTGGCAGTTTGTTTGATATTTTAGTTTTCCTTATTAGAAATGTTTTATTTACATCACAAGTCAATCAGATACTCTGCTTAAAGAATGGACTGGAATGTTTAAATGGATAGTTAATATGGCATATGAAGGATTTTAGGGAATAAGAACAAATTGCTTGACAGTGTGGTGCCAAGAGTAAAGATAATAGTTGCATTTCAAGTCCTGATAATCTGCACATATCTAGCCCTAAGTGAAATAAAATTTTAAGTTTGGATAAGATTTCGATTACTAAAGCTAGTGAAAGAACAAAGAAATCTATGTGGCGGTGTGTTAGATAATCCTCACGACAAATCACTTAGAACCAAATACACTTGATGTCATGGAAGTATGAATCTCCTGTTTTGAAAAAATATTGACAAATCATATATCTTCAATGTATATTATGTTCATTATCATTTTGCTTGGAAGTATTTTTAACATTGAATTATTCTTATACATTTACATTTGATTTATGTTCACCTTAGGACTCGAAGATGCAAAGAAGAGCTACTAAATGCAAACCCAAGGTAGCAGAATCAGATTCTGACATGGAGGTTGTTCCAGAAACCCTGATGGAAACCGTGTCTGAGGATACCAGAGCAGTGACTGGGAGTGTCCCTGAATTTAAATGGGGTGAACTATATCACCTCATCCGAGATTAGAACATGCCATATGCATCCATTGAATAGATGATAGTGTATCCAATATTAAAAGATTCGGTCTCCATAAAGCTGCCACCCAACTAGAGCTTTTCCCATGTTCAGAAGAAATTGGCGGGATTCTACCTCATATAGATGTTGGAACACGGATCATATCTAGGGAGAATGGAGAAGGATTCACTTTGTTTCAACCTGACCATGTTAGTGCAACATACAAGTTACATTCCCCTAAATTTACGATGATAGATGACTGGATAAGGGGAGTCAACATAGATCACTTTGAATATTCTAAGAAAATGTTGATTCCTGGAAACCAGCTGAGGAAAAGGGAAAGTGGGGAATATGATACTCATGTTGATGTATATGTAACTTCGGAATGTATTTCACATATATGTATATTGTATTCCTATAGAGATGTTATTATTCCTCTATACGGAAGTGTCGTTATTTATATTGTAAGTGTCGTAACTTATACTTGATGGGTTATTAGACCACCTTGTTGGGGTCGGCCCTGTATAAGTCATGTGGGTCAAAGGGTTATTAGACCACCCTATTGGGGGTCGGCCCAGTCAGCATTATGTTATGTGGTTAAGTTCGAGCCTACATGAGTTAGGTAAAAAGGCAAGTCAAGTCAAGTATAAATAGAGTGCGGGAGGCACTCTATTTACTCACTCACTTCTCACACATGCACTCAAGGAGGAGTGGCGCACTTATGGAGGAGGAGGATCTGCTACTAGGTTATGTCTATCTCTCATGGTTGGTTGTATCATTGCTCTATCTATCTCTGAGGAAGTTATTGGGGTTTTTCACCTTTATGGTTTTCCCCAAGTAAATCTTTGTGTCTCTTGTGTGCTTGCATTATTGTCTCCATGATTGATATATTGTAGATATGCTGTACATGTTGTTCTCTCAGTCAAGATCCTAGATCAGATTGAAGTAAATTCTGAAAATTTAACAACTCAGAATTTGAAAACATCATTCTGAATCATAGCTCTAATGTTGAGCAGAATATTTGGCAGGGCAAATGGGAATATCTATAAGTTCAGTTGGGTGCCCCTCATGTATCATATCTACTCCCACGATAATGTCTTCAATTTTCAGGACATTATCTCAGAGAGTATGGCATCAATGATAGCAGCAGCCCAAGGAGAGATGACCCAAAAGAAAAATGAGTTCTACATGTCTTCCTACGTTATTGATTGCACCTTGATTACACACCCATTCCACAAGTTGGGATGCTATTGGATCTTGGCTGAGACTCCACTATATGTGGCTTACCAAATAATGTGGGCACACAAGTATGCAAGCTTATACAAGATTAGCTGTAAGGAATTCATAATTCCGCTATATTGGCTAATATTTAATGAAGAACCTTATTTCTTGTTGGAAAACAAAATGGCCGTCATCTATTAATATGGACATTTCTACTTTGATCTAGAAGGAACATATATTAGAATGTATGGGGGTACCAAAGCTCTGTCACTAATGCCAAGGTACGCAATAGATTATGTAGTACACAAAGAAGTGGTAAGACACATCTTTGTGAATGGAGTAGGCCATTTTTTAAATGAACATAAGAAGGCTTCCTTCCCACCACTTCCCTTTTTCATTGGGGCGTATAAATTCCCTAAGGTGAAAGGAGAAGAGGTTTTTGTAAAAGACTTGGAAGCATTTCACTTTGGACAGAAGATTTTTGTAAGAAATGACAAACTACAAAAGGTTGCTCAACATTGTGCGTCATGCAAAATTCACTTTGAATACACAAATAGCTTCCTTAAGGATGAGGAAGTATATTGAAGGGAAAATAACATGACATATTTGTAAACGATTTGGCCAGAAAAGTGGTGCAGGTTCCAGTCATACTATGGATGGTGCTAAAGAGCAGAATTGCAAAATTCTAGAGAAGAAGTTGTGGCAGGAGAGGAAGCAGAAAGACTACGAGCAGAAGAAGCAGAAATACATAAAAGGGTAGAGGAAGATAAAAGGAAAGAAGAAGAAGCAAGGAAAAAGAGAGAAGAAGAACATAATAAGAAAGAGGAAGAAGCATAAAAAGAGAGGCTCAGTAAAGAAATGCAATAAGCAACGGATATAGCAGTAGAGTTGGAGAGACAAAGGGAAGAATAAGATAAGCTCAAGAAAGATGCAGAAGACGAAGAAGCAGAAGAAAGAGACTATAGTCTTCAAGACATGGATATAGATCTCCCCGAAATCTCTTGGATTCCACTTAAGGGAGGCCACCTTCAATTTGTTGAGCTCGAGCTCACTCCTTTTACTCCTTCAAAGCAACATTCAGTAGAAAAAATGGATACGATAGTCTTTGACCCCAAAAGGAAGACAATTTCAAGGAGAACAGAAAAAGGCTGAAAAATGGGCGCACAACCAGATGTGGTGACTATTTAGGAAAAAACCATAATGGAAGTCACTCATAAGGATCCCAAGTTCACTGCATCAGTCAAGATAGCAGCTGCTCAAGAAAATGCCGACAATGTTGATAAACTGATGAATGACGTGGAACACAACAGAGGAAAATTGTTGAAGCTGAAAGATAACTTAGTAAAAGCGAGAGGTGAAGGGATTGAGTTAAAGAAGAAACATCATGTAGTAATAGCTTAAATGGATAAGTTTCTGTTCGACTACCAGAACTTAGAAAATGAAAAGGATTTTTTGAATGTACAACTTGTCTTTATGGAAGTCAAGCGAAGTGACTTCGAATCTCGCATCAATGAGTTGCAGGAAAAGGAAATGAGGTCAAACTAGCAAGTGGAAGCTTTGATCAATGAAAAAAAATCTCTACAAGCACACATTGAAGAGATGATAATTGAAAAGGAAGCTTTGCAGTATTAGGTGAGTGAGTTGGTTAGATATAAGGAATCTCTCTTAGAATAGGTAGACATGGATAAAAATTAGAAGTTAGATATGACTCCATTCCATGAGCAGGCCAGCAAGATACAAGAACAAATCTGTCATTCATAGGAATTGTTGGCTGGAGAAGTTTATAAAATGTAGAATATGATAGACAAGTTGAAAGATATTTCTGCAGGCGCCTTTGTTGTTAGACAAAAAATGAACAGTATGTTTCCCAAAATAAAAAATTTGATGAGCTGGAAGAGAGAACATCCAGTTTTTCCATATCATTTGCTGAACAAATCAGATGCAGAGCTCAAGCTTGATATAGCTCTTTTGGATAATTCCAGAAAAGAAGCTAGAAAAATACCAGCAGAAGTGCCGAAATCTATCACAAAGTGTGAAGAAATCTACAAGAATATTTGTCAAGTGCATGAGAGATTCCATATACCAATTTCCCATGATATGTACAAGTTACCCATCCAGGACCAGCACACAGCAGAATTGAAAATTTTCCTAAAGGAAGAGTTGGAGTACATAAGGATGTTGGATGCATTGAATGAAGAAGACCTAAAACAACACATAGGGAAAGAATCTATAAATGCATATATTTTGGAATAAAATTATAGAATGACTGATAGGGGACTAATAAATGTGGGAAAAGAGTTATCCACTCATGATATTTCTTTAAAGTTATTAGCACCTTTACAATGTAATATAATATTTCAAGAAACAGACTTGTGGGATAATTATATTTCCATCCTGGAGGTCCCACCACCTGAGTAATATTAATCTGTAAATAATTTTCTTTTTTTATTTGTGCAAACACAAGAGACATTTAGAGAATAAAACACATCAGTTCTTAATGTTTGATATACACACCAATGCGTAACGTTCATATATATGCACCAGTGTGTAATGTTAGTACAGCCGCACCAATGTGACATATATTATTAAAATCACCACATATGATTCTTTGAAGAATGGGTACAAATATGATTCTTTGAAGAATGGGGACAATTATGTAGCAACAAAGACAACATCCCAATCGAGTCTTCCACACTATCCATCAACATTATTTATCAAAATTTAAATCATGATGAAACTTTAAAACATTTAAAATTAAGTTTAAATGTTATTTCCAGGTTACATGTAGCTTCTTCCATCTAGTTGTTGAATGCTCAACTTCAAACACATCCACAACATATAGCTTAACTTTGAATTTCCTCGATAATCTATGGACCCAAATACAATAACTCATATCTAAATTCATACGTGGATAAAATTGCACAACAAACTTAAGCCTCTAATAAAGTCAATAATGAAAGCTCATTCGATTATTAACTAAATGATACTATATATCAAGATATGGATGAATACTCCACTCAAGATCAATTTCTTTATTTTTTTTTAAATTCAAATATAACTTATTTATAAAAAAATAATTGAAAATAATTTTGTTAATGTTTAGTAATTTGTTTCAATACTACAATAGTTGATTTTTTTGTTACGATGTGACTTTGCAATGGGTTGTATTGATTTTATAAAATTTATTAAAACTATAATTATAGGCTTTGGATCTCCTAGTAATTATACAATTACTCTAGTATTAACTACGGATATGTAATCTATTATTGATAACATGATTGATATGATCTAATACTTAAATTCTTATTTTCTAGCATGGATGCATTTGAGAAGAAGACTTAAATTCTCATTTCATAGGATGGTTTCATTTTCATTACTACTCTTCCTTTCATAATAGCATCCCCTTTCTTGGATTTGTAGATGGGAATTTTCTTCATCATTGTATGCTAGAGGCCATTGGGATATTGTGCAAGCCTTCCAAATTTTGCTTCACAACCTTGTCTTCTTTCAAAGTTCAAATTATCAAAAACCATGTTTTGCAAAGCCATTTCTAGTTTATTGTATACAACAATTATCACTTGTTGGATGGGACATGTGCTATAATGTAAGGTGGTTTCACTACTAGCCATGTCATGATTTCATCAACTATGGCTAGTTTGAGTGTTTGGAGGCTTGGAGTAGAATTGAACGAGATTCTACATCAACATATTATTGGAGGAGAATGGTACAACACAAATGCCAAACTCTGAGAAGAGAGTGCGTGACATTTTCAAGTTATATACACACTCTTTTGCTATAGATATATGTTTCAATTTTTGGTTAGAAAAATTATCCAAATGAAGGGATTTGAAGAGAAAAATTCTCAAAATAATGTGACTTGATATCTCTTTATCCTAGGTTAAATTTGATGGAGAGTTTGTATTATATTGACAAATGTGATCCATAAACACCAAGAGTCTATATCTTTCCACTCTTTGCTAGAAGGTTATAACCAATAATTACATGTGATGCACGATGCAACCCTAAGTGCGGAGAATTAATTGAAAATCGCCTCTAGTAAGCTTGTATCCTGGTTGCAAATAAAACATTAGTTGATAATATGGTGTGGTAAGCTAGTAACCTGGTAGAAAATAAATGCATTAATGATGGTTGTGTTCTAGTACGCTGTTACAGTTGAAATTGATTAACAACATGCTTCAAATGGTTAATGTAGCTTGACAACTATTCCTTCTCAAATACCAATCAATCTATGTGTAAGGTCAATAAGTAATGTATTAATAGAGAATGCAATGATATAATATGGAATTAAATTGTGCATCGAATGATCATAAATTAGAATTAGAATCGATTCACATTTTTTGCACTGGTTTATGAATTAATGTAGTTCACTGATTGGAATTGGGGGATATGGATTCAGAATTGTGGTTAATCAAATGGTTATTGGAATTTGGAAATGTGACTATGAATGTGGATTTGGAACTATGGTTAATCAAATGATTATTGGATTTTGGAAATGAGATTATGAAAGTTGAAAGTTTGGAACTTAAGTGATTTTAAACTTTAAAATTTTGTTTTCCATTATTTTAATTTCCAAACTCCTTGTCTCTACTTAGGTTGTGCCTACTTCCACCGTCACTTTAGATTCTCAAGCCTATCTCAATTTCATATTTCTACCTTGTTTTATGTTTTAGTATGTAGTGCCCCTAGACTTGTGTAGACATTGAGGGCACCTGCTGAGTGACCCGGCTGATTGAAAATTTAATTAAATAACCTTTTGACCTTATTTTTGAGGATGTGTATCTGAACTGTTGAGGTAAATAAATAATTGCATATGTTAAACGATTAACTATGACTATGGAAAATTATGTTGATGGATAATGCTTAATGACTAGCTGTATGGTGATTATGTATTTGGCGACGAAAGATATATTGGATAAGATAAATGAGCAGTTTGAATAAATCATAAATGTTTAACAATACTAGAGTTAGAAACCAGATGATGATTGTTGAGAACAGTGCTACTAATAATTTGTTGTGAGAAGTGTGTGTAGAAACAAGTGAGACGGTTCACCAACGGACACACAAAGGAACATGAAGGGTCGTAGAGTACGGGTAAATCACACACAGGGGAAGCGATGACGATGTCGATTCCCGACAAGAATACCACGCATGAGCAGATAAGCATTGATCCGCTTGCTCAAGAGGAATGCGTGAGGGCGTACGAGGTGGGCCACGACGGAGCTGGTCACGTACGAGTTGAGGGGCGCGCAGTGAGAACGAACTCACTCCTCAGCGCCATTAGTCCCTAGATAGCATGTAGACGGAGGATGGATGGTAACGATTCCTAAAATCCCTACAAGAGTTCCCGCAAGTCAAAACGGAAATATGGTGGCAGAAGGACCCAACGATGAGGTACCCTGTCGAGAACGGAAAGAATGGACGCAAGGACCCAACGAGGTGGTACCGTGCCAAGGAATGGAAACCATGGATGATTGGACCCGACGGAGTGGTGCCATGTCAGAGAATTAAAAATTAAGGAACCAGGAGCCCAACGACGCGGCACCGTGATCCTAGTGAGTTTGATTGTTAAATTAAAATGCATAAAAACTTAGGAGAATAACTCTAGATTATTACTTAGCAAATGCATAACCATAGCTTAGACATTTGCACATGAATAGTTATTTTTGTTGAGCATTTAAAATAATAGAAATTATTATTTAGGAGCAAAATAGATTAGACACCTAGTCAACTAAAAGCTAGGAGTTGATTAAAATATCTGGGGGACAAACTAGAGCAAACTTAGGGATGTAGGTGTACTTCCCAGAGAAACTGACACTTGGATGGGTGAGTGTTTTAATTAATTAAATAATTAAAAATATCTAATTATGCATGAAGCGACATGTGTCGCATGAGATTTTCCTTTATAAGGAAAGCTTGGGGAATGGGTAAAGGGCCCATAATTTGGACGATTGTCGTAATTTTCGAGAGCCTCAAAGACTTGCTGCTATTTAAAGGGTTTGGCTAAGAAATCCTGGTGGGAGGGGGAAATCCCAAGCTGGATTTCTGAGATACGTGTGTGAACTCTACGACCCGAACTGCTCGGGGGTTCGAGAGGAAGGAGAGTACTCTCAGAAAGGTTGGGAGGTTAACCGAGGTGTCTGTTGGTGACGGTGGAGATTGGCAGAGGATCTATAGCTGTGCTTCTTCTTCAACTTAGCAAAAACTGCTTGATTACCTTGGTCAGGTCAGTAATGAAAAGAATTCTCTTACTCTCATTTTCATTTTTATGCTAACCATAGTCGATTCCAATTTGTAATGAAATATTTGTGAATTCTGGTATTTCGTGAATCATCAATCCTAAAAAGAAAATGACAGAGATGATGTATGCTGCTATTATGATTTCTGTATAAGTTAAGGTACTCAGAAATAATAGTAGACAGAAATTTCAGACATGTACGGTATGCTCATCTTAAATTTCATACTGCTCGGATCTGCTGGATAGTAAATAAATCCGTATCTCCCTTCAGATAATTCTGTCAATATTTTGATTTTAATCCTGAGTTAATAGATCTGGAATTTCCGTCAGTTATTTCTGCCAAATTTATTTTTATCCTGAATAGATAGAACTGTATTTCCCTTCAGATATTTCTGTCAATATTTTGTTTTTAATCCTGAGTTAATAGATCTGGAATTTCCGTCAGTTATTTCTGCCAAATTTATTTTTATCCTGAATAGATAGAACTGTATTTCCCTTCAGATATTTCTGTCAATATTTTGTTTTTAATCCTGAGTTAATAGATCTGGAATTTCCGTCAGTTATTTCTGCCAAATTTATTTTTATCCTGAATAGATAGAACTGTATTTCTCTTCAGATATTTCTGTCAATATATTTTTTTATCCTGAGTAAATAGATCCGTATTTCCCTTCAGTTATTTCTGTCATTGTATAGGGATCCTGAGTAACTTTACAATTCTCGGGCTAAGAACAGTAGTGTCTCTCACGATCGACTATTTAGGCGATCGAGGGGAGCCTTGCGTAATTGAATTGATGTGTTTTTAGCAAATTATAAAGTTCTGGGTTGGACGTTTCTAGTGTTGAACCCAGATCGATGTTAGTAATTACTCCGATGATCTTGAAACCCTACGATCAAGCCTGTACATCTATTACAGAGCTTATCCCATTTAGATCTGAACGTTCCAATAAACGTAATTCTTTAAGATGCAAGTATTTGATGTCTAAGCATTACTAGATGCAATGTGATGAACAGGAAGTTATAGAAAAATATTAATTATCTGTCTAAATTATTTATGTTGGGTAATACATGAATCATTTCGATCTGGAGGAATTGTAGGACCAACCAGTAATTATTGGACATGGTAATACATAGTATGTCTGGATCGACTCTGCACTATCAATTACAAAGTTCGATCTTCAGACTCGGATGGGCTAATTAATTCATCGAATGCTCAATCTCCATAATCAGAGTTCGACACCCCTTAGCTTTGGATTTAGAACTGGTTCTCTTAAATGATGGATTCGTCTTTGTTAAGGAATACACCGGTTCAACAATCGATCCTTAACCTCGACTGTATGAATCTAAAACCCAAAACGCAGTCTGTGTAGAATGAAGTGTAGACTCAGCTTTCAGTCGTTGATTCGGTTGCTGGTAACTCTAACAAAAAAAAAAAAATACGAACCTATGATTTAGAAAGGTACTGATCCACATATCCTTTGTGCTGGTGATGCGGGGGATCAGATCACATTCAAACCTCTGTGACGCGTCTCTGTCATATCGACTTACCAATCCCATTACTTAGTGCACATACTGAAACGCCATGTGAATCTGTTCTGTTGTTTTAATTTGTTAAATTACTGACTGTTCTTAAATCACATCTCAGTCGCCAGCCATGTGAATCTGTTCTGTTGTTATAATTTGTTAAATTACTGACTGTTCTTAAATCACATCTCAGTCGCGAGCCATGTGAATCTGTTCTGTTGTTATAATTTATTAAATTACTAACTGTTCTTAAATCACATCTCAGTCGCCATAAATTAATGAGGAGAAGTTTCTGTTTTTTTTTCTTTTACTTAAAACCCTTTTGTTTTATTGTATTTGATTATCCCTTACCGAGAGGCGAATCATGACTACAATCACCCTTGATGGCAACTTGGTCCATTGTAGCTATGTATAATGTATGTAATCCATCTCTGTCATGCTTGACTGTCAACTCACTTACAATAACCACTTCTCAGTCATTCGACAGAGATACTTTCTTGTGAGTCGCATTTAGTAATCGGTTGCCTTGTAACTACCCAGGTGGCACTCGTAATTGAGATTAAGGCGGATCCAATAGTAGTTGTTTTAACCGTTTCCGTCTTAGTCCATTATTGTCACACTCCGGTTGCATCCTCCTTACTAGTGGTTATCTTCACGTCATAATAATATCTTGACTTTACTTAGAAATCGGAACTGGTTTAGATGTAACCTTCCCTTTTTGTATCAAACGGAATGCTCGAGAACGTTCCCTTAGTTTCAATAATTCTAGATTTTAATGTGCATTATAAGTGCGTGATTATGTAGGTAGATAGCATGCATTTCCTTAGTCAATGTGCTTTTTAATTACAATAATGTGCTTAAGGGATAGACGGAATGTAATTTCAGAATTTAATTACTTTCATATGAAAAAGACGGATGGTATGTGGTTATAGAATTGAATTGCACTTTATATTATACAAATATGTAATTTCAGAATTTAATTACTTTCATATGTAATTTCAGAATTTAATTACTTTCATATGAAAAAGACGGATGGTATGTGGTTATAGAATTGAATTGCACTTTATATTATACAAATATGTAATTTCAGAATTTAATTACCTTCATATGAAAAAGACGGATGGTATGTGGGTATAGAATTGAATTGCACTTTATATTATACAAATATGTAATTTCAGAATTTAATTACGTTCATATGAAAAAGATGGATGGTATGTGGTTATAGAATTGAATTGCACTTTATATTATACAAATATGTAATTTCAGAATTTAATTACTTTCATATGAAAAAGATGGATGGTATGTAGTTATAGAATTCAATTGCACCTTATATTTATAAAAATATGTAAAAGATGGGTGGAATAGAGATATAGAACCTAATGGTACGACATACTTACATGAATATGTCTAATGGAAGAATGGAATATAATTATAAAAGTATAGTTGTGTGATTTGTCTATACGAACAGGTGTAATAGATGATTGGAATCTAATTATACACTTAGTGATGTTTCTTTTATGAATATGTATAGTAATTGGGGAAATATGATAAGAATAGAATCTAATGGTACGACATACTTACATGAATATGTCTAATGTAAGAATGGAATATAATTATAAAATTATAGTTGTGTGATTTGTCTATACGAACATGTGTAATAGATGATTGGAATCTAATTATACACTTAGTGATGTTTCTTTTATGAATATGTATAGTAATTGGGGAAATATGATAAGAATAGAACTATCTCTCTTTAATGGTTAAATAACAAATGTTAATTATAGAGTTTAGTTGATTATGTAAATTTGTTATGTCATTCAGCTAATTAAAAAAAAAAAAAAAAACTTTGCTTACATTGACGTGCGCTACAATTTGGTATCAGAGCGAGGTCGAACTTAGTTCGGACCTAGACAATTCCGCGCGAAACAGTTTATGATGTTTAGTTGACTAATAAATTTCATTTTACATCACAGACTTTGTCATGGATCGAAGAACTCGCCAGGGTAGAGCCGGAAGGGGACGAGGACGAGCTGCACGCCCGTCAACCCCAACAACCCCTATGGATAATCCTCCAAGAGCTGAGGAAACCATAAACTTACCTGCGGACGAGGTCATGATAATGATGAGAAACTACCACAGAATGACAGAAGCGTTGATGACACGACTTGACCGTGAGAACGTTGGTTCTCAAGTCACTGCAGTACCGCGGATGCCACCTCCAGTCAACATACATCGAGAGTTAGAAAAGGTGAAGTTTCCTGAATTTTGGGGTTCCACTGAGGGGACCGCCGCAGAGGCATGGCTAGAAAACATGGCCATGTGTTTTTCTTTGAGAGACTACACGTCTAACATGAAGGTACGGATGGCGATACTACAACTGAAGGGGGAAGCCCTTCTTTGGTGCAAGACCTTGCGACCTCAGCTAGGTCTAGAGCTTGAGGAGATATCTTGGGAATTGTTCGATGAACATTTTCGTCAGCATTACCTATCAGACGAATTCATTGAGCGACAGCTGAATGATTTCCATGCACTAAAACAAGGACTACGGACAATACAAGAGTACGAAATCCGTTTCATGGAGTTACTAAGGTATGCACCCCATGTTGCCACGGAGAAATTAAAGGTCAATAAGTTCATCTTTGGATTAAACCCAGTCATACGGGACAAGGTTCGTATTTTGACACCTTCTACTTTGCACGATGCGGTCCAGAAGGCCCTCATAGCGGAAGAAGAGCTTCCCGGCAAAATACTGCAAAATAAGAACTTTACGAGTACAGACCGAGGAAGTCAACCTTCGCATGCACCCAAACATCAGTATGGGAATAAGAATTTTGGAAGGAGACCTTTCAATGGAGGGTCTAATAGAGATGACAGAACACCATACCGACCGCCACCACGGAATGATCATGCAAAGCCTTTTGCAAAACCGGCGCAGTTTGGACCAAGAAGAAATGATGCACCTGCCAAAAACAAAACAAGAGGGCCCAAAGCAGGATGTTGGAGGTGTGGAGGACCACACTTCCAAAGCGAATGTCCTCAGCAGGACCGGGGAAACCAAAGAGCCCAGGCACCGCGACAAACTACCGCAGCTGATTTAGGACGAGCGCATCGTATACACGCTGCCGTCAACAACCGCCAAGCTGAACATCAGTCCACCGTCCTCGAGACTACAGGTAAGATACATGGTAATGTATTTTCCTTGCTTATAGACCCTGGAGCTACTGAAAGTTTTATTTCCTTGAAAGTTGTAGAAAATAATAAAATGATGGCAATAAGTCAAGATGATTTCGACACTGTCGAGATGGCATCCGGTAGTGTCCAGAGTGTGGGTCTTAAGGTAGAGAACTGTGAAGTCGACCTAGGAGTATGTTCTTCTAGAATATCCTTTTATGTCACGGAATTGGGTACATATGATCTAATCCTGGGGATGGATTGGCTGGAAGCACACTCGGCGGTGATGGATTGTCGAAGTAAGGAACTAACTTTCATCGACGATGAAGGTTACAAGAGGATGTTAACTGGGAAGAAAAAGAAAGTTTCCTTGAGAATGATATCGGCTATGCAGCTGAAGAAGAGCATGAGAAAAGGGTGTCAATTGTATGCGGTGATTGCATTGAACAAGGAAGGAGATAAGGTAGAAGTAGTTAACCACCCCTTGTTCTCAGAATTCATGGACGTGTTTCCTGACGCATTACCCGGATTACCGCCACAGCGTGAACTGGATTTCACCATAGAACTAAAACCTAGAACCGAGCCCATAGCTAGAACTCCTTACCGAATGTCAGTACCAGAATTGAAGGAATTGCAAATTCAACTACAAGAGTTGTTAGATTTAGGACTGATCAGACCTAGTGTGTCTCCTTGGGGAGCACCTGTTATTTTTGTAAAGAAGAAGGATGGGTCTTGGCGCTTGTGCATTGACTACCGTCAATTGAACAAGGCGACCGTAAGAAATCAGTATCCCCTACCCAGAATAGATGACCTCTTTGACCAGATGAAGGGTGCGACGGTATTCTCAAAAATCGACCTAAGGTCGGGATACCACCAGTTGAGGATCAAGGATGAAGATATCCCCAAGACAGCATTTAAAACTAGATTTGGACACTACGAATTTGTCGTAGTACCTTTTGGCTTAACAAATGCACCCAGTGTATTTATGAACCTGATGAATGGTGTGTTTCGGCAACACCTTGACAAGTTTGTACAAGTATTCTTAGATGACATTCTGATTTATTCAAGAACACCGGAAGAACATGAGGAACACCTGAGGATAGTCCTAAAATGTTTAAGAGATAATCACCTTTATGGAAAATTATCAAAGTGTTCGTTCTTCCAGAAGGAGATTCATTATCTTGGACACATCATATCCGGCGAAGGGATAGCTGTAGATCCGGCCAAGATTGAAGCCATTTGGGACTGGCCGGCACCCACAAACGTACATGAGGTACGAAGCTTTATGGGGCTTGCTGGGTATTATAGACGTTTTGTGGAAGGCTTCTCTAGAGTAGCAGGACCTATTACTGAATTGCAAAAGAAGAACCGTCCTTTCATTTGGACGGAGAAATGTGAAGAGGCCTTTGTTAAATTAAAAGAATTACTGACTACAGCACCAATCTTAAGAGTTCCCGATATGGATAAAGATTTCCTAGTGTGCACGGATGCTTCAAAGGATGGTGTTGGTTGTGTATTGATGCAAGATGGAAGAGTAATTGCGTACACGTCCAGAAGACTTAGGCCGCATGAAGAGAACTATGCAACCCATGATATGGAGATGACTGCAGTGATGCATGCTTTGAGGTTATGGAGACACTATCTGGTAGGGAGAAAGTTTGAGTTAAAGACTGACCATTGTGGCTTACAACACATCTTCACTCAAAGCGACCTTAATGCAAGACAGAGAAGATGGTCGGAAGTACTCAGTGAGTATGACTTCGACATAACTTATGTGAAAGGGACCTTAAACAAAGTGGCAGATGCACTTAGTCGTAGACCTAGGATATTCTCTGTCATACCATTAAAGACCCACTTAAGAGAAAAGATCTTGACACTACAACAAAAGGACACATGGTATAATGAAGTAAAAGCTGAGTTGGAGAATGAACAGATGAGGATACCCAAGTTTGAAGGGTACTCTTTGGACATGGATGGTTTATTACGGTATAACCGTCGCATGTATGTTCCTGATAATGAAGAAATTCGAGGTTTAATATTGTCTGAGGCTCACCGAGCCGTCTATAGAGCACATCCTGGAATAAAAAAGATGTACGCAGATTTGAAACCTTTGTTCTTTTGGCATGGTATGAAGAGGGATGTGGTGAGTTTTGTGGCAAAGTGTATGGAGTGCCAGATGGTAAAGGCGGAACATCGACACCCAGCCGGATTACTGCAACCACATGCAATCCCAGAATCAAAATGGGAGGTTATTTCTATGGATTTTATAGTAGGGTTGCCCTTAACCAACAGGAGACACGACACAATTTTTGTGGTCGTTGACACTCTTACCAAGAGTGCGCATTTTCTGCCGATTAAGAACACGTATCAAGCTCCCGAGATAGCCCGAGTTTTCATTAATGAAGTAGTAAGACTACATGGCATTCCGAAGAAAATTATTTCTGATAGAGGATCAGTATTTACTGGAAGGTTTTGGACAAGCTTTCAAGAAGCTCTTGGTACTCAACTTAACTTTAGCACCACCTACCACCCTGAAACGGATGGACAAACAGAAAGAGTGAACCAAGTATTGGAGGACATGCTAAGAATGTATGTAATGGATCAACAGAAGAAGTGGGAAGAATATCTACCCTTGGTAGAATTTGCATACAACAACAGTTATCAGAGTTCTATTCAAATGGCTCCTTTTGAATTTCTCTATGGGAGACCTTGTAGGACTCCCATAAGTTGGGATATACTAGAGGATAGAACGTTACTTGGTCCTGAGGTAATACAAGAGATGGAAGACCAGATGGTCACAATTCGTGCTCGACTAAAGGAAGCACAGGATCGCCAGAAGAGCTATGCGGATGCACACAGGACTGATCGTAACTACGAAATTGGGGATAGGGTATTTCTACGGGTAAAACCGCAGAAGAGTTCTATAAAATTTGGAAAGGGAGCCAAGTTGTCACCTAGGTTTGTAGGACCCTTTAGGATTTCTGAACGGATAGGACCTGTTGCCTATCGTCTTGACTTGCCGTCATCATTAAGTAGAATTCATAATGTTTTTCATGTTTCTGTATTGCGCCACTATGTTCCCGATACTTCACATATCATTGACTTGAGCAATGTGCAGATAACGGACGACGGGGCCGTGATGGCCGAACCGATCCGGATTTTAGACCAGCGAACGCGGCAGCTTAGGCACCGTGTGATCGATCAAGTCAAAGTGCAGTGGGACAGCTATAGTCCAAGCTCTGCGACTTGGGAGGACGCAACTGAGATGCGTCGTAGTTTTCCATTTTTATTCTGAACTTCGGGACGAAGTTCTAAATAAGTAGGGGTGTATGTAGTGCCCCTAGACTTGTGTAGACATTGAGGGCACCTGCTGAGTGACCCGGCTGATTGAAAATTTAATTAAATAACCTTTTGACCTTATTTTTGAGGATGTGTATCTGAACTGTTGAGGTAAATAAATAATTGCATATGTTAAACGATTAACTATGACTATGGAAAATTATGTTGATGGATAATGCTTAATGACTAGCTGTATGGTGATTATGTATTTGGCGACGAAAGATATATTGGATAAGATAAATGAGCAGTTTGAATAAATCATAAATGTTTAACAATACTAGAGTTAGAAACCAGATGATGATTGTTGAGAACAGTGCTACTAATAATTTGTTGTGAGAAGTGTGTGTAGAAACAAGTGAGACGGTTCACCAACGGACACACAAAGGAACATGAAGGGTCGTAGAGTACGGGTAAATCACACACAGGGGAAGCGACGACGATGTCGATTCCCGACAAGAATACCACGCATGAGCAGATAAGCATTGATCCGCTTGCTCAAGAGGAATGCGTGAGGGCGTACGAGGTGGGCCACGACGGAGCTGGTCACGTACGAGTTGAGGGGCGCGCAGTGAGAACGAACTCACTCCTCAGCGCCATTAGTCCCTAGATAGCATGTAGACGGAGGATGGATGGTAACGATTCCTAAAATCCCTACAAGAGTTCCCGCAAGTCAAAACGGAAATATGGTGGCAGAAGGACCCAACGATGAGGTACCCTGTCGAGAACGGAAAGAATGGACACAAGGACCCAACGAGGTGGTACCGTGCCAAGGAATGGAAACCATGGATGATTGGACCCGACGGAGTGGTGCCATGTCAGAGAATTAAAAATTAAGGAACCAGGAGCCCAACGACGCGGCACCGTGATCCTAGTGAGTTTGATTGTTAAATTAAAATGCATAAAAACTTAGGAGAATAACTCTAGATTATTACTTAGCAAATGCATAACCATAGCTTAGACATTTGCACATGAATAGTTATTTTTGTTGAGCATTTAAAATAATAGAAATTATTATTTAGGAGCAAAATAGATTAGACACCTAGTCAACTAAAAGCTAGGAGTTGATTAAAATATCTGGGGGACAAACTAGAGCAAACTTAGGGATGTAGGTGTACTTCCCAGAGAAACTGACACTTGGATGGGTGAGTGTTTTAATTAATTAAATAATTAAAAATATCTAATTATGCATGAAGCGACATGTGTCCCATGAGATTTTCCTTTATAAGGAAAGCTTGGGGAATGGGTAAAGGGCCCATAATTTGGACGATTGTCGTAATTTTCGAGAGCCTCAAAGACTTGCTGCTATTTAAAGGGTTTGGCTAAGAAATCCTGGTGGGAGGGGGAAATCCCAAGCTGGATTTCTGAGATACGTGTGTGAACTCTACGACCCGAACTGCTCGGGGGTTCGAGAGGAAGAAGAGTACTCTCAGAAAGGTTGGGAGGTTAACCGAGGTGTCTGTTGGTGACGGTGGAGATTGGCAGAGGATCTACAGCTGTGCTTCTTCTTCAACTTAGCAAAAACTGCTTGATTACCTTGGTCAGGTCAGTAATGAAAAGAATTCTCTTACTCTCATTTTCATTTTTATGCTAACCATAGTCGATTCCAATTTGTAATGAAATATTTGTGAATTCTGGTATTTCGTGAATCATCAATCCTAAAAAGAAAATGACAGAGATGATGTATGCTGCTATTATGATTTCTGTATAAGTTAAGGTACTCAGAAATAATAGTAGACAAAAATTTCAGACATGTACGGTATGCTCATCTTAGATTTCATACTGCTCGGATCTGCTGGATAGTAAATAAATCCGTATCTCCCTTCAGATAATTCTGTCAATATTTTGATTTTAATCCTGAGTTAATAGATCTGGAATTTCCGTCAGTTATTTCTGCCAAATTTATTTTTATCCTGAATAGATAGAACTGTATTTCCCTTCAGATATTTCTGTCAATATTTTGTTTTTAATCCTGAGTTAATAGATCTGGAATTTCCGTCAGTTATTTCTGCCAAATTTATTTTTATCCTGAATAGATAGAACTGTATTTCCCTTCAGATATTTCTGTCAATATTTTGTTTTTAATCCTGAGTTAATAGATCTGGAATTTCCGTCAGTTATTTCTGCCAAATTTATTTTTATCCTGAATAGATAGAACTGTATTTCTCTTCAGATATTTCTGTCAATATATTTTTTTATCCTGAGTAAATAGATCCGTATTTCCCTTCAGTTATTTCTGTCATTGTATAGGGATCCTGAGTAACTTTACAATTCTCGGGCTAAGAACAGTAGTGTCTCTCACGATCGACTATTTAGGCGATCGAGGGGAGCCTTGCGTAATTGAATTGATGTGTTTTTAGCAAATTATAAAGTTCTGGGTTGGACGTTTCTAGTGTTGAACCCAGATCGATGTTAGTAATTACTCCGATGATCTTGAAACCCTACGATCAAGCCTGTACATCTATTACAGAGCTTATCCCATTTAGATCTGAACGTTCCAATAAACGTAATTCTTTAAGATGCAAGTATTTGATGTCTAAGCATTACTAGATGCAATGTGATGAACAGGAAGTTATAGAAAAATATTAATTATCTGTCTAAATTATTTATGTTGGGTAATACATGAATCATTTCGATCTGGAGGAATTGTAGGACCAGCCAGTAATTATTGGACATGGTAATACATAGTATGTCTGGATCGACTCTGCACTATCAATTACAAAGTTCGATCTTCAGACTCGGATGGGCTAATTAATTCATCGAATGCTCAATCTCCATAATCAGAGTTCGACACCCCTTAGCTTTGGATTTAGAACTGGTTCTCTTAAATGATGGATTCGTCTTTGTTAAGGAATACACCGGTTCAACAATCGATCCTTAACCTCGACTGTATGAATCTAAAACCCAAAACGCAGTCTGTGTAGAATGAAGTGTAGACTCAGCTTTCAGTCGTTGATTCGGTTGCTGGTAACTCTAACAAAAAAATAAAAATACGAACCTATGATTTAGAAAGGTACTGATCCACATATCCTTTGTGCTGGTGATGCGGGGGATCAGATCACATTCAAACCTCTGTGACGCGTCTCTGTCATATCGACTTACCAATCCCATTACTTAGTGCACATACTGAAATGCCATGTGAATCTGTTCTGTTGTTTTAATTTGTTAAATTACTGATTGTTCTTAAATCACATCTCAGTCGCCAGCCATGTGAATCTGTTCTGTTGTTATAATTTGTTAAATTACTGACTGTTCTTAAATCACATCTCAGTCGCCAGCCATGTGAATCTGTTCTGTTGTTATAATTTATTAAATTACTGACTGTTCTTAAATCACATCTCAGTCGCCATAAATTAATGAGGAGAAGTTTCTGTTTTTTTTTCTTTTACTTAAAACCCTTTTGTTTTATTGTATTTGATTATCCCTTACCGAGAGGCGAATCATGACTACAATCACCCTTGATGGCAACTTGGTCCATTGTAGCTATGTATAATGTATGTAATCCATCTCTGTCATGCCTGACTGTCAACTCACTTACAATAACCACTTCTCAGTCATTCGACAGAGATACTTTCTTGTGAGTCGCATTTAGTAATCGGTTGCCTTGTAACTACCCAGGTGGCACTCGTAATTGAGATTAAGGCGGATCCAATAGTAGTTTTAACCGTTTCCGTCTTAGTCCATTATTGTCACACTCCGGTTGCATCCTCCTTACTAGTGGTTATCTTCACGTCATAATAATATCTTGACTTTACTTAGAAATCGGAACTGGTTTAGATGTAACCTTCCCTTTTTGTATCAAACGGAATGCTCGAGAACGTTCCCTTAGTTTCAATAATTCTAGATTTTAATGTGCATTATAAGTGCGTGATTATGTAGGTAGATAGCATGCATTTCCTTAGTCAATGTGCTTTTTAATTACAATAATGTGCTTAAGGGATAGACGGAATGTAATTTCAGAATTTAATTACTTTCATATGAAAAAGACGGATGGTATGTGGTTATAGAATTGAATTGCACTTTATATTATACAAATATGTAATTTCAGAATTTAATTACTTTCATATGTAATTTCAGAATTTAATTACTTTCATATGAAAAAGACGGATGGTATGTGGTTATAGAATTGAATTGCACTTTATATTATACAAATATGTAATTTCATAATTTAATTACCTTCATATGAAAAAGACGGATGGTATGTGGGTATAGAATTGAATTGCACTTTATATTATACAAATATGTAATTTCAGAATTTAATTACGTTCATATGAAAAAGATGGATGGTATGTGGTTATAGAATTGAATTGCACTTTATATTATACAAATATGTAATTTCAGAATTTAATTACTTTCATATGAAAAAGATGGATGGTATGTAGTTATAGAATTCAATTGCACCTTATATTTATAAAAATATGTAAAAGATGGGTGGAATAGAGATATAGAACCTAATGGTACGACATACTTACATGAATATGTCTAATGGAAGAATGGAATATAATTATAAAAGTATAGTTGTGTGATTTGTCTATACGAACAGGTGTAATAGATGATTGGAATCTAGTTATACACTTAGTGATGTTTCTTTTATGAATATGTATAGTAACTGGGGAAATATGATAAGAATAGAATCTAATGGTACGACATACTTACATGAATATGTCTAATGTAAGAATGGAATATAATTATAAAATTATAGTTGTGTGATTTGTCTATACGAACATGTGTAATAGATGATTGGAATCTAATTATACACTTAGTGATGTTTCTTTTATGAATATGTATAGTAATTGGGGAAATATGATAAGAATAGAACTATCTCTCTTTAATGGTTAAATAACAAATGTTAATTATAGAGTTTAGTTGATTATGTAAATTTGTTATGTCGTTCAGCTAATTAAAAAAAAAAAAAAAAAAAAACTTTGCTTACATTGACGTGTGCTACATAGTACATGCTAGAGTTATGGTAGCTAGATAGGGGGGGGATCTTATGCAAAGGTGCAGGTAGCTCCAGAATTCAATCGAGACTAGACAGAGTTACCTGGTTAGGTAGGGGAATGAAAATAATTACCAAGGCTCATAATGGAGCAAGTTCCTTGATCACTTTCCGATAAATATTTACTTCGTCATTCAGAAGTGAGACATGGAGATTGATGCTGGAAAGTGAGATGGTAGGTCACATCCTCTTTCATTGGATTTATGAATGGTTTATATGGAAACTTGATTGGAAGGATTATTCCATCTGTCGAAAATGGCTCCATTGGTATTTACATAGAGATGAAAGTACTTCTCAAAGGCCCCCAAAAATCATATGATGAAATATTTCCTTGTCTTTGGATATCACTATCAATGTTTGCAAGAATCATGATCAACTAAGCATGTCATTTGAACCGTGAATTAGGATTCAAGGGGAAGAGGTACCTTATATCATTCCTATCAAAACCATAAGTTCGAATTGAAGTAACTCTTCACCCTTTCTTATGCTACTTCCAATATTAAGTTCAACCCTTGTTCAGGTTATTTCCACTGTCACCATTGACCCCTAATTAGGCTACTTCCACCCTTTCTTTCCCTATCTATTCATAAGGTATAGTACCCTTTTTAGAATTCAAGGGACTTAATTGGGAAAAGGAAGGAAACATCCACACCAACACCATCGGTCCACCACCAACCTCCATATTAAGTGCACATCCCCACTAGAGACAAAAAGGACACCTCCCCTGATGATTGTTTCCTATAGGGAAGTGTGTATCTCCTTTGGTTTGCAGAGATTAGTGGCTAGAAAAATATATAAAGGGATTCCTTCCCTTAGTGGAGCTCAATATTGGTTGGGTTTTCTATGTGGTTAAATGATTATTCAGGTATGTGCATCAAGAGAATAGTTTTTTTCTTGTGTTATTTTATAAGTATTTATTTGCTTGTTCTTCAAAAGGAGTGAAGTTTGTTATTGAAAAGATTCAAGATAATAGTTTTGGTATTCATGAACGAATTTTTTAGATTCACTCAATCATTTGTATTTATCAATCTTTATGATCATTGGACATTGTATAGATTGTATTTCATTTTCAGCCAACCTTGATTTTTCAATTAGAAGTTTTATTACTTGCCGACTCAGTATCGATTGGTTATAAATGTTTTTCAATTGATCTCTTTATATCGTTAGGTACTTTTTATGTTTATAAAATTTTCTCTAAATGGTTTCTTGGTTTATTTGGGTTAAATATTGCTTATTAAAAACCATAGAGTGGAATGATGGAAAGTTTATTTTGTCACTATATTGAGGAATTTGATTATATTGATTTTAATATAAAATTAAATTTTGACATCTACTAATAACTTATTTAGATTAGCAATTATCTTCAGATGGTAATATGTAATTATCTATTCAAGTCTCCCAATATTTTCTTTGTAAGAAACATCATGAGACAAAATACCATAGATACTTGATAGCCTTCATAGAATACATGTAGATATGACCTAAGAGAATGCATAGTCTAACTAGGCATCTACAACCTTAATATCAATCAAGACTATCTTATGAGCAACTTCAACATGAATGTTTTACAAAATTCCTTATGGATGGGAAGGATGGCCATCATAAACATGAGGGATGGCCATCATAAACATGAGGGATCATAAGTAAGATAATTAAATATAGGGATCCTAACTTTTCCATATATGAGTGGCCATGTAGGTGCAACCTCAATAATAATCAAATGGTGAATTCATTAGATTCTTCATGATAATACATTCTTGAAATGTGATTGAAGAAATAAGACAAGGTTCATGTATATCCAAGATTAACGTAATCAATCAAGCATAGGATATATCGACTACACCTAAATATGATAGTAAGGATTCACGTTGTAGTGGAAAATTTTAAAGGTTTTCTAAGGTTGGATAAAAAGCAATGGATTGTTCCAAACATTCCACAATCATATAGCGCTAGAGATCTCTTGCATTGGGGTTATGAGCCATGTGAAGTAAAGGCACATTGGGTACCTTTGATTTAGGTTTTACATTAGGTCTTGGAATGTCAAATGGAAATTCAATTATTTGTGGGCATTTTTCCTTGTCAAAAGGTATAGGTCCATATGGTATACCATACTAATTATGTTGAATATAGGCTAAAGGTTTATATTGGCAAAATTCATCTTATTTTTTTAAGATGGGGTCACTAGTAGCGAATCTAGATGGGTGGTTAGAGTGAGGTGTCATTAGATCAATTGAAACTACACCTTGTGGATGAAACATTTTTTTAAACACCATTGGTAGGGTAGGGGGAGAAGGAGCATGTTGAGTGTCAGAATGACATTAAGGGGTATTATTTGAATCATGTTATATGTTTATTCCCACACACGATTGGTTCAATAAATATGTGGATAATGATGAGTGTGACATTCATATAACCTACAAAAAGAATATGGATGATTTATTTGTAGTTGGGTATTTTTACCTTTCATTGGATGTTTACTTGTATCCTAATTTGAATTCATGGTATTTAAATGGTCCATAGAATTATAATGTTTCCTTTAGTCACTCGATTCTGCATGTTCATTTTATTTTTCCCTTTATTATTTTTCATTTTAATATTAGGCTTCATTTTCTGAAGGCTGGTCACATTTTCAGGGTTATATCAGGTATTTTTTTAGGAATAAGCCTACACTTGTAGAAGAAGGATTAGTTGAATGTAAATATGATGGTGATTGGGCATTTAAACCTATCCTACTAAAGGTGCTTATTGAAGACGAAGATAAGGATAATAGTAATTATGAGCTAGTGGAACTTATTAAGATGTAGAAGCACTACTACAAGTAGTTCCACAATAGCTAGTGCTTTTAATAAGATGTTGCATTGAATACAAAGTACTATCTCTTGCATGAGATGGTGAGCATAACTAATCATACAGATTGTAGGGAACATGGGGTTTTCCATAAAAGGGAAGGTGAAATGTTAGTTAGTTTCCGCCATAGTGATTTCCATACATACTATTACCACTAAAGGAGGGAATTTGACTTTATGAATTAAAAGTAGATGTAATTGAACTAATAAAACCATCCATTCCATGGGATTAACCTATAAAGTCGTGATGGTTGGAATCAACTAAAAGGAATCGTGAATAATATAAGTAAATGTCTCAATTGGGAATAAATACGATCAAACAATTAATCCTTCATAATATCTTATTTATTAGAATCAAACATTATCAATGCAACATCCTTGGCCATGATTAGGAGAAGTGATTTTAAAAAC
The DNA here is from genome assembly GCA_027924585.1 of Larix kaempferi. Classification (NCBI taxonomy): domain Eukaryota; kingdom Viridiplantae; phylum Streptophyta; class Pinopsida; order Pinales; family Pinaceae; genus Larix; species Larix kaempferi. The sequence continues at coordinate 15,967,304 of BSBM01000994.1, read as the reverse complement.
CAATCTAAAAACATGGGATTAGCTAGATTAATTTTGCATAAGTTCCTTTCTCTCTATCAAAAATTGATCTGGTATGTGAAATGGGTGGTCGTGTTCAAACAAAACAAAAGAATGAACTCAAATGCCTCATCATCTCTAATTGAATGCCTCATTAATTGGAAATTTTTTATAAAGCTATCACTAAGGACACAAAATAGGGAAATGACACTATGGGATATTCAATGCACCATTTTATAGAAATGGTAGCGAGGGTACATTGAAACAAGTCTAACCATATTAAATAATCAACATGTTGTTCGAAGAACACCATAACTCAAATGACCTATTGTCGTTAAATGGGTGTTCTTCAATGAATGCTTCAAATTTTTGGATACCCAGAGGGAGTTTGGTGGGAATTGTAAGCCATTTTGGATCATGTTGTATATGATCATTTCTAATCCTAGTCAAATTCTAGATACTTACATTGGCCATAAAGAGAAGGAAATCCATACACATTGCGTTGGAGTTTGTATTAGCATTTGCATTGGTATCATGATTATGATTAGGATTGTATTGAGATTTTGATTTGCTTTATTTCTATACATTTTGTTGATTGGAAATATAGATGAGTTAGCTATTATAGGTGTGGAAAAGCACAAAAATTACTCCAAAGAGATCACAACAAATGAAACCAAAGTAAAATTAGGAGTCTCATGGAGATTAATTTTTTTTATATTCTTGCACATTGAACAATAGAAATAAATTGTGTAGGAATATTTATTAAAGGACTAATTCCAACAAGCCTACAATAACACCTAGAAGGTATTGGAGGCATAATATGACTAAGAGATAAAAATATCTTGATAAAAATAGATCTAGAATATTAATTAAGGGACATAATAAATTACCTTAATTCAACCAAGTACTAAATTGGAGTAAATTGGAAAGTGGGTGCAATGTGTTATAATAAAAAAAAGAACCAAGGGAATAAAGCTCATCGTATGAGAAGAAAAATTACTCACTATCCAAGAGGTGGTGCTACTCAAGGAATGTAAGAATAAAATCATTACTCTTCCAAACTTTAAAAAAAATTGGTAGTGAAGGTCCACCATGGGGAACCTCAAGTTGGTGGGAGAAGAGTGCATTACCCCCATTTTGACATGTGGAATTATTGGCTTGATATGTGAATATTGTAAATATGCGATGTATGCTTCCTAGAGTGGAGCTCAAGCCTAAGGCCCCGCTAGTGAATGATCGGCTTATAAAGGGAAGTATTTTATATATTGTAGACAAGTTCAAGTCAGCCATGGAAAAATGTAATAACATGTAAATATTTATAATACAAATAAAAGTCCAAGAGCTGGATATAGAGGAAACTAAAATGAGGGGGATATGTGTAACCGCTAGGGAGAGGAGATGGGTTGTGGAATTAAACCCTCAATTTCCAAGTGTCATCTTGAGAATCCGTCTCAACTTTCCTTGGTGATCTTTAATTCTATTGTAGGAAGACAACTAAGAAATCATCTCATGAATTTAATAGAGCATGGGATGTCTGCATAATTCTATTCGGCAGGTTATGGGCGTATTTTGCTTGGACTAGAAGTCAATATTCCTCATGGTAATTTGTTTCCTTCCACTCCCATCCTATTGTTTTGCAAGGGGACGCCAATTCAGAGTAAACCATGAATTCCCAGCAAGAGAAATTGCAGAAATCGCAACTTGAGAAGAAGCCATGTTTTAAAGTGTTAAAAACGCCCAAAAACTCGTGATAGTCATGAAATCGAGTGGGGGATCCATAGTCTTGAATAATGGGGTGAATTTGAGAGTGTTAAAATCCATAAAATCTGTGGGAGAAGCAACATTTGGAAGCCAAAAAATTGAATTTTTGGCTACAAACTAGCTTCGCCAGGAATCAAAAAATACAAGAGACCATTGAAGTTTGGGAGGGATGACAGGTTGTAATGGGTTCATAAACCCAATGTAGGAAAATATCTCTAAATTTTATCAGCTTGGACTTTTCTATTGCCACCCTGAATAGCGCTGGAGGGAAGGGGTGCCTTAGGGACTATGTAGCAGAGAATGGGACCTTCCTTGTGTTGGTTGTGGTAGGTATTGTGGGTGCCAAGGCTAGATGAGACCAATTGAGATGCATGTAGTTCTGTGGATGATCTCAGTGGATTAGCATGCCCCTTCATTTCCTCTCTGTATGCTTGATAAACCCAACTATGTGCTGGATAAGTATGAATGGGTGTTGTTATGGCTGTGAGTTAGCTCGTATAGTTCCTCCTTAGTAGATACATATCCTAGCTTGGGGGTGGCCCCTCAACAGAGAGATAAAGTGCTAGACAAAGTGCCTATGGTTGGGTGGAATGTTGCTCTTCCATAGCTAGTTTCTCGAACAACTTCAATTAAAAGATAAGTGTTTAATTGTTAATTTGTTGTTATGTTGAATGCACATGAATTATTGTTATTATTATTATGCCTGTGATAAGTATGTTGGTATATGCATGTTTTGTATGTGTGGGATGATTTATTTCCGCTGTGTATTTTTAATATGCATTTGCAAATGCATTTAAATTCTTATGAATTTTGTAATATGGCCATGGGGGAGAAATTTAGAACCCCCCAATTTGTCATGTCCTCATGTCCCCTCTGTTGGTCAAATCGATGTGTGGGGACATGAAAAAGAGGTGCACCGATATAGTGAGTGAAGACATATAAAATATAGTTTTACTAAAGGATAGTCGGGGAAACTCTAATCATCCTACAACTATTTGTCACAACTATCCTCCATCTTATAAGAGCTACCCAAGTTGAAACCTATAGAAATTTACTTAGCTACCTTTTCATAAATGCATGCAACATGTTTCATTTCCTTAAATATGAAACCAAATCATTGAGGAATATTCAGTATAAAAAATTTAGGAATCTCAATCAAAGATATGGTTTGAAGATTGGCATAGTCGACCATGAAGAGTCTGACAAATTGTCGAATGAATTTTGAACCAGTTTTGATAGAAAGACTTTTAAAGTACCTTAAAATAGTAAAGGAATGTCTCACATGTATGAATTTGAGGAAATTCATTGGGATTTCTATCTCTAGAACACTAACCTAGGTAAAATATTGCTTTAGCTACTCAAATGAGGAATTTTAGTTGGTTTCATTAAGTTGTGGCTTTTAATTATTAACTTGGAATTATGAATCAAGTATTTGTTTTAGGACTGATTTTGTGTTCACTTATATTGGGTACATCAAAATAGAAGATAACAAGATTAGACCTTTAAAGTAAATCAATAAATTGAAATGCAAGAAAAAATAATGACTTGTATTAAATACTAAAGTTGTTTTTTCTTTTAATAGGAAACAAGCAAACATTTTCAAGCATATTTGTAAAATACAGTTTAACAATATATAGAAAACTAGATCTAATAAAATCTAGGTAATTGCTACAACAACCTTGAATGAAATGCAAAACTAGGAAAATAAAATACCAGTAATTAATATCAAGAATGCAAGGGATTTTTTATGAGTAAACTTACTTACCTAAATCAAAACATTTTAGAATCTATCAAGCAAATAAGGGATTGAAATGATGAAAAGTATAGCGGAAATGAAATCCAAACCATGATATTTTGAAAGAAAAATGATAAAATTATATATAATTAAAGGAGAACTCAACCAAAAACAAACTTTGGAACAACAAATGGTATTTAAAAAGTCAGTATTTCCAAATAAAATCCAAGTACTAATAGCATAAAACCCCTTTTTCTGCCTACAATGATTAAGAGAAAAACTCAAGAAACAACTGTAACATGAAATAAACTAGATAAATGGAAAAGTATAAATCAACTAGAAAAACCCCCCAAAATTTTTAATGTTAAAAATCTAGACATTGAAACAGGTTCCAAAAAATTGCCCAAAATCCACGGTGTCATGTTTATTTTAATGACAAGTATAGTTGTGTAGTTTATAGAGGAAAAATTGGTGCATGCAAATAAACATAACTAACCTTTAAAATCTCTGTGACTAATGCTACAAGAAAGGATTTCTCACCTAATTCACCTAACACTAATAACACTTATGACCATTGTAAATAAAAAATAAAAAATCTACAGGGTAATTCAAACTACAATAAAAAAAACCTTTTTTCCTCCTACAATAACTAAGAGAAAAACTCAACAACATGAAATACAATAGATAAGTGGAAAAGTATAGACCAACTAGAAAACCCCCTAAAATTTTGAAGGTTAAAAAGCTAAAAACAGGTCCCAAAAAATTGCCCAAAATCCATGCTATCATATTTATTTTAATGAAAATAATAGTTGTGTAGTTTATGGAGAAAAAATTGATACATTAATATAAACATAAGTGATCTTTAAAATCTCCGTGATTACGGCTAAAAGAAAGGGTTTCTTACTTAAGTCACCTAACACTAATGACACTCATGACCACTGCAAATAAAAAATAACAAATTTACAAGGTAATTCAAACTACAATTAAAATAAAACCTTAATTGGCAGACATAACCAATCGCACATTGGTTTTTGTTATCATCATGTAAGGAAGATACCTAGTTAAATTCATTTTTTATTAAGTAAAAAATAATATGAAACTAAACTCAAACAACTTTGAAATTAAATTGATTCTTATTTTATCGCATGAAAGACGAATTAAATACATTAATAACATGGAATCTCATAAACAGGGGATACAATAAAGGATGCAAACTCTTTTAATTCTTTTATTAATAGGGGAAACAAAGGACTAAAAAAGAGCAGCTTGAGATAGCTGGTGAAATGAAGTAGGATAGGATCCAAACCTACCTCAATGGATATTCATTTTCCTCCTTGTGCTCTATTCCAAGTTTAATGTGATAAATAATGTATTCCTCTATGGTTGAAAGAATAGGTTAAATGTGTTATTTTTTCCGAATGAAATTTTACACCATAACCTCCTAATGTATTAATGGTGTAATGGGTGAGCTTAATGATTTTATTGATAAGAAATATGTAGATATCTTTTAGAATTAGCTTCGGTGTGAATAAAAGTATTGAATTAATGAAATAATGGAATGGTGATAAGTAATGGAGATGAGATTATATATTATTTTTGAGAACGATGATGAGTGAGTTCAACTTTAGGACATTACAAAATTTATGAAATGAATATAACATTAAAAAGCTGTTTTCAAAAGTTTTTGTATTTTACATTTTAGGATTTGATAAACCTCGTGAGTAGAAAATTAGGAAAATAACGTGTACCAACGTTAACGGTGAAAAGTGAAAGTTGAATCTACTTTTGGTTGTAATTCTTATGTCATATAGTCATGGATACAATGGAAATGAGGGATAAAATTGCCAAAGCGATGATTGTTGCATTTTTCAACTTTTTAACTTTCCTTCTCTTTATCTGTTTCTTCTATTGTAACTATTATAAATTTTGCAAATTTAACATGATTTTCTAGTGTTATTAGGATAGTCTGCATATCTTCATGTACTTCATGATTATGGGATTGAACTTAAAAATCATTCATAAACATATGCACCATATGGAGGTCTTCATTTTTATAACCACATACTAAGTTAGCATATGTATTTATTGGGTCAAATTCTTTAGCGTTCAAGATTTTTTCCTTTTCATTTTTTCAACTTTTTTCATAGTATCCAATACTAATGTATAATCTCCATCTTCAATTGCAACAACAATAAAGTCATCATCCTATTTTCTTACAACTCTCTATCCACTAAGATTCATTTCAATAATTTATCTTTCCTAAGGCTCTTCCTTATCATATATAAATCCAAATTCAATTCCTCCCAGTTGATCATGTCCACTACTTAGATTTCTTCCTTCATCATAACATTGCAAATGATACCTTTTCCATTAAAATCTTCTTCAAATGCTTCAAATTTTGCATCAATCTCTGTAACAACATTGATGATGTCTTCGCTTTCAATTGCAACATCAACATATTTTATTTTTTTGTGTACTTGGACATGTAGAAATGTAAAAGATGTTAAATAAACTCACTCTCCTAATATGTTTTTATCCAAGGATTCTCCATTCTCAACCTTAGAATTAATTATTTTAGGATAATAATCATGGTTTTCATCTTCAAATTCTGGTAGGCTTGTAGAATCATGTTACTTCTTCAAACCTTACACAAGCTCAACATATTCCTCATAATAAACCAAGCAACATAACGTTTCCCATTTCAATTCTTCATCTTTTCGCATCTCCATTGTTTGAATATGCACTTCCACCTCCTTGACATAGAGGATTCCTTCAATTTGTTGCTCCTCTTGCTCATGGAATCGTTCAATATGGTTTTTTTCAACTACCTCTACTCCCATATCAATCATTTCCTCTTCAATAGAATCATTGCATGCCCATTCCCTGTTATAAACCAAATCATCAAATACAATTTGTGTAGCCCATAGAATATCATCCAAGGGCCCACGATTTTTGGGAATCTAGTCAATATTCCCAACATCACAATCACAATTGCAATCATAATCACTTTCTTTATTCCAATCATGCTCAGTATCTACATTATCTTCTTCATCATTTTCCTCAACCTCCATTTCAATATGAAATTCTTCTTTTATAACCAAGCATGGTTTCCAAAGCTACTCCAAAGTTTCCAATCTTTTCATTGGTTTTCCATTACTTCCACTACCTCTAACAAGTCCGTTCTCCTCCACCAAAACCTTCAAAGCTTCACTCTAACATGGTGTTTCTTCACGAGGTCTTCCCTTAGCGAAACTATGCCATAGTGCATGTGTTCATCCAATATTAAAGAATAATCCTTATTTCACTAGATATTGATAAATACCTAAAAAAATAATTTTATTCATCCCCCCTCCCAACACATCTTTCGAATTTAAAAAAAAAAAAATATATTTTACTAGACAACCCCTATTTTTACTAGATACCCCTTTTTATACCCCATAATACATATAAAATCCTCATTTATTACATCCCCTAATACCTACAATATATTGACCTTACTTTTCACGATTTAAAAAACCCCCTTTTTGAATGAATCTAATAATGTATTGATGAACAAGGTGATGCCCCCATGGGTTTCTTCCTTAACTACTTCTTTTGTCCTTCCTCCAAATATTCAAACTTAGCCACCATTTTCCTAATTCCATCATAAGCTTCTTTTGAAGTCACTTCTTCCCAATGCCTTCTACTGTTGAATCTTCCAATCTTCACATGCCTTATATTGTTGAATCTTACAACCTTCACACATCTTCTGTAACCCATACATACATTTGTCATTGTGCAACTTCTCATTCACACTCTACAACTCTAACTAACTATAGTTGTGTTTCTCTTCCTCCCCTGCCAAGCAACTCTACCCAACAACATCAACAGTTTACAACATGATACACCTTCTCTAATACCTCTTGATGGAAAACACACCATAGTTCCTTATAAATATCGAAGCCCCAAATAAAAAGGAAGAGCACCACAAGTTCAAGAACACATCCTAAACCAACACACAGCAAATTAAAACAACAAATATAAAATCCTTACAATCTAAGCACATTTTGAACTTCTATATTAAATCCATAAATTGATAAAGCTCTATGGGCTTCAGTTTCACACACAAATTCAAAGATCCTCTCTCTTATTAAATTCTCTCTTATTAAATTGATAGTGTGTGCTATCAAGGTCAACCAAGCCTACACATAGTCTTGAAAAATAAACACTATTATTTATTATTTATTTATTTTATAGGTCCGTGAAGATCATTCTTCCCATTTCTAAACTATTTTCAACTATTCTAATTTTCACTATCTCCTTTATCTTTTTTTCTTCAACCACCTGTTATATTCTTCTTAGACTTTCATGCCACAGCCAAGCTTTTCTTTGCACCTTTGACACTGATCTCCACATAATCTTTTCTTTTATAACTCTATTATCCTCTCTTCCGTCTCTGTTTTTCTTCCGGAGGCTTCTTTTGCACCCTAGAGAGTGCCCCTCCCTGCGAAAGAGAAGAAACCATAATTCTTTTTGTCCCCGCCCCTTCTTTATATACGATAATTAAATTAACCCGACCACCTTTAATGAAATTAAATAAATTACCTTTAACCAAGCTATGCAATTGCATCATAAGTGAAGGATCGAACAATTGTAATTTTGTCTGCGCGTTTGATGACAGAGTGAACCCCGCTCATTCTGGTTAATCCAATGCATTTTAAATTCTGGTTAATCCAAAGCAAAACATAAAATTTAAATTATGGTGAATCGAATGCATTTTATGCTTTTTGAAGTATAGGATTGATTTGGAGACTATCAAAATCCCTACAGCCACTCCAGCCCAAAACTATAACGTAGAAGTTTGATGTGAAACCATGACAGTATTCCGGATTTCTTAGCAAATTATGCACGTGGGAAATGATGTTTTGAACCATTTTTAGCATATCCCTCACACGCGGCTATACATATAGTAATATACCTAAGGGCACGTTTTAAAGAATCAAATGACTTACGAGCTTGGTCATACCATAAAAACAACTAGAATGTAGCAAACACATAAACCTGTGTACACCTTTAGCATGTTTAGGGATGAAATAGTACAATAAATTTACCTTGCCTTCAATGCCCTACAATTGATGCAGGTAGCTTTGGAATGACTCACGTTAAGTCTTATACCATGTCCTAAATTCATGAGGTTTGTACTTTGTGCAAGGTAAAAGGTAAAAAGGGGAAACAAGGTCCCTAAGGAAGGACCATGTCATGGTCATGCCTAGCGAAATTATGGTGATGGACCTAAGTGCTTTTGTTAACCCCTTGGTCTAAATTTAAGGCCAAGAGAATACAATTCAAATTGTAGTGGGGGTGGTTGGCATTTAATAGGGCCAATGTGATGGCAGGCGCATGCCATGTGGGAAGGCTTCCACACTGGCAATTGCATTCAAGTCTGGAAAGCAAAGGGTTTACCAAAGCAGTGATGATTTTTGGAGGTATCGTTGGGTTAATGCGACTTGCAGTAGGAGAGGGAAGCATATGATTCATATTTGTGTTGTTTCTGGAGGCGACCTGCACATGACCAGAGCTATGCTCTTGGTTTGTAGCATAACGCATTGGAAGAGGCGACTCTGTTGTAACAACTTGGAACTAGGTATGATTCTTCCCTTCTAAATGATGTTTTCATTATAGATATTTATGTATGAGCTTGAATTTTATTGTAACTGGCCTCTGTTTGTTTTCGTGTGCAAGGTGGGTGTCGACGACATTGATACTTGAAGGTTGCTCGATGGAGAGGTTGGTCTACTATGCAAGGCTCTGGGTAAGCCCATGGTATTCTATGGACCACTTTTCTTTACGTGGATATATATGGAGGTGTTTGGTTGTGGTTGTGGTTTGATGTTTTTAAAGAGCTAGTTGGTTGTGCTTTTGGAGAGACAAGAAGACATTAGGGAGTCCATACATTTCCTTACCAGGGCATTGCTCTATTCCCATGTCTATAATCGGTTGTCTATTTTGGGGTTTTCGCTGTGATTCAAGCTATAACGTTTTCATATCAAGGTTTTGATCTCAGGGTTGTATTTCAATGTAATAAGCCTTCTAGGTGATTTTGAAATTGTTATGTACAATGTTGTTTTAGAAGCGATATGCTTGAGGACTTCAGGTCTGTAAACCAATGGACATTATGTGTGTTGTAGGGAGATTTATCTCTCAACATTTGGAATCTATCTATAATGTATAATTTATATTTAACATGATATGATGAGTAGAAGTTTTGGGCATATACACTCTATTGTTCTGTTGTTTATATTATGTTTGCTGAGGTTGTTCATGGTTACTCTTAAGGTTTTCTTCGTTATCTTTCATAATGTATAAGTCCCTGGATTTTTACTGCGTTTACATGTCTGAGTGTTTAAAGCTTGATTTTAGTTTATGGTCAGTGTGTGAGCATGACCTTGTTGTAAACCTAATATTTGGTTCTTTATTTACTTAATGGGATTTGATCCCTGGTCATTCGCTTGAAGCATCACCCTCTTTTAAGTATGAGGTTTTGAATATGTTTACGGGAATGGATCCATGGTCGTTCACTTGAGGTGTGACCTTACCAATGTGTGTGTGCTGGCCATTGATCCTTGTGGGAATCGATCCCTGTTCAACGCTGGAAGCATGACCCCTTGAATGTATGTGAAATGAAGATGATGGGATTCGATCCCTGATCAACGCTTATAGAGTGACCCTTGATTGTGTGTGGATTTAGAACGACGGGGTTCAATCTTTGATCAGCGCTGAAAGCATGACCCTGTCTTTAGCTTTTATTCGGGTTTAGTTATGGAGAGTTTCACTCTTGTTCTGTTTTGTGCACGAGTGACAGAATGCTGGAAATTCTAAATTCTAAATATGATATGCAAGAAATAATGGTAGGACATAAGTGATTTCTTATTTCGTATAGTTTTGATGCTTATATGGAATTAATGATGTTTGAATGGTGTTTTGGTTTTTAAATTTTTAAATTTTGTTTTTAATATATATAATTTATAAATATATATTAATATCCCTAATTAGAGTTTAGGGACTTAGTCCCAGAATCCTGCCTCTAGGATTCTCTCTCTCTCTATGGGTAATAATAGGAGCTTTTTCCTATGTTATGAACATATATGTTTATGAGATATTTAAATACTAGTTTGGGAAATTAAGGTCACCCAAATATCATGGCTAATTACTTCTGCCAATGATTCTATGTAAATCCTAAAATTAATTATGAAATTTTGGAATATAAATATGCATGATAAATAATTGGAAAAACACTATTTTAATTCAAAAATGGAATTAATCTACCGAAGGACCCCAAACATATCCAATCATATTTACATTATATCACCAAAATATTGCATGAAAGAAATGTAACAAAAGGAAATAGTTATGATCTATAAAACATAATTTCTCAATAAATAATAACAAAACATGAAAATACTTATCAATCCTCTATTGTTATCCGACTTGGTAACTTCCACGTTCCACCCAATCATAGACCTCGAAACATTCCTGGTTTGTTCAATGGGTCACCCCTGAGCCGAACCGAGCATGACAAGAACTAGAAGGCCTAGGGTAAATTCGCTATCTTCTTTAGTAATAGCAGAGTAGTCATAAGGTCTGTTTACCATCCCTTTCTCTGGATCTTATAAAATACTTTCCCCTAATATTCTCACAGTCCTCTTTCTAGGACACACCAAGTATCACACAATTTGGTAATCTGAGCACTCAAGAACCATGGTTGAACCCTCCAGTGAACTTGGAAACACTTTCCCCTTGCAATGTTCTCTCTCTACTACTTATAATATTTTATGAGGAAAAGATTATAGGATTTAGGTTTAAATCACTAACTTTAGTTGTTAGACACACTGACTGTTCTTTTTTTATCTTTGATTAATAATTTAGTTTATTTTAACTCTCACAATTTATTTTATCTTTATTTATTAAAATAGGATTTTTACTCACCTAACATCTAGTTGATCTTTAGTTTATCAACTAATTGACCATTCTAAACTCTCGCATGCTCGGTCCCTCTTTGACTTGCAGTTTCAGTCAGTTAAAAAGAATAAAGTAATAATAAAAATTCAATGGATTATTGATGCTCCAGAGTTTCCAGCTCAACATCAGTTAATTATCATGAGTCTAAGTGCTCCAGAGCATTACTGCTCAACACTCACTCAACTAATAGTGCTCTATATATATCACCTGCTCAACACTATTAAGTCAATGGTCCTAGTGCTATAGAGCTTATTCTCAACACCATTCACTAGTACAAAATGAGAGATTAGTGACCAGGCGACCAAAACATTTGCTCACCATAGTTTTTTCAAGGGATAAATGACCAAAATTGAGAAATTTTAAGTGAGCTAACTAAAAATGACCAAGATAAATGACCAATCTGGTCACTGGATAAGGGCTAAACTAAAAATGACCAATTTGGTCACATGATAAGAACTAAGCTTAAAATGACCACATAAGAATTAGTCATTTACTTGATCATTTTTAGTTGTCTCACTCCGACAATGGAAAATTACAATTTTGACAATGAAATTGTACAATTTACTAAATTTTAACACTGCAGATGGATTCAGAGACCCCCTAAACCCCTTTAGGGGGTCTCTGAATCCGTCTACAGTGTTAAAATTTAGGGGTCTTTGAATCTGTTTACAGTGTTAAAATTTAGGGGGTCTCTAAATCCGTCTACAGTGCTAAAATTTAGTAAATTGAAACATTGTAGATCATGGATTCAAAGACAGAAGTGATCATCATGTAAATTGTGTCACTCGACGCAAACAATGCAAGTACAAAATTGTAGTTCGAGCTGTGACACAATTTACATGATCATATAACGATGTATAACGCTGATTTAATTAACACCAAATTGATCATCTGCATGATATGTTGACTAATGACGTCATTATTATACCTATCCTTAACATACATCTTCAATATAGGAATAATTTAATAATTGTAATTACGGTAATGTATATTAACAAGGTCACACCGACCAGCACCTAGGCGCAACTTACACAATGTCACATGCCATCAATTTACCTGGTCAACTAGCTTTCAAATTAATGGGCTTTCAAATGAGGATATCAGTCAATGCAAAATATATGAATATGATGCAGCTTCTTGGTCAATTAATTAATAAGGTATGTTGCAGTTCAACAAAATCCTTACTATTCAATGATGTTATTAATTAATAAGGTATGTTACAGTTCAACAAGAGAAATGGGAGAGAGATTACGAATGAATTTGAATAGAACCCTGTAAAATGTTTTGAAATTACTTATATAAACAAAGGCTAGATCTCTATGTAGATGGGGAGGAATTGAGTCCTAGAGCTCGCCAATAACCCTAGATGCATGCTCATCAATGGCCCTAGATTGTTTCTTCACTTGCTATTTACCTTCTCACATTATAAGAACCACATCACTAGCTCTATTTCCCAAGCATGGAAAAACTTTATTCTTCACTTGCTCTTTACCTTCTCACATTATAAAAACCAAATTACTAGATCTATTTCCCAAGCATAGAAAAAATTTAACCAAGCTTTTGTATAATTTTTCTTTCCATTAACATACAATGGACATAGGAATTTGTACTCTTAATGGCATGGAATTTTCTTTCCATATTTATTCCACTTCACTTGCTCTTTACCTTCTCACATTATAAAAACCAAATTACTAGATCAATTTCCCAAGCATAGAAAAAATTTAACCAAGCTTTTGTATAACTTTTCTTTCCATTAACATACAATGGACATAAGAATCCATGATCTTAAAGGCATGGACTTTTCTTTCCATCTTTATTCCAAAATAATTTTTTTATTAAAAACCGAATGACTAATGTAAAGTTACTAAGATTTATCCCAGTAAAAACATAATGTTGTTATCTCTTTAGCTAAAATACCTTCCATCTCAGCAAAAGCCTCTCTTTTATAAGGCACAAAGTGATCCAAATTTGTTATGTCCCCGATGGTGGACATTTATTTTTCGCATCAAGGCATTAATCCAAGCAAATTTTGTAATGTTTTTCAGTTTTGCAAAGTTTTTCAATAGTTTGTTTTTTTATTTATTAAAAAGAATTTTTTTAAATGCAATTATCTTAATGTTGATTGGTTCCGTGCCACTGGAGTCTTCCTGGGGTGTTTTTCCCCAGGCCCCGGTGGCGGGATGAGGTCAATGAGGTTTTAATGCAACATGTTGATTTAATGCCAGATTTTGACTGGTGTGTACACGTGGCAAGCGACGGGAGATGGGATTATGCTTGGGCTCTGTACCTGGAATGAGAGTGTACACTCTAGAATTTGTAAATATGTAATTTCATTTACAGGTCATACTACTACCTTTATGTTTCATATTATTATAACATATATAATATTGATAGTATTTCCTAACCTTGGGACAAGAAAGATCTGACAACACCCTATTGTCATGTACAACGATACCCATTATCTCCCAGCTTATGATGGAGGTTTATAATAACTATCAATGATGTTGTGATGGTATTTTAGTTGAGAAAATGAAACTCCCAGAGGACGAGAAGGAGGAAGCCGCTTGAGGTGCATATTGGAAATATAGTCATTCACATATTCATTGTATTCTTCAAGTCCAGGAGGAAACTTGGGAATAAAAATATGATCATTCACACTGACTTATGTTTTCTTCCATTGGGAAACTCCCTTGTCATCCTTTGTCTGCAACCACATGAAAATCCTCCTACTTAGTTTGTAGTAAAATCCTAACAATGATAATCTTGTGCATTAAAAAATCCTTCATTAATGTTAAAAAGTATAAAAACAATTGAATATATGATACCATGATGCATGAGAATCATAGATTATGAGGAAAGAGGATATCCTAGATGGATTGCTTCGCATGAGAGACATTGATGGGCTGGTTGAACTCACAAATGGCATGCACACATGGTGAACATTCTGTAGTGTTGAAAATATGGCCCGTTGGACTCACAGGAGGTGTTAATTCACAATTCACCACCTTGGATTCACCGTGATTTCCCATGGCCACTGACTAAAATGAATTGGGTGGATAGACAGGAAGGTATGCCAGAGAAGAAACAAAGGAAACATGCAATCTCAACACCAAGGTAGCGTACAGTCTCCAAAGGTAACATGCACTTTGCCATCTAAAAACCTGTTGGAATGAAAAATGTGTGCTTACCCTAGTGTCTCTTTTCTCCAGTACATGATGAACATGTTGATGTGAATGAGCTCGAAAAAGACCAAATTTCCGTTAATCGTGGCCACCAGAATACTCTTTTGATGCACAAAGTGAATGCCAAAGAACACAGCCAGAGCAAGCGGTTGAGCAGTGTTTCCGTGTACGGGATGTCTGAGAACATGTGGGTAGACTTACATTGCCACACCTTGTAAAGAATCACCCTAAAGAAACAACAAAATCCAACTCTTCCATCAATCCCACCATCGACAATACCGGAAAAGGAGGGTCAAGAGAGCATCGACAACTTTGGATATTAAGGCAAGAGAAGTAAACCTTGGTTGTTGAGGCACGATAAATAGTTATAGAGGCATGCATCAAACACATCGCATCGTATGGCCCACATCTGTTTTTATTTCCAAACATTGCATGACCCACAATTGTTTCTATTTCCAAATATCGCGAAAAATGCTAGCCAACAGATGGGCACACCATGGCTTGGACAGTTGTTTTTCATTGGTTTTGTGACTACAACTGATCTAGAATTCACCTATATTGGATTGAATATTGATGTCCCTTTGGTCATCTCCCTAAAGTAATTATTTACGTAGAGTAAGAACAACTTAGGAATATATGGAAGAGTCTTTCCTTCAGTTCATGAACAAGCCTTGACTTTACCTTGATAATAGTAAGTTCATTAGCAAGTTTACCACGATCAAAAAACAAGCTTACGTTGGGGAAATTAAATATCCCATTGGAACCAAGCATAATGATTAAGGGATACTTTGATCAAATTTCAAACTTGATTTACTAGTAGGTGTTATGTCATTCTCCATGGTAGGCCCAAATGGGTAGAAATTGTCCATAAATGCGCCTATGCTTGAATTTTAAGACAACCATTGTAGGTTTTTTTGGGGTGTCATGTTGATTACTCAATCAATCTTCACAGAATAATTCAAAAGAAGAATGACATGAGTGAAAATCCCGAATTGGGTTTTCATTTGTATTGTCTCCTTAAGAGTGGAAAAAATGAAAGACATTGCTTTGCAAATACACACAACATCTCCATTTTGCAGAATATGCACTTTGCTTTGAGTTTTTCTTTTTGTAAAACACATAATCAGTTTCCTTTGCAAATTTTGTTGCTCTATATTTTTTTTAGCAACTATCTGTAACTAGCCCAGGTGGCAACGTCGGGGACATTGGCACCTCATGGCTCTTGTTTGGAAAGATAGATCACAGCCTTAATGGTATATGACTCAATATTTGGTTAGGGAATGGCAGTTGCATAATTTTTAGAATCATTATTAATTTTAGTTCCAAATTAATATTTTAAGAATAATTCCACATGAAGTTATTTTTAAAAAATAATATTAGTGGGAAAAAAGTTATTTTAAAATAATATTAGGGGGGAAATTGAATTTAGTTCCAAATTAATCTTTTAAGAATAATTCCACATAAATTTACTTAAAAAAAATAATATTAGTGGGAAAAAAGTTATTTTAAAATAATATTACAGGGGCAAATTGAAAATGAATGTCATAACTAATAAACTCTACTCAAATAATTTGGATGACCAATTTTGACTATAATATGAAAACATGCCATTGCATTATTGAATTTTGAAGGACACCGAATAAATTTTGAAGGATAACAAATTTTAAGTTTAATATGAAAACCCACCATTGCAATATTGAATTTTGAAGCACATTGGTAGTGGGCTTGCCTTGCCTTCGATAAGTTGGATTCTATATTAAATTACGAGCAACATGTATTGAAAGATCTCCTTTTTGGGTTAAAAGTTGTTCATCCAACAAAAATCACTCAACAATAAACCATACAGATCCAACTACCCACGAGGAGAAATGTTCATAAAACCTTCGATCTACAGGGATGTCAAGTATTGTGGTTTTCAGAGAATTAAGGAAGATTCTATGCATACAAAGAAATGTGTCTTCAGAGTAACTGGATTGTTATCTTTGTCTAGTTAGAAGCATGAAGATGGGCATCTAGAAAACAGATCTCAGATTCCATTCTCATTCTTTCTACATGGTCCAAGAGGCAATAAAAACCTTGTTTTTTTGGGGTATCAATAATATTATCCATAAGGGGCACAACAAAGGGTTACCAAAGCCTCGTGGTCCTTCTTTCAAGGAATGACCTAGTTGCCACTTGCCAAATAAGGTAGGTATCTTGCTTACTTACGATATAACAAACCAGGGGATGATAAAACTAATAGGACACAATATAATTTAACCTGGAATGGAATGATGAAATAATGTTGGTCGATACATTATGCAAGAACTAAACACAACAAGATATAGGGTTGAAAAATAGGACACAGGAGCGACACATAAATATGCCCCAAGTCACAAATACACATTACACCAGAGCCATGAGCCTACTATCTCAAGGGATGGAACATGTGTTGAAGCCCAATCTATAGCCATTATAGAGGGGTAAAGGTTTATTTTTTCTTGGTGTGATGGAAGGTAATGGTGTCTTTATTGGTGTGACCTCTAAATTAAAATTTTGTTTCGTTCGGTTTCTCGATCCACCAGCAGCAGATGTTTCCAGCACCTTCCAGCATAGCTAGTAGGCTCCCATACTAGAGGTTCCATGTTCCATTCATTCTGCAGAGGTAAAAGGGTAATTTTTTTTTCTTTGGCTGAGAAGCTAAAATGTATCAGGCTTTGAGGCATTCAGTCTCAGCAGCAGTTCATTCCTAGGAATTGGTTGAAGCCCTCGCATCGCCAACGTCACCTTGATCTCCCTCAGTTCCAGCCACCATTGAGGGAGGGGGCAATAAATGCAACTTCCCTCCACGACCATTTACTTCCTTGGGGGTAGTCGGCACTGTGAAATAAGGGTTATCAAATCGTGGAAAGACAGCTGGTTTTTCTTCTGCTTCAAATCTGAAGATAAAGAAAACAATACCTGGCATTGCTAGGTATGAAACCATAGTAGCATAGTAGGAAACAACAGACGATTCAGTTGAAAAAAACGAGTATCAAGAAGAGGTATAATTTTTATTATTGCCATCATCTTAATTGCCTGCATCAATGTTTCTGGGTTTGTATCATATTGTTGGTTGAGTGGATTTGAGATTTGTTTTCATTGTCTTGGTTTGGTTTATGTTGTTGGTTAAGTGGATTTCAGATTTATTTTGGTTCTCTGGGTTTGCATTGTACTGTTGGTTGAGGGCCTTTAAGATTTGTTTATTATTATTGGCATCATCTAGGTAGATTCAATCTAGGGGATATGGACTGGAGGTTAGTAGTCTTTTGGATTTGATAGTACACATCTTGTACATCCACAAGGAAGTATTCCTCCGTGAGTGATGCATGGGATCACAATACTCGGTTTCCAAAAATAGAAGCTATCGAGTCTCATTCTCAAACATTCCATTACTTAAACAAAAGGAAGGAAGAATAAAAACAACTTCTGCTTCTACTACTATCGGGTTCTTGATCTCTAGCTAATAATTCATCCACAAGAGAAGATGTTGTCAGGACCGATTGTAAATGCCTACCCTCTGTCAAGATACACATTTGGTACCAAAGAGGCCAAGATGTAGAAGGACACCTCTGTTGCACACATGCTTGCTAGAATGAAATTCAAGTAAGTAACTACCTCAATACCCACTGTCATTTTTGGTTGGCTAAACGTGGAAAGTGATTATGATTACCTTCATAACTCTGCTTAATATAATGAAACAAATATTTATGGGTATTGATCCTTGATTCCCCTACAGGGTTAGAAAACATAAGAATTCCATCTTTATGATTAGATCTCATGAACCCTAGTTGGCTAGACTTAGGGTTTAACGTTCAATGTTACATGGGTTGTTATACTTCAATGCTTTACTTTCCTGGAGATGCACTAGAAATGCACATTACATATTCTATTCATGTACCTTTTCTATGGTCGGCTTCTATAGATATTGAATTAAATTCAAATTATTGAATGGTGAAGGACGATTGAGGTTGTTGCCCGGGTTCTATTATCAGGAAAGGCGTCTCGCTTAGAAACATAGGAACATTTTGAATTCCTCGAACATGAATGGCATACCCTTTTGGGAGTCAATCCTTATTACTTTTAGGATGGTCCCGGGGCTGTCAAATATTTTAAGGCATGCTAACCAGGATATTCTCGCTCTAGTTCAAGTGATTATGTTACTTGTATTGTTTTTAAGATACTATAATTTTATGGTGTCCACGAATGACCATAAAAATAGGTAGGTCAT
Organism: Larix kaempferi; assembly: GCA_027924585.1. Lineage (NCBI taxonomy): Eukaryota > Viridiplantae > Streptophyta > Pinopsida > Pinales > Pinaceae > Larix > Larix kaempferi. Next base: position 15,948,382 of record BSBM01000994.1, on the reverse strand, counting down.
TGGGACCCAGAAGCAGAATACAGTAGTCACAAACTGTGAGAGTTCCAAAGAGCTCGTAGAAGCTAAAACGTAACTCAATAAAAAAGATGAACATTGTCCATAGTCTTAATTGCAAATTCAGCAGGTGGTTAAATGCAGTTAAGGATGTTTCTTGTTCAGAATCTCTACGAGCATGTAAATTTTGTATGATCAATTAGTGTAAAGGTCTTGGAATAAATTCAGAGGCTTCTAAATAGTGAAATTGTCCAGAATTCTAATAGAAGTATGTCGACGGGCCTTGTTCATTGGTGAGGGGGGCGTTGTATTAGGCCATCCACCAATTTTCTATTCTCTCTGTGGTCTATCCCCCCCAAATGGAATGGTTAAATGAGGGATGAGGTCAGGTGCAAGTTCCTATCCATTTTGGTGGAGTAGATACCTTTAAGAAATGGAATCTAAGATGAAAAACGTCTGTGTCAACGGTGGAACCCCAACCTCAGGGTGTGTTTCTCATAGTAACTTCCAAAAAAGAGAACTATGGAGTTGTAGGAAGTGGACATGATTTTGTATTTTTTTTATTACTCTTTTCATAAATGAGTCTATTTACGTAACAACATGCAAAACATTATCACTATCTTGGTCATCCTCTTTTTCCCCTTTCAAATTTGTGTAGTTGGAGGTGCCTTTTCAACTAGCTAAAACCCACTATTTAAAATATTTAAACACTTGGAACCATCAAGCTATATTCATATTTACACATAAGAATTATAAATATGCATTTACCATTGCAGATTTGCTACAAAGTTTAAACTACTTCATAATTGTTACAAAAAGCTACATATCTGCAAGTAAAACACTCAATAACAACAAAACAAATTATTATTTTTACGTATTTTTCTACCGGTTCCTTCTGTCTAATTTTCATGGGAAGAAAAAGGAGAAAATTGATGGGGGTAGGTGTTACTCAAATCCCATCAACTAAGAGGATTTCACATTAATCCATTAAATTCATTTGGAACATTATTTCGTCACCTAAAGTGTTTGTTACTTCATTTTAGAGTTGTGATTACAAGTCTTGAGAATATCATATTGACACTACCAAAGGAATCAAGGGGATGCAAAGTCATTACTCAAATAATTTGTCCTCACAATACTCAGGGACAAAGCCATGTGAGCAACTATAACATTCAATCATGAACTAACTCAATGATTTGAAATGAAGGGAATTAGAAAGTGAAGCATGGAAATGGAAGAATGAGTAGTGGTAGGACTTGTAGAATACCAATTTGTTGTTAACCATCCCTCCCCTCTCTTTTATAGTGGAGAGTGGATCTATACAAATAATATCCAATCATAATCCTAGACTCCAAATACTGTTGAAATATTGTAACTTTGAAGAATATTCTATTGTATTTTATTATTGTAATTTATTCGGAGATGTTTTATTCCTCCATCAGGATGTTATTATTACATTTGGTCATGTAATGTAAATGAGGTAAATCCTCCTTTGTAAGTCAGGGAATTAGATCAAAAACCACTTCTCCCTGACTTTTGAAAAACCAAAATACCTTGCCGCAAGTTGAGAGAGAGTATGCTTGAGCATTGAATTCTCTAACAATATGTGAGAAGTCCATATAAAATCAAAACTTGATTTTATTTGCTTCACACTGCATAATGGGTCCTGGGGCCATATTTTTAATTTGGCACTTTTCATTTCACTAATCCATCATCATCATCAAGTCAAACCATGTAATCCTTCTAGACTGAACAAGAATTGCTGACAATAGTTATGATTTAGAAAGGGTGGAGCAAGTATGTTTCAAAATACATAAAACTAGATGACATAGTTCCCAATAATTATTTCCCAAACGTTAGTCTCTGCATCCACACAATATCCATATGAAATATTGCCTTCTCATCATAACCACCAAAGTATTAATGATTGGAAATAAAACAAATTAAACTCACCACAAGAATGCAATAATCCCCACAGTTGTTACCCAAACTCACGGAAGTTGAATTTTTTTTTTTAATTATGAATTCAAGGTTTCTTAATGGAAATGGAATCAACACTCACAAGACTTGACGGTGAACAATCTGTTTGATCCTTATACATTAGCTAACAGAATTTCAAATATGTTACATCCACTTTCATCTAGAGGTAATAACTTCAAGAAAAAGGTGTCTACTTCCAACAATATTGTATTATGAAAAATAACATAAGACGTCAAAAAATAAAGTCATCTCAATTACATTGCCTGTGCTCTGCTGAGAAACATGTAACTTTGTAGCTCACTCCAAGAGCTCAAATGTTACAATTAAAGAGCGCAGTCATAATGAAAATCAAGACTTGGCATCGATAAATTTGGAAATTCATGATGGTGTGTTAAGTTACAATACCAAGAGACATCCTCTCTGGACTCAAAGCCACATGGTACTATTGTCAACACACTATCAATTCACATGGAAAATGATGAATATAAGCCGAATCTGAAAGATGTTTTTCGCTAGTGTTACATACTTTTTAACTTCCGGGGAACAATATCAAAATCATCTATGTCAAATCTTGAGCGTTCTCACCCCACCTAAAGGATAAGCCATGATTAACACCCAAAAACCTTTAGTAAACACATAAGAAATACAATTGATGTGCACATAGTAGAAGTAACGTTGTTGTCTTTACCAAGCAAAATAATAGAAAAATCCTTTAAGCTCAAGATCCACAAATCTAAGAACTCACTTGAAAGCATAAAAAACCTAATATTACCCCTCAAATTCTTTATTTTTCACTTTTAGACTTTTAACCTAATGGACATTGCTGAAAAGGAATAAATGCATACCTTGCTCAGATAGGAATGATCCAATAAAATATATCATATACTGTACTGATTTTCTTTGAAAATGCCATGATTCTGCAAGAAATGAAAATCAACCATCGTCCAGGGACCATATGGTTAAGAAATGCCACCATTGGTGGATTAAGTGGAAAATACGTGAATCAAATCAAAGATGAATATATGTTGAGAAAAAAAGGTGGGGAGATGCAAGTTGCATCGAAAATGGTTCTCATTCAAATGACACGAGATTGACCATCAAGGACAAGTGTTCTAGTACCCATTGCAATTATACCATTATTAAAGCAAGTGGATCATTGTTTACTTTTTATGGTCAAGGGAGGAGGTAAGGAACAAATTATGAACTCTGGATAATGCCTTATGTTCTGCAAATGAAATGAACAGAGGTCAACAATGAATGTTGGGGGTGCCAAATAATCTGGGATCTCGATAATGGATAGAGTGAGCAGCAATTCCCCTTTTCTCCATAATTTCCAATGGTGAAACCTCATTGGGAAGGACAGGATAGGCTAAGAAAGAAGAGTACCAAATGACTGGAGTAGAATAGTGCTAGTTGGATAATGCATTTTACATATGTTTTAGAACAAAAATAAGTGAAGATATCATTTCTTATCAATTACTTGACATACAACATATTCTTTCATTGCCTAAAATGACCGAAAGATCACACCAAGGATATAGATACCTTAGGTAGTGTATTATTCAGCTAGGCAGTGGACAGAGTTGACATTACCTTCTAGTAGATGACACCAAGTTTGTTTCATAGAGTCGTTGAATCTTGTGTGGCAGGGTGTACACAATTACACCTTCAAATAAGATTTCGTAGTGATTGCAATGTAACTTGAGCTATTCAATCTATTCCAGACTTCCATCACCAAAATAAGACCTTTATTGTCAAAGTTCGATACCTGGGGTCCTTTCAACAATAAATTAGTCAATAACTATTGAGTTTCCAGCTCTATCCATCACTCTCTAAGTCTAGGAAACCCATATGAAAGATGAAAATGTTGGCATACCCGCTCTCTATGGAATTTGTTGCTAGTGGTCCTAAGGTCAATGCCTTTCAAAGGGTAGAGAAACTAGCTCCTCCCTACAAAGGTATTGACATCAATCAGTAACAAACCTGAGTATCTTTCCACTTTGTGCACAACAAAAATCTTAGAGACATCTATGAGAAATCCTTCACTTAGATATCATGGAATCAAAAAAGGATTATGAGACCCTTCTATGATCTTGTCCTTTACCATGCACAAAGAAGCTATAGAATGGTTGGGATGGAAGTTCTCTTCCATGGTGGTATTTGTTAGTGCGCCCAGCTATTGGATGGAATTTTTTGGGTTTCTTTAGAAGTTGTTGCAAGTGGAGCTGAGGCCTAGACCTTTGAAATGAAAGAGAATTGGCTTCTTCCTTCAAGGGTGAAATCTTTCAAAGGTATTTGGACTTTTTCCATAGCAAAGCTCTTACAGACATCTGTGAGAATTCCTTTGCTTAGATATCATTAAATACAGATTCTGATGCCCTGCTATGATGTGCCCATTTGCCATGCGTAGAGAAGATACATAATGGATAGGCTTCAATTCCTCTTCTATGATGGTCTTTGTCAGTGATCGCAGCTGTTGTAAGCCATTTTGTGGGCTGCTTTGTTGAAGAAGAATATATTTATACTGAAATAACATAGAAAAATATTGGAATAAGGATAAAGTATTATTGATATATTTTTAAATTATATTTTTGATCATTTCAGTGTTAATATTAAATAATCCTATATAACCATTATCTCATGTCTATTCCATAATGGTTTCATGGAGATGCATTTGGACTTAATTGGGAGAATATTGTTCAATTGGGTGGATTCAAGTGTCACAGATGTCGGAAGAAGAGCGGACCATTGTGTCGACATGATGGAAAGGATTCCCCTATCAAGAGAAAAAATATGCTAGTCAAAAGATGTAAAACAAATATTAATAGGAATCATTTTGACAATTTCAATGGAGTAGACAGTATGCCTTTGGATGTAATACATGGCAGTTAATCTAAACCCCAGCTTTTCCTCATTTGTAATTATCCTATGATTCATTGATTTATTTGGGTATCGAGGATACGTGCCATGTCTTATGTTCTGGGTTATTCATGCATTATTTGTATAGAACTCTACTTTCGTTGTAGCATTTTATTTTTATAAATATGAAAAATCTATTTATAAATCAAATATAAATACTTAAGAAACTGAGAAACTGTAAGCACAATTTTTCTCTTTAAACTCCTATTGCTTGTTTAATGTGAGAAATGCATTAGCAATAAGGAGACCCATTATCATATCTTGCAGTTATCAACAGTAATCTACAACATCCATTCAATTGCTCAAATATTTTGTTTATATACGGCATGCAGAATTTGTAAATGTATTCCCTCTTATGATTTGTTGAACTTTTGGATGGTAAAAAGATTCATGATCATGCCTAGTCTAATCATTAACTTGGTTAGCACAGTGGGCTTGATGTTTGTTAACATTGCAAGATAAAATATAGAATACTTTAAATAATTAGTACTTGTAGACCAGCTGGTGGGAATAAGTGGGAAAAGTAGGTAATTTGTGCAGACAAAATATAGTTGAAAATCTGAGATTGCATCAAATATAAAAAGTATAGATAGAATTATCGTGAAGGAAGAGTACAAAGAATGTCAGAAGAAAGTTACTATCAGCCATGACCTTTATCTTTCTGAAACTCACTGGAAATGGTACCAACTTTATATCCAGGATTTTATCTCCTTCCTCCCACCACTTTCCATTCTTGCATATAGTGCTAGACATATGGATAGGGCCATAAAGTGTCCAGGATAAGAAAATTCAAAAAAATCATAATCTCTTAAGTAAGCAGATCTATCAATTTAACATTCCTCAAAGGCTAGTCAAGGTGTAGTAGATGTTACAAAAATATCAACCATCCCAAATCATCTGTAGCAGATATGGCCAATCCAATCTAATGAGACTGACTTTTAGCTGCTACTTTCTGAGTTATGTTACAAGTAGAATTCAATTACAAATATTGTCAAAATGACAAGATTACATTGGGTCAGCTTTGCACAAATATTGTAGCATTGAAAATAGAAACTGTTCTTGGAGGGCCATATTACATAGGAAGTGTTATGCCACATTCTACAGGCACACTATTTTTCAGACTTCTTTTTGCTTTCAGAGATAAATTTGCATTCCAGAGTATTGAGGCCCATATTTGTTGCACTTGGGTCTCCTTTTGATGATGTGGTGTGATGATCAGGAGATATATGCTATATTTATACTACTACACTATGTGATGATGATATATGATGTGATGATGTACTATATGTTGATGATGCCAACATATTTGATGTATTAGTCATTTGATGAGTATAGTTAGTAGTATCACACTTTCAAGTTGATGAGGGTAGTAGATCCTTGATTTACTTACGTTACATGTACCATTGAACCTAGGTGATTTTCAATTTTTCATTATTTTGCAAGGACTTTTGCCCCCTTTTTCGAGTCCATCTTATGGCCATCCATCCATCATCCATTCTATTATAACTTGTTAATCTTATTGTAACTGCGAAAGATATTCACTTGTATTTTATATTGTAATTATTATTGTATTTTATTTGTACCTCCGACGGAGATGTTTATTCCTCTAGTCGGGGATGTAATTATTACATTTGGTCATGTAACGTCATCGAGGTAAATCATCCCTTGTAAGTTAGGGCATTATTTACCTTAGATTCATTTTGTAAAGGGGTTTTTAAGTCCCCTAAAGGAGTCGGCCTAGTCAACTTTAGTTGAGGGCGACATGTCAAGTGGAAAAGGTAAAGTGAAAGGTAAAGTAGTTGAGGCCGACATGTCAAGCTGTAATACACGGATGTAATAACTATTGGAAATTTTATTCTCATATCAATCCATAAGGAATTCTATTTAAGGGCGCTAGCTCAATGGTAGAGCACCTTCCTTATAGGCAGGAGGTTGGCGGTTCGATTCCTCCGTGCCCTATATATATTCTGAAACCACTAAAGAGAGATAAATGGGTAAAAATATGACCAAAATTTGCATATAAACGACCACCAGTAAAACATGAGAGATAAGTGTCCAAACAAATGACCAAAATATGTATATAAATGACCACTTCTGAGTTGGTGATCGTTGGTAGCAAATTAGCAGTCATTTATCACGTGACAAAAAATGTGGTCATTAATTGTGACAATTAATGACCAAATATATGACCAAATTAATGACCAAATATACAACCAAATATATGACCACAAGATAAGCTATAAATGACCAAGCTAAATATGACCACATTTTTGGTCATGTGATAAATGACCGCTAATTTGCTGCCAGTGGTCACCAACTCAAAAGTGGTCATTTATATGCGGATTTTGGTCGTTTTTTTGGTCATTTATCTCTCATTTTGTACTAGTGATTAAATCGATGGTCTTGTTGCTCTAGGGATTATGCTCAACCATGGTTAACTAGTACAAAATAGTCCAGATGCTCCAGAGCTCACTTGCTCAATAAATAGTTTAGGTGCTCCATAGTTCATTTTCTCAACACCTGTCAAAGAATACATTAGTATTGTTAGAAAAATAAATAGAAAACAAAAGTAATATTTTCTTGGGATATTACATCCCTTTCTTCTTAGGACAACAATGTCCCAGTGTTAGGGACTTTAACTGAAACCTTGAAATAAGGAGGGGTGGGCCTCTTTCATTGCAGTTTAATTTTTCCATGTGGCCTCTTTAGGACCGAAATGCTTCCATTGAATTTTCAGCTGGACAATGGTTCACTTTCTGAGTGATGCCTCTCTCTTGTCCAATATATGAAGGGGTTCCGACACAAATTCCCCTTTGGGTTCTACCTGTAACAAAGACCAATCAATTACATGTTTAGTATCATAAACATATTTATTAAGTAATGATGAATGAAAAACATTTTGAACCTTTACATGAGCAGGTAGTGCTAGTTCATAGGCTACCAATCCTTTCTTGGCCAATATTTCAAATGGCCCACAAAATCTAAGGGCTAGTTTTCCCCATTTTACCAAGATCAATGAGCTCCTTTTTTCTTTTACTTTTAACATGCTCTCTGATTTGATACTCTTTGTCCTTTATTTTTCCGTCGGCATAAATTTTATGTCGCTCTTGTGCTTCTTTAAGATTTTGTTGTACTTCGGTGAACAATTGTTACAAATATTTTAATATATCAGGCCCCAATATGAGCCGATCCACTAGGCTATCCCATGCGATCGGTGCTCTGCATTTTCTGTCGTAGAGTATTTTGAATGGGCTCATCTTGGCGAAATTTTGATAACCATTGTTGTACGCAAACTCTACAATATGTAAATATTCTTCCCATTGGGTAGGGTTATTCATTACATACAGTCTAAGCATATCTTTTAGTATTTGATTCACATGTTCTGTTTGTCCATCCATTTATAGATGATAAGCAATACTCAAATGTAATTGTGTTTTTAGAGCGAAAAATAATGATCTCCAAAAGTTACTTGTGAACTTTGTGTCTCTGTCTGAGATGATGGCTTTAGGTATTCCATGTAGTCGGAGAATATCCTTTAAGAAAATATCTGCGATGTGAACAACTTTATAGGTAGACTTCACTAGAATGAAGTGTGTGGATTTGGATAATTTTTCTACTACAACCATGATTGAGTCATTATGCTTCTTGCTTCTTGGTAGACCTGTGATGAAATCCATAATAATCACTTCCCATTTCCATTCTGGAATGGGTATAGGTTAAAGTAACCCTATTGGTTGTTGTTGCTCAACTTTAACTAGCAAACATTCCTGGCATTTAGAAATAAATAGTTCTATGTATTATTTTAATTCTGGCCAGAATAAGTGTTTCCTTACAACTGATATAATTTTATGGTATCCCAGGTGTCTAGAATAAGGTTTCTGATGGAATTCATTCAATATGTCAGATCTGATGTCTCCACTCTCAGGGACATAAATTCTATATATTTAGACCAAAGTAGCCCTGACTCATCTATTTTATATTCTTTCTATTGTATAAATAACCTCTTTTCTCGTATTTTATGGAGAATTTCAATATAGAAACGATCGTGTTTACTTGTACTTATTTTTTCATGTAAGTTATAACTTGTTTGGATTACTGTTACCTCATATAGTAGATGGATCTTGCGACTTAAGGAATCCACAATTTTATTCTCTTTTCCCTTGATGTGCTTTGGTTCAAAACTATAGTCACTAAGGAAAGCCAACCACCTAGATTGACTAGCATTTAGGTCTAGTTGATCAAAAATATATTTCAAGCTCATGTTGTTTGTTTTTAGGAGAAATTTCTTCCTCATGAGATAGTGCCCGCCACATTTTCAAGGCGTGAATGATAATAGCTAACTCAAGATCATGTGTTGGATGGTAATTCTCGTGTTCCTTTAAATTCTATGATTCGTAGCAGATCACAAATTCATTTTTCATAAGGACTCCCCGGACTGCATCCTTGCTTGTGTATGTGCAAAACAACAAAATCCCCATCAGGATCCACAATCCTTAGTATGGGCGCAGTAGTTAATAACTGTTTTAGTTTCTGAAAAATTTATTTACATTTGTCTGTCCATAAAAATTTGGTTTCCTTTTTTCTATAGGGATGTCATAGGGAATGCAATTTGAGAGAAGTTCTCAATGGAATTCCTATAGTAACCTGCTAATCCTAAGAATTATTTGATGTCTGTGACACATGTAGGTGTAGGCCACTCTTCAATAGCCTTGATCTTTTCCGGATGTATGGCAATACCCTTCTTTGAGATGATATGGCCTAGATGCTGTATTTGGGGTTTATAAAAGTCACACTTATTGAATTTAACATATAGTTGATGTTCTCGTAGGACTTGTACCATAATCCTAAGATGTTCTTTATGTTCTGCATCACTTTTAGAATAGATTAGTAGGTTGTTTATGAACACTAGTACAAATTTGTCTAAGTAATTACTAAAAATGTTCTTCATCATGCACATAAAATTTGTTAATGCATTAGTTAGCCTGAAGGGCATCACAACAAACTCGTAGTGACCATGCCAGGTGCTAAAAGAAGTTTTGTTTATATCTTCATCTCGTATCCTAACTTAATGGTATCTGGATTGTAAGTCAATCTTGGAGAATATTTTTTCTTCCCCAACCTGGTCAAATAAGTCATATATTCTAGGGAGTGGACACCTGTTCTTTATAGTTAAGTTGTTATGTTGTCGGTAGTTAATGCACATTCGCATCGTACCATCTTTCTTTTTCATAAAAAGTATAGGTGCTCCCCATGGGGATACACTTGGTCTGATGTAACCTTTCTCGATCAGTTCTTGTAATTTTAGTTTTAGTTATACTAACTCAGGGGTACTCATGCGGTAAGGGGATTTAAAAATTGGTACCGGTCTAGGCACTAGTTCTATAGAGAAGTCTAAGTCTCTTTTTGGTGGTAACCCTGGTATCTCTTCTGGAAATACATCTCTATACCCCTCTAGGACGAGAAAGTCCTCAATTTTATGTTCCCTTTTGTGTTCCAAATTGTGAATGTTGATTGCATTAATTTTGCATCCCTTCCGTACACACTTTTTTACTTGTAAGGATGATATTTTTCTTATAAAGACCTTCTTAGGTATACCATGTACCTTTCTTTGATTTCCTTGGTTATTTGTGCATGTGAAAGTTTTGTTCAGGCAATCAAGCATGAAATGGTGTTTTTCTATCCAATCCACGCCTATCAGTGAGTTGGATGTACCTAAAGGTAAATTTTTTAAGTCTTCCTCGGTTTGGAAACAATTCATGTCAATCTTGCAATTTTTAATAAGTTCTGAAATCTTTCTCTTCGTTCTAGTGGCTAGTTGTACCATCCATGGCTTACTATGTTTTTCTTTGTTTAATTTGAAACTTTCAACAACTTTAGGGGAAACATAACTATGACAAGCCCCTGGATCAATCAGAATGGAAATATGTGTGTTTGAGATTTTACCTTCTATTTCGACCATGGTGGATTGATTGTCTGCTTGTCTTCCTTCTCAGGCAGCACATATCTTGGGTGTCCAATCCATGTATTCCACGGTTGCTTCCTCCTGTAAGTTATTTAGAACTCTACTGTCTTTATTCAAGAAATCCCTGTAGTAATGGGATCCTTGACATCCCCAACATCTTCCTGGTTTAGGGGTTGTTCTAGTTCCTCTATCCAATATTGTTGGCTTATTAACACTCTGTGCTGGCATATTTCATTGTACCCCGAATTTGTTGAAATTCATGTTATCCATAAAACTGTTGTTCTTCCTATGATAGGAAGGTGGTCTAAATCCTCGTCTTCGGTTGTCGAAGAGGATCTTATCTTCTCCTTCTTCTTGTTTATGTTCTCAGTTCGGTGTTGGCTTTGGTCATAGCAGAGCCTAGCATTGTATAAGGCCACTTCCAAGGTCTTGGGTGCATCAAATTCAATTTTGTCTCTGTAAAACATAGAAAGGCATCCTAAGAACTGTTTTATTTTTATTTTCTCATCCCTTATGTAGGGTACATAGTGTAAAAGTTCCATGGATATGTTGATCAAAGCCTCCATGGTAAGGGAGTTCAGTTGTAGTTTGTGGAATTCCTTTATTTTCTTATCGAACAATATTTCTGACATGTATTTGTCTTGAAATAGTTTTCTAAAGGTTCTCCACTTGAGTACCATCTTTTTTAGTTTCTTAGTGTGTCGTAAATCCTGTCATCATCTGGCAACTTTTCCATTCAGGTTGTAGATGTCCAAACGAGCCTTCATATGGCTAGAATAATCATGTACTCGAAAGTATTTGTTCATCCCCAAAATCCATTCTTTGGCTTCCTCTCCCGAATCTAAGTCTGCTTCGAAACTTGGAGCCTTGATTTTACGAAACTCTCCCTGCAAACTATCTTCTCTTGTGTTTCTTCTTACGAGGGGACAATACATAGGAATCTGAAGAATTCTCATAGTCATGGCCCAAGGTGTTGGATGAGTCGGAGTGGTTCTGGAATGGTGGAAGAATGGTTACAGCTCTCAGGAATCATCAAGGTTTTCTGTTCAGCATCAGGTATGGAAATTAGCATCAATAAATCCTATTTTATTTATCACAATGTTGATGCGATTCTGTTGAACCAAATCTCTGGTTATCTACCTTATCAAATGTATCCGATTGAGAATGGATTCAAGTACCTTGGTTAATATAGAAAACCAAATTGCTACAGGGTTTTTGATTGGTACTGGTTGGTGAAAAGGTATGAGAAAAGGATAGGGCATTGGAGCTATAAATATCTCTCTCTAGGAGGTAGGCTCACCTTGCTTAAGGAAGTACTCATAGGGATGTTGGTTTACTGGTTTTCACCGATTATGGCTCCAAAATATGTACTTCACATGATCAGAAAAGTAATGTTTAATTTTCTTTGGTATGGGAATGCAAAAGGTGGAAATATGCATCTTACTAAATGGGAAAAACTATCTATTCCCAAACATCTTTGTGGCTGGAATACTAAGAACTTATTCTGGTTCAATTTGGCCCTCTATCTGAAAGGCTTGTGTCATGGCCGTTTTGGAGCGGGTATGTGGACGGACGTTGTGCATGGTAAGTATTTAAAATATAATTTGATCCATTGGATAAGAAACCCGAATAAAGATTCAAGAAACTCCTTTTTTATATGGAGCGACTTCCTCAAAATTTATCCTTAGCTCAGTAAGTATTTAACTTGGAGTATTGGAAATGGTCGTAAGGTTTTGATATGGATTTATCCCTATATTGGAAATGAGTTTGAATTCATCTTATCTCCCGGAACTAGAGACTATCTTTCAAACTTGGGTTTTGTGACACTTAATCACATTAGACGTCCTCTGTGGGCTCAGAACTCCTCAAACTATTGGCTGACTGCTCAGGACCTTGGTCTCAAAATTATTTTGGTTGAAGAATGGAACCATTACATAAAGATGCTCAGCAGGGCCGGCATTAGACTTAATTCCTTGGAAGACAAACTCGTGTGGTCTTACAATATCGAAACTGATTCAATTACTGCAAAATCAGCTTATAAAGCAATTGTGCAGGATCAGGTTCGCTCTTTTCAGAACTGGTGGTCTGTGAATTTGTGGAAATGGCATATTTCACAAAAGGTTAAATGTTTTTTATGGCTTGCTTTGGAGTATTGCATACTTACATAGAGTAAATTAATTCGCAAGGGTTGTACTGGACCCAACATTTGCTCGCTTGTAGGACGAATGAGGAGACAATCACGCATTTATTTATTGGCTGTGATTTCTCCAAATCGGTATGGTATTTGATATGCTCTGTCCTCTCTATAAATAGTCATTGGAGATCGACAAATTTGGAATCCTCATTATTTCTATGGTGGAAAACTATGAAAACTAATAAGATTATGCCAACATTTGTTATTTGGATGTTATAAAAAACTAGTAACGCTATCATATTTGAGGAAAGGAGGATTCCTTATATGCAGATAATTTATAAAGCCATTGGTATGTATAATTATTACAAAATTTTGAAATCTTCTTGAGTATGTGGTCGTAATATTAAAGGGATCGAAGACTCCTGTAAAGCCACTGGATATTTCGATGGAGCAGTGGTGGATGGCCGATGTGCGGCTGGGGTCTTTCTTCTCATCAACAAAAATCATTTTTTCAAATTTAAATTGAATTGTGGAATGGGTACAAACTCAATTCTTGCTTTGTGGTGTTTACTGAAAATTGATGTTTCATTTGGTGTGGATAATCTGAGAATATATGGTGACTTCTTGATGATTGTTAATTGGGACAAGAAACTTCACAGGATCAAAGTTTCTCTTTCCGGCACTAGTGTCGAAGAATTGAATCCTTCATGAGCTCTTTTTATGACTGAGACATTAATCATATTTATCGAGAGATGAATGATGTTGCTAACGCATTGTCTAAAGAAGTGCTCAGTGCAGAGGAAGAAATACTTAATTGGCAAGAATGGATCGATGAGATCCTGGAGTATCAAGGATCTACCTCTTTTTTTGATGATTAGTCTATCCTTTGTTCTCGGTGGAGTTAGCTAGTTCCATTATTTTGAGACCTTTTTGTATTGTGGATGTCCCTTGATCCATTTTGGCTTTAGTAGATCTGTTCTGGAAAACTTTTGCTTATACTGTCATTTTTGTTTCCTTTGATGACCCAAATTTATGTGTCAGCACGGACTTGTAAGTTGGAGTATGTTTTTATTTCTATAATAACGCACGGACTTGTAAGTTGGAGTATGTTTTTATTTCTATAATAACAAAAGTACAACTTTTTTTCTCCTTTGAAAAAAACATGCAATTTATATTATCAACACATGAAATACAATAAAGGATGTAAATTGTTTTATTAATAACATAAACAGAAGACTAACAAATAGTGTTGGAAACATAGTCTGTTAGCGCTAGCTATTCCATTTACTATTCATGCATGTAATTAAGGAATCGGTGGAGAGGAAGAGTCCAAGAGATGCCCTGGAAATGAAACAAAGACAATGATATAGCTTGTATTTATATTTACATTTTATTAATGAAAAAACTCATCTAAAGCTTATATTTATTCCTATGTATTTCTATTTTATGTTTTAGTGTGTATTGCAACAATGATATCAGAGCACCTATTGTTCTTAGGCTTGTAGAAGCTATCGCTCTTTGTTTCGATAGCATTTGAAGGTTTGATAAGGTTGATATTTCTCTTGAATGCAACCTCTCTGCGTGTCTTTGTGCATGGGTTTTGAGACTGCTCATTCCTCAAATCCGGTGCTCAAGCTAATATTTCATAGGTCGATAGCTCTAGTATTCGAGAGACTTGAGGAATCACAATGTTCCATTCAAGGATCTAGGAACTGAGTTAAAGAGAACAGAAAATGAAGAGTTCAGAGTGTTACCTCTAGACATATGTATGTGTTAGTTTTCACCTGCATGGATACACCATTTGTGTCGTTCTACATTTGAAATTTGAAGCGACAGGCCATAAATTACAGTAAATGTACACCCAAGAGTTATTCACTATTTCATTCCATTCACTCCACCTCTTCTACGTCGCTAAATATGGAGATGTCTCCCCCTCATTATAAATATTGTGGAAGATTTTTATAATGTGGTAACATTTGAGATTATGCTAAATCATCCATGTACCTTTCTTCCATTGGAGGAGACTTTACCTCATATGCCTATTGATTGTTGATAGCTTGAAGCTATAGAAGAGATCTATGGACTATGAGGCTGTTAATGAGGATTAATTCTCTGCAAATATTCTTCGTTTGGTTTTCATATATACCTAAATCATTGTGCAAATTCTCAACATGGTGTAACCAATCTAGACACCCCCTTCTATTTGTGTGGATACCTTGTGCCGCGTGAAGAAAATTGGATGCATGAATATTTGCAAACTAGTTCTCATCTCTATGTTTTCATATCAATTCTCAAACACATGGTTATTTTTTTGCATCTATGTTCTGCGAGAAGACTCTCTTGTCTGTGTGAAGATTTCTCTATCTGTTGGTGTGTGGTGCTCTTTGCATCAGCTATCTTCCTGTGATTGTCATTACGCCTACGAAGAATGAGTCTATATCTCTTTGCGTGAAAGATGCACATGAAATCTCTCAAAGAGAATCATTGTATGAGCCATCTGATATTCCAATGAGTGAAGGGAGTCACCATCAATGGCGATCCTTGCATGATATGTCATAGTAAGCTTGTAGTTGATATCATTGTTGAAGACTATATTGATATTATTGAAGACAACTCTATAGTTGAAGACCGTGTTAAAATATGTAACTTGTGGCTCTTTCCTCTGCGTAAAGAATCCATGACTGAGAAGTGTCTCCCACCCTTTCTTTTCATTATGAGAGATAGAGATACCGCGAGCTGCTAGAGAGCACGAGCATTATTGCCACTGAGAATTAAAGGTGTGTCACTGTGTGAGAGCTAGAGCTGTATGGCCATGAATATGTGAGCACTAGAGAATGTATTATTGCTAAGAGTGGTTATCACATTGCGTACACTAGTGGAGAATCATTTTTTCCAACAGTTGTAATTTGATTAGTTAGTGCATCAGCTAATTTGTAATCGTGTCTTGCACGAGGTTCATGCGTTTAAATTATTGTATGCAAGAATTTATGGTGTTTCTCCTTACTATAGAAAGGTGACCACAGTAATAATTCAACACACGACCTTTGGTTCGAATTTAAACATGATAATCAATTGAACTATGCATCACTCTAAATATTACTCATATTTGCATTCACCTAGCACCTTCCTCTATATGCACTCTCCTACACACAACCGACTCCCAATTAGGGTTTAGGATTCCCATGTTGATGGATCGTTACTGAGCTCACATGAAAGAATATGAGATTTGTGTCAATTACATTCCAAGAATCCGATCGTATGAGCCAATGCTATCCATCATCTTAAACATCTCCCTAAGACCAACAATATCCTCTTCTAACATGCTTTCAACTATAACCCGAAAAACCATCTTTTTAATCTTGTTCATTGCATAGAATAACATCAATAAAGATAACAATGCATAATCAAGAGGTTTGTTTGGAGAAACACCATCCTTTTGAATCTAGGGGTGGTGATCCACTCTTATCCATCATCTTAAACATCTCCCTAACACCAACAATATCCTCTTCTAACATGCTTTCAGCTATAACCCGAAAATACATCTTTTTAATCTTGTCCATTGCATAGAATAACATCAATGAAGATAACAATGCATAATCAAGAGGTTTGTTTGGAGCAACACCATCCTTTTGAATCTAGGGGTTGTTGGCACAGAACTTGAGCATCATCAATTATCGAAAGACTCAGAGAGATTACTAATGCAAAGATCATGAGAAAATAAGTCATATAAAATACATTGAATGCTTGTTAGTTCAATGGCCTTCACAATTATGAGGTAAAGAATTATTTTTTAAGATCAATTCAATTTCATATTATGTAACTTGCACATAGTGTTGTTTTGCAATATTTCTTGTTTCTATACAAGTGTCAAAACAAAAGCAAAAGGAATTGTAGTCGGGTACATTCTCAGTTTGTTATCCCTCAAGAATGCATCTGCATTTTGAGCATCCAGCAGGAGAGTTGCGATATCCTTCTTATCCTGAGAGTAATGGTACATGGAAATTCCCTGGGATTGGAGCTTTTCAATGCTATAACAAATATGTGCTGGTTAACCTTAAAGCCACTACTGAAACTGTTCTTGGAGCTTGTTGGGTCATAACTATATACAATTTTGGAGCTTCATCGTGCTGTTGATCGTAAAGTGAATGCTGCATGCCAAGCTTTGAAGTTGGATGGACTTATTATCATCGGGTGTGTCACATCGAACACTGATACAACCCATTTAGCCGAGACATATGCAGGATCAGGACGTCAAACAAAGACTCTTAAGCCTCAACTTGAACCATTAACAGAGCAGCACGTAATGTTAGTTGGTAATCTACAGCATTCATCACAACAGGCACAAGGCATGGAGGAATAGATCCTTTGGATCTGCACTTGAATTTTGTTTGGGCTACAGATGGAGAATATGCAGTTCGAGAAAGTACTTCCAAGATCAAGATTTTTAGCAAAACATTTCAGGAAAGAAAGAGCATTCGGCCAACATTTTCTGCTGAGGGTATTTATGGGGGAGCCTTGTTGGCTATAAGCTCAAATGATTTTGTTTGCTTCTATGACTGGGCTGAATGCCGTGTAATTCGGCGAATAGATGTTAGAGTCAAAAATATCTATTGGGCAGATGGTGGTGATCTCGTTGCACTCAGAAGTGACAACTCATTTTATATTTTGAAATACAACAGGGAAGCTGTTTCTGCATATCTGGAGAATGGTCAACCAATCGATGAGCAGGGAGTTGAGGATGCATTTGAACTTTTGTATGAGATAAATGAGCGAATTCGTACAGGCCTATGGGTTGGGGATTGTTTTATTTACAATAACTCAGCCTGACGCCTTAACTATTGTGTTGGTGGTGAGGTAACTACAATGTGCCATTTGGATCGGCCAATGTATTTGTTAGGATATCTATCCAGCCAGAGTCGAATGAACCTAATTGACAAAGAATTCAATGTGGTGAGCTATACATTATTTCTTAGCTTGATAGAGTACAAGACTCTTGTTATGCGTGGAGATTTGCAGAGGGCGAGTGAGATTTTTCCCACAATTCCGAGGGAGCATCTTAACAGCGTGGCTCATTTTAAGTGGCCACTGATCCTGATTACAAATTTGATTTGTCTGTGCAACTTGGAAGGCTTGAAGTTGCACAGGAAATAGCAATAGAATCTCAAAGCGAATCAAAATGGAAGCAATTGGGGGGAGTTTGCCATGTCCTCTGGAAAGTTAGATATGGCAGAAGATTGCCTAAGCCGTTTCGCATAATTCAAGTTTTCGACCAAATCACCTCGGCAATGACGGAATCGATGGCGTCTTCACTGTTGTGGAAGAGTTTTGAAGCAGCAGGAGTAGCCACCTGTTTCTTTCTCCGGTGTCACAATTGCCAAGCCGTTTTCTCGATGCAGATTCAGATGCAGTGAGCTCGTGTTTCGACGGGTTAATCCGCGCATAGTGGAAATTAAATATTGATCGGGGATCATCCTGTTGGCAGCCGAGTACACTGATAGATTCCGCCTTTTTTCTGGAGCAGACCATCATGCAGTCGAGCAGCAGTCAGTGCGTGAAGACCATCGCAATAAGCGCCAGGGTCACAGTCTCATAACTTTTCGGCGTAATTTTGTATCAGCGCGAAATCTAAGGGTTCAACAAACACGCTGTTTCCCTGAAGTTGTATTAGAATATCACGGGACTCCTCTAAATCGCCACTTTGACGTATTTATTGCTGATTCAACTGTCCGTGACTCGAGACTGAAGCTATCTCTTCACGCTATTAGAAGCCAATTGCCTTATGAACTCAATACAAACTCGGGTTTCAGCTACAGTTTGCAAACAGCGAAGTTCACGCCATTCACGCAGATGGGGTCTCATTTCTTTGACGGCCACGATCCATTCAGCAATTATCGAAGGGCGCCATCACTGGTGGAATCGACCCACATGAAACGCCGAAACTCAGGCTTCAGTGAGATAATCAGCACGCGGCAGTCTTTAAGGTTTTGATCGGAGGTCATGTGATAGAGCAAATCCGCGTTTGGGACATCCTCGTGGCTTTCGTTTGCACCGGTGGTCTTAGTTGTCGATTACAATGAATTTTCACCCACAAGCCATTAACCGCCGAGTCATGATACACATCGAGTGGGAGTTGACAATTGATGGCAGCGTTTCAGTAAGATCAAGCACGCGAACACTCAGCAGTGGCTCGGCGAATCTCGGTTCAATGATGACAAGGCATCCAATTATATCGACGGGAAGCTCGCAGTTTGTTGGGTTTTCATCGACATCCATAGCAGATAATTAAATTTTGGTCCCAGTTCGCTGTGTGTTGTTGAAGCTGTTAGTCACTCGTCATTTAGCTATCTTCTGAAAGAATCACAACTTGTGGAATCCGTCCACCCAAAGACGCAGGTTCGAGGTATTAATTTATGTTTCACATGCTGCAGCAGTCCAGTTTATAGTTAATCTTCCACAAATCAAGCAGTTTTCACTGCCAGCCAAGTATAGGTTCCATTTAATGAATCAGGTGGTCATGTGTCGATAAGGAGAAAAAGTGGATTTGGATTCACTTTTCTACTTTATTTTGCTGAAATATTTTATTATTTTCTGTTTCCTTTTTGAAAGAGGGTTTTGAGAAGTTTTTGGCATATAAAAGGCCAGCTTCCTTTATTGTAAAGCGATGGAAAATTTTTGGGTTTTTTATCCCCGTTGAGTGTTAATGAAAAAATCAGCCGGTTTTGTGGACAGATTGAGATTCCTTCATGTGCTTGTGTGATGTATTTCAAGTTGTAGAATGAATTTAGCTTGTGAGGGCTTTCTCAAGCACAATAGATTAGCCATTTAGGATTAAGTTGGTTAATTATGCTTGAACAATTAGTTTCTCAATGGACATTAGTATTTGGTTGTACGAAATGTTGATTAAGATTTGATTGTTTATGCGTTCTAGATTCGTCTCACTTTTATGAAGCATAAAGCCTCCATGAGCGCTCTTTTGACTCCATTTTCCCCTTCTGGTACATGGCACTGGTCTTTCCCTGAGGATTGATTTTCCCTTCCTTTTCCATCACCCATTTTGAAAACTATCTTTTGTTACTTCCGTTTCCCTAAGGTAGCCTCTTCCATTCACCTTGCCCGTTACTGTACCTGCCTTAGCGATCCTAGTTTAGGGATATCCCCCTAGTGTTGGAGAAGAGCCAACCTGAAGTGAAGATGAGAGGAGTGTGGTGACATTGGCCTCTCTCCTGAGAGAGTTGCCATTTCGGCTAGTGTGTTGCATTTTGGGCTTTTTAAAACGACACGCATGCCATTTCGGAGGACAACACAGTTGAAACTGACACTTTTTATTTTCTGAGTTGGAGTATATCATTGAGTATAGACTTGAAGCATGTGATTGACTTGAATATATAAAATAAGAGGTGTGTAAGACCATAAGTTATAGCATAGAGAAGTTGTATTGCATTGTAATGATTTTATTGCACTAATCACGAGGTAGAGAATTGTATTGTGAGATGCTTGTTGGTATATCTCTACAAGTTGGTGAGACAATTGTTACAAGGATAAGAGATATGTGGAATTGCATTTGGTTACAATTCTATCTTTTTAAGATCATTGGCCTTTGCATCATGAAAAATAAGACAATCAAGCACATGTAATAGAAAACAACATCTCATGACTAAAGCAACAATCTAGAAATCATACAACAAACAAATCATTGAAGCATCATCAATTCAGCTTCATAACTAGCAATCATTGTAAGATAAATTTTTTTTTGTAACTTGCAACTTGTATTTCATACCTTTCAAATTAAGTTGAAGTGTATTGTACTTGGGTGCATTTTCAGTAGAAACTAACACCACTGAGCTACTAAGTTCGAGACTTCAATTGTTTAGTCTTTTTGTAAAATGGTGGAGTTGCAACAATCCCTTATTTATTTGAGTGAGTCTTGAGTTTATCAATGGAGTGAATCAATGGTTTTGTAGAGTTACTGAACATTCTACTTCTCTCTTCTATATACAAAATTGTCATGGTTTTCAAGACAACTCTCGCTCATATTTTAAATTATGTACATGATTCACAAGACATAGTTTAGTTTCTATAGCTTGAGTCATAGTTCCAAGAAGAAGAAATACATTATGAACATGTTCCCATTCAGAACAGTCTTCTTTGTGATTCCTTTAAATATCCTACACATAATGATGCCACCTCAAAATAATACAATAAAATTAATGGCTCCACTTTCGAAGCAAAATTAGAAGAAGATGATGTCTCCGACACACATGTTCATCTTATTATTTCCTGTTGAGATATTGTAACTTCAAAGAATATTATATTTGTACTTTATTATTCCGGAGATGATTCATTCCTCCGTGAAGATCTTATTGTATATCCGGAGATGTTTATTCCTCCGTCGGAATGTGGTAACTCGGGTTATTAGACTTCCCTAGTGGGGGTCGGCCCTAAATGTGTTATGTGGGTCAAAGGGTTATTAGACCACCCTAGAGGGGTCGGCCCAGTCAGTTATATTGGGGTATTTAACCTAATGGTTAAATACGAGCCTACATGTACTTGTGTAAAATACATATCAGAGAAGTGTATAAATAGAGGAGGTGTGTTCCTCATTATACACACACTCACTCACTTGAGAAAGGCGCATTTGTGGAGGAGAGGTCTGCTATGGAGGAGAAGGAGCTTATGCTCAGGGTTTGCATCTTTGTATATTGCTGGTCATCTATATTGAGGAAGCTTTGCTGGGTTTTCTACCCCATGAGGGTTTCCCAGGATAAATCTCTGTCTCTTGTGTTTATGCTATGCTTGTTGTTTCTTCAGTGATCCTGTATATGCTATTATTGTGAAATGGAATGTAATGCTGCTATTTTCTGTCTTAGCATATTGAATTTTAACATGGTATCAGAGCTCACCTGAAGGAAGACAAGGTATGGCACTAAAGACACTTGCTTTACTTACGACAATTTGAAGGTTAGGGTTTTACATAGCAAAAACCAGTCATCGTAGCACTTTCGCTATAAATCCATTTTGGCGAAGTTTTCGGATCTGAAATTGTTACAGGACGAAGCTAAAATCTCCAGGTACCTTGTGTCCAAAGGAAAACCTCTAATTCGTTGTACTTTGTGATTTATGATCTGTACAATATAGGGTTTCTGCCTCTTCCAGATCTGAGTCAAAATCAGGTGACCTTGGGAAAAAGGTCATATATTGGGCTAGGAAGCTCCAAATGAAATTTCGTAAAAAGTGACAGGTAGTACACAGTCTGCACTATCTCAGAAAACTTTTTCAGAGTCCGAAGTTGAACCAGTGACACGTGGCACTCCGTACAAGTGCGCTCTCCTGTATTATCCCATAAACAGGTCACGTTGCGACACTTGGCATAACTCTCTCTCAGAAAATCCAATTGAGGTCAGACCTGTCAGGATGGAAAGATAACAGGCCGAGCTATCTCAGAAAACGTTTTCAGAGGCCGAAGGTCAAAAAGTGACACGTGGCACGCCGTACAAGTTCGCTCTCCTGTATTTTCCCAAAACAGGTCACGTTGCGACATTTGGCATAACTCTCTCTCAGAGAATCCAATTGAGGTCAGACCTGTCAGGATGGAAAGATAACAGGTTAGTCTATCTCAGGAAACTTTTTCAGACCCTGTGGATCAAAAATTTCAGAGTTACACCAGAAACAATCAGGTACATATTTCTGTCAAAACAGAATTATTTTTTGGTACCTTCATTCATGACTTCCGGAATTTAGGGCTTTGGAGAAAGTTGGAATTTTTGTAATCGGAGACCACGGCTGGATGCTACTCATCAAAATAGAAATTTAGAGACCAAGATCAGAATTTTTGGTTGGGCAGAAGGCCGGGCTTGATTAGACCCTAGTTCGGGACTTTGATCAGAAAAGCGGAAAATTAGGGCTTCTGTAAAAATGGGAATTTTTAAAATCTGTGACCACGGCTGGAAGCTCCTCAGAAAAATAGAAGCTCGGAGCTTTGGATCAAACTTTTTGATGGGGCAAAAGAGTGGGCTTCATGAAACCCCAGTTCAGGGTCACGTCCAGTGAATCTGAAAGTTTCAAAGGCAAAATTGAGGAGTAAAACTTTGCAGTTTTCAAATTCTGAATATATCAGTTTGATCAGCTCATCAAGGCGCATATCTCTATCCTTTCGGAAGTTTGAAATTCAAAGTTTGAATTTTTGGGGTTTCTCTGACAAACCCATATCCAGCTCCAGGTCCAGTTCTTGCAAATCAAGTGGATAGGGTTGATCCTAGAAGAAGATGGATTGGTCACCTACATAAGTGAAGGAGTTCATGTTTCAGAGGGAGATGAGGCTAAGGCTTTACATAAGGAGATTACAAGCGATCTCGATAGGCATGACTCATCGAGGTATGTTTTGAGATTTGTTCATGATTAAGTTTATGGTATGTTTGTCTTCATGTTATTACAGTTAGTACAATCTTGATTTTAGATTTGTTGTATCACCTTAACAAAATTATGAATGCATGATAGAAGATATTCATTGGTTAGGGTGTTGACACTTATGATTGTACTAATGCATTATGGTGTTGTGTGAGGTTGAGGTTGTCTGCTAACAAGATACAGGTACATCACAAAAGACAAATCAGGCTCCATGACCATGAAAACATGAAGACAAAGACTCATCCATAATCTTTGTTCTACTTACGAGGTATGTATGACTTTGTTATATTATGCTTAACCTATGAGACATGCAGGTTCTAGCTCAGGATCTCTAAATCATTGAAGAGATTGTTTAGGTATGTTGTACATAACCAAGTAGGTATACTAATCCAGGTATGTTTCCCATGAATCTTACCTTGTGTTAGGATCCCTTATATAAGTATACTTGGAATGATTGGTTATGCTTATTCATAAAGTTAGTAATCAAGGGATTATGCATATTATATATTTTATCAATGATATGCATGAGTAAAAGAAGACTTCCCTGAAATCTTGAATACTAATGTTTATTAACTATAATCATGACTATACGTTTTCAAGATTATTTAGTTTTGATAGCATTTAGGATATACTAATGAATATATGTTTGTGTATGAGATCATGAGGATGACTCTTGAGCATGCACAGTGGTACAGAATGAATAGAAGTTCAAAAGACATACAGAAGATCAAGCGGGAGGCAGCCACACAAACATAAAAGATAAGTATTTGAGTTGCTATTTGAAATAGTAATGATATTGCCTGCATGCATATTTGTATTCCTAGAATATATAATGCTGAGTGTAAACATTCATAAAGCATTGAACAGTATACAACTAATGTGCATATGTTTGGACAAACATTCCATTGTTGCTTGTCTAGAATGAAACCTCCTTGCTGACATGCTGAGAGTTGTGCACACTCTCGATAGTATGTTCTGGTAGAGATGGAAGGCATCTAGATAGCCACTGTATGCATACAGGATATGGGAAAGTGTTGTGCCAAAGTATTGGTCAAAATAGTTGCATCACTATGTAAATGATATCTGTATGCATAATGGGTTATCTTTTGATGATTATGAAGTATTACTAATCATGTACTTAATTTTGATTTGTAGGAAAGGTCATGAAGAATGATGGACATCGTACAAGTGGTGGATGTTCAAACAAGAAGATTTACAAATCAAACAAAATATAGAAGGCTCATGGATAGAAGATTCTCTTAGAAAGGGGAAGAGAATCACGACAAGATGTTTGCTCCAAGTATGGTGTAATTAAAGAAGAAGTATGAATCAGGTTCTGTATAGGTACCTAGGATCGATAATAATTTGATAAGCTTAATGTCACCATGGGTGATGTGGATCTCAACCCTTTGCTACAAGGTTGAATATGATACACATATGACATGGATGCAAGAAGGAACTCACCACAGAGTTCGAATGATATTGAGGCTCATATCAGTAGACCCATCTAACGAGAGATGGCACAAATAGATATGCAGAAGATCATTCAATGCAGAAATGAAAAATGAAAGATCTCAAATTGATGCTTTACTTCCTAGGTCTGGAAGTATGGCAAGGCTCAGAAGGAATATTTCTCAACCAGGGAAAGTATGATGAGAAATATGACTTGAGGTGTTGGAATGGCCACTCTTATGGATTCCAACTTGAAGCTGTTAGGGGATAACTCATCAGAGTTAGTGGATATAACTCTGTACAGTCAAATTATTGGGTCTTTGATATATCTAACATATACTAGGTTAGATATATGCTTTGTTATGAACACCTTGAGTTAGTATCTAGTGGAAACTAGATGTGTTTACCTGATAGTTGCAAAGTATGTGATGAGGCACATAAAGGACTCGATAGAATTTGATCTATGCTATCTTGAAGATCATGACTTTAGATGGCTATTCAGATTCTGTTTGGGCAGGAAGTGTATCAGACAAGAAGAACACATCGAGAGGATGTTATTGTCTGGGATTAGCCATGATCTCGTGGTTTAGCTGGAAGCAGTCTAGTGTGGCTCTCAGCACAAGCGGAATATATGGCTGCTTCCTCTGCTAGTTGTGAAGAAGTTTGGCTTTAGGATTGTTTGACTTAGAGATAGAACCAACTGAGATCCTATGTGATAATTAGAGTTGTATCAAGATGACATAGAATCTAGTGTTCCATGATAAGTCAAAGAACATAGGGAACTAACAAGATATGACACAGAAACGAACTCTAAAAGTTTGAATTTGTAACAGGTTACCATTGTACTAACCAAGCCTCTACGTCTAGTGAAGAAGTTACCAACCAAACCTCTGTCTCGAGTGAAGTTTGAATACTTCCGAGACAAGCTTGGTGTAGTTCAAAAGGACCCTCCTCGAAAGGGGGAGTAGTATAGTCACTACTGATGAGATTGTCTCATCAAACAACAAGGTCGTTGATGAGGTAACCTGTTCTCTACACCCAGTTACTTAGAAATATTTAGATTTAGGACTCTTATACTTAGAATACTTAGCTTTACTTATACATGCTTTTGATGATAGATGTATTGGTGAGAATACATGCTAGATGTATACATGTTTTGGTGTGATGTATACATGTTTTGATGTATTAGTAAGAATACATGCTAGTTGTGATGTATACATGTTTTGATGTTGATGATACATGTTGTGGTTATACATGTTTTGATGTTGATGATACATGTTATACATGTTTTGATGATGATGATACATGTTGTGGTTATACATGTCTTGATGTTGATGATACATGTCATATATGTTTTGATGTTGATGATATATGTTGTGGTTATACATGTTTTGATGATGATGATACATGTTGTGGTTTTACATGTTTTGATATTGATGATGCATGTTGAGGTGATACATGCTATGATGATGAGGATACATGTTCTTGATGAACATGTGAGGGGATTGGATCATCCCTGGACTTTCAAGTCCTAAAGAGAGCCGTAGACGTAAGGTCTCCGAGAATGAAGTCCTTAGTGGACAGTTGAGGGGATTGGATCATCCCTGGACTTTCAGTCCTAAAGAGAGCCGTAGACGTGAGGTCTCCGAGAATGAAGTCCTTAGTGGACAGTTGAGGGGATTGGATCATCCCTGGACTTTCAGTCCTAAAGAGAGCCGTAGACGTAAGGTCTCCGAGAATGAAGTCCTTAGTGGACAGTTGAGGGGATTGGATCATCCCTGGACTTTCAGTCCTAAAGAGAGCCGTAGACGTGAGGTCTCCGAGAATGAAGTCCTTAGTGGACAGTTGAGGGGATTGGATCATCCCTGGACTTTCAGTCCTAAAGAGAGTCGTAGACGTAAGGTCTCCGAGAATGAAGTCCTTAGTGGACAGTTGAGGGGATTGGATCATCCCTGGACTTTCAGTCCTAAAGAGAGCCGTAGACGTGAGGTCTCCGAGAATGAAGTCCTTAGTGGACAGTTGAGGGGATTGGGATCATCCCTGGACTTTCAGTCCTAAAGAGAGCCGTAGACGTAAGGTCTCCGAGAATGAAGTCCTTAGTGGACAGTTGAGGGGATTGGGATCATTCCTGGACTTCGGTCTGAAAGAAGAGCCGTAGATGTATGTCTCCGATAATGAAGGGATTGGGATCATTCCTGGACTTCGGTCCGAAAGAAGAGCCGTAGACGTATGTCTCCGATAATGAAGGGATTGGGATCATTCCTGGACTTCGGTCCGAAAGAAGAGCCGTAGACGTATGTCTCCGATAATGAAGGGATTGGGATCATTCCTGGACTTCGGTCCGAAAGAAGAGCCGTAGACGTATGTCTCCGATAATGAAGGGATTGGGATCATTCCTGGACTTCGGTCCGAAAGAAGAGCCGTAGACGTATGTCTCCGATAATGAAGGGATTGGGATCATTCCTGGACTTCGGTCCGAAAGAAGAGCCGTAGACGTATGTCTCCGATAATGAAGGGATTGGGATCATTCCTGGACTTCGGTCCGAAAGAAGAGCCGTAGACGTATGTCTCCGATAATGAAGGGATTGGGATCATTCCTGGACTTCGGTCCGAAAGAAGAGCCGTAGACGTATGTCTCCGATAATGAAGGGATTGGGATCATTCCTGGACTTCGGTCCGAAAGAAGAGCCGTAGACGTATGTCTCCGATAATGAAGGGATTGGGATCATTCCAGGACTTCGGTCCGAAAGAAGAGCCGTAGACGTATGTCTCCGATAATGAAGGGATTGGGATCATTCCTGGACTTCGGTCCGAAAGAAGAGCCGTAGACGTATGTCTCCGATAATGAAGGGATTGGGATCATTCCTGGACTTTAGTCCGAAAGAAGAGCCGTAGACGTATGTCTCCGATAATGAAGGGATTGGATCATTCCTGGACTTAAGTCGGAAAGAAGAGCCGTAGACGTATGTCTTCGATAAAGATAGGACTGGATCATCCCTGGACTTCGGTTCAAAAGGTACATGACTGGTTTACATCATTCCTTGATGATGCTGATGATCGTGTGATGACGATGCTGCTGATCGTGTGATGACGATGCTGCTGATCGTGCGATGACGATGCTGCTAATCATGTGATGACGATACTGCTGATCGTGTGATGACGATGTTGCTGATCGTGTGATGACGATGCTGCTGATCATGTGATGACGATGCTGCTGATCGTGTGATGAGGATGCTGTTGATCGTATGATGACGATGCTGCTGATCGTGTGATGACGATGCTGCTGATCGTGTGATGACGATGCTGCTGATCGTGTGATGACGATGCTACTGATCGTGTGATGACGATGCTGCTGATCGTGTGATGACGATGCTGCTGATCGTATGAAGACGATGCTAAAGATCGTGATGTTGATGATTGATGTTGACAGTGATGTTCCAGTAACTGCTTGAGTTACTGATGATGTTGAGAAAGCTTCCAGTGATTTATAGATGTATCATGTATGATGTTGATGACTCCTTGCTCGGGCAGATGCTGTTATAATATCCTTCTCGTTAAGGGGGAGTGTTGAGATATTGTAACTTCAAAGAATATTATATTTGTACTTTATTATTCCGGAGATGATTCATTCCTCCGTGAAGATCTTATTGTATATCCGAAGATGTTTATTCCTCCGTCGGAATGTGGTAACTCGGGTTATTAGACTTCCCTAGTGGGGGTCGGCCCTAAATGTGTTATGTGGGTCAAAGGGTTATTAGACCACCCTAGAGGGGTCGGCCCAGTCAGTTATAATGGGGTATTTAACCTAATGGTTAAATACGAGCCTACATGTACTTGTGTAAAATACATATCAGAGAAGTGTATAAATAGAGGAGGTGTGTTCCTCATTATACACACACTCACTCACTTGAGAAAGGCGCATTTGTGGAGGAGAGGTCTGCTATGGAGGAGAAGGAGCTTATGCTCAGGGTTTGCATCTTTGTATATTGCTGGTCATCTATATTGAGGAAGCTTTGCTGGGTTTTCTACCCCATGAGGGTTTCCCAGGATAAATCTCTGTCTCTTGTGTTTATGCTATGCTTGTTGTTTCTTCAGTGATCCTGTATATGCTATTATTGTGAAATGGAATGTAATGCTGCTATTTTCTATCTTAGCATATTGAATTTTAACATTTCCAAGACCATTATTAGACGTTGGGAATAATTTGTACAAAACAAGCACAAGACATGATCCAGATGGACATCGGTGGCCACCCATGACGTCCACTAACTCAAAGACACAGTTTTTCATCCTGGAATTCTTTTCTAAAGTTTTTCAAGTCATGTTGATGTTTGTATTGCCACAACAATGCCTAGACAATAGTAAAGGGAATATATTGACAACATGGAGTCCTTCTCGACAAGACCTTTCCGACAGGATAGCAAGCACCCCAAATAGATATTGTATGCAAAAAAAATTTCACAAGGAAGTTAATGTATAAAGTAACCACACTGGGGCCCACAAACCTTTTGAAATTTCATCTCCTGGGGTTAGGTTTTTTTATGTTTAGGGTTTTCTCATTTATGCTTTATGTTAAAAAGGCCATTCAAACTCCTTTAGTAATCATGTTGTGATGAATGAGCGTAGATTCCATATCTCTTCTCATAGATAAAGCTACCACCAATGTAGTTTCTTTTATTTTATAGTTTGTTCAATTTCATTCAATTAATAGAATTCGAGTTTACAGTATCACTTTGTTCCTTGCAATATATTTTTGTATTCTATATATGCTATTTCATTTTGCTCTCACATAAATATGGATCAGTGATATCAGAGCAATCTGCGCTTATTGTTTCTCAATGCATGTCCCCAACAAGAACTAAATATTGAGAGTCGGGCCTCAAATTTATTAAGCTTGAGGAAAACCACCCTTATCGGCCCAAGCAACCTCACATGGAAGGAGAAGAAAAGGGATATGATGGAGCAGGAGATCATATTAATTTTTTGCTCAAGGAATCCCTCCCACGACAAATTAACAAGATGATGGATAATTTCACCTAGATCCTTCGACGAGCAGTCGTTTTAGAGGTGTGAATCCCTTTAACATACAAGTTAAATTTGACATTCCCTTACTTGAAGGCCAGATAGATGCATATGCTTTGGAGAAATTGTTAAATCTGTTAGAGGGTTACTTCTCTATTTAAAAAATTTCTGACAGTGAAGAGATCATGTTTGCATCCGTTAAGTCCCTCCCACATATCAAATATTGGTGGGGCGGTTACTGCAAAAGGAATGAGAGAGATGAGTCTAAAATATACATGATAGAACCCACTTGGGTGGATTTTTTTGATGCCATCAATGAGGAATTGTGTAACGTTCCCTCCCGTGGACCCAATTCGAGGAAGGGAACATGATGACAATCTGTGGGGCATTTACATAAACTCAGCCCGATTCATTAGATTCATATGATTTAAAACCAATGCATACAGATGCAATTCAATAAACATGCACAATGGAAATAAACAAATCATCCACACACATTTCATATGCATACAACATATCAATACAATCATCAAATTATAACATTTCAAAAGTAAAACATATAGACAGAGAAACACTTATCTTTATGGTGAAATGGTCCCAAGCAACTAGCTATGTCGCTGTAAGGTTCTACCCAACCATAGGTCTCTGCCCAACCTGTATTATTTCAGCACTCAGAGACCACCCCCAACCTGGGCATGATTTCTGCAAGGAAAAGGGGACATTCATGCTCATGCAGAGCCAAAGCAAATAGATACCCATAATCCACACCCCAACATACTTGTTTCTCACAAAGCAAGCACAATAATTAGGCATGGATGCATATTTTAACAATGGGATTTACAAACAGGATAGCCATGGGTTTTCCCCAAATCATGGGAACACCCAAACGGATTGTGGAAAGGGGAATTTGACCACAAGGAGCAAACCCGATTTCTCCCATAGGTTATGAGCGTTTCAAATTTCCAAAACGGCCT
Organism: Larix kaempferi; assembly: GCA_027924585.1. NCBI lineage: Eukaryota > Viridiplantae > Streptophyta > Pinopsida > Pinales > Pinaceae > Larix > Larix kaempferi. Next base: position 15,917,541 of record BSBM01000994.1, on the reverse strand, counting down.
CATTGAAACCCCAAATCGAGCTCCCTCTTCTTCCAGTAGCTCCGCAACACAAAAATGCCCTCTTCCCAACTAGAGAACAAAGAAAAACCAAAAAAACATGGCTGGAAAACGCCCATGTAGCTCCCAACTCGTGAGGGAGAGAAACTAGTTGATGGGTAATGACTTGGGGAGAAATTCATGGCTCTTTTCTTGCCCAAAGAGAAAAAACACGTTTTTCCATGCAAGGTGGCTTGCCCATACTCGAATTTGGACAGCCATACCTCCCATTCCCCAAGGCATTAACTACCTCAACCAACTTTTGGGAAATGAATTACTGGGCACAAAATTCAACATGGGTAGTTGAGGGTTTAATGGGTTATCTCATTGACACTTGGCTTGACTTGATTGTCTCAAGGGTTTGAATGTTTTCCCTCCCAATTCCTTGTAAAATCATGCCCCCATCTCTTGTTGCATTGCATAGCTAGTTGTGGGTATTTTATTAAAATGCATATTTACATGATGTTTGAAATTGCAATGTGGCTCGCTAGCATGCAAACCATATGAATCAATAAATCGATGGTGGGGCCTTGGCCTTGAGATCCTCACCATGATTTATATAACAATATTACATCATTTAGAATTTTAATGCAATGGGGTCAAAATAGGGACATTACAAATTCTACCATATTGGAAACTATGATGACCAGTACATTAGGTGGACAAATTTGCACCAAGAGAGAGACACGATGATGCTGTATTTCACCAATATATTCCATACATTGCGGTCATAGATGGGTATTGGAGACTTTGAATATAACTTGGTCCTAAGGTACCATAGTGGCCTTTACAGGTACATTCAAACAAAAATGGATTTCTTGGACATATCCTCACTAGGAGTTGCTTATTAGTACGCTATGAAGATTGAGAAAAACTTTAAGTAAAAGAATAAGCAAGATTTTTGGTTTACAAATCAACAACAACAAAAATCCTAGAAAAGGAAGCTCTAACTCACAAAACAAAGGATAGAGCAAGGACACCTAAAGTCATGACAACCAACCCAAGACGTAGGCAAAGAAGGATAATGGGAAATTCAAGGACACTGGAAAGTGGTGTGAGTTTCCCAAAATCTCTTCACCCAGCACTTATGAATGCCACTTAAAGAAATTTTTGTTGGATGATACAAATACCCCAAAGTTAAACCTTGCCTTAGACCCTGATTTTGAGAAGCAAAGGGGAAAGGGGATCATTGATGTAAACCTAGTGCCACCATCGCAACCTCAAAGATCCAAACAAAAGAGTCAAAGGATCCATATGAAGGGGAGCACCTCTTCCATTCACAACTGTGGGTGAAGCAGAATCCACTACATTTAATGGTCGACAATGATAACTAGAAGAACCTCATCTATGTTGAGGTTGTGAAGATATTGAAGTTATCGATGACGCCACACCCCCAACCATACACCATCGATTTCTTGAGCTAGGTTCAAGACATATGTGTAATTCAATAATGTCGCTTGTCTTATGAAATCAAGCCCTTCAAATATGAGGTACTGTGTGATGTTTCCGCACTTGAAGTTTGTGATGTTCTTTTAGGAAAACCCTATATATGGAAAGGCCATTGAATTTATTTGTCGAGGCCCGAGAGTGTCATTGTTACTTTGGAGGGAAAACTCTACAGGATACCCCAAGTAGTCCCTACTACTATAGTTTATTTCATCTCCTTGAAGCAATGTTAGAAGGTCATCTCTCAGAGTGGGAAATGTGTCCTCTTCATGGTTCATTCAAGAGGTGGATGGAAAGTCACTGCAATCACCACAACCTAAGCACAAGGTCTCTATAAATAGAAGAATCAAATTGATAGGATTGTAGATGGGTACAAAGATATCTTCTCCTCCCCTAGGGGGTGTTGGTACACTATCAGGTCAAAAATCCAATTGACTTGGTACGGGGTGATACTTTACCCAATGTACCAATATATAGGTGCTCTATTCTCGAAAATGTGGAAATAAATGGAAAATTGATGAGCTCATCCAAAAGAGCCACATTTGACCAAGCTCCTCACCTTGTGAGAGTCTAATTGTGTTGGTGCAGAAAAAGGATGGGACATGGAAACTCTTTATTGAATACAGATCCATGAACAAAATCACTGTCAAGAATTGATACTTGATATCCTATATTGACAATGTTCTTGAGAAGATTAAGGGTTCCAATTTCTTTAGCGAGATTGATTTAAAGTTGGGATTCCACCAAGTTCCAATTGAAAAACTAATGTATGGTAGACAACCTTGATGTCTTAGGAAGGCCTCTTTGAATGGTTGGTCATTCCTTTTGTCTTGACTAACACTCCATCGACATTCATGAGGATGATGGATGAAATATTGTTGTTGAAAAACTCCTTTTTGGTCATACATCAGGATCGCATCCTCATCTACAACAAAAATAGGGAATAACATCTACAACACATTTAGCCAGTTGTCAACACCTTGCGGAAACACAAGCTATATGCAACCCTGGATAAATGCTCATTTTTCATGCAGCGAATTCAATATTTGGGATACATCATGGATGAACATGGGGTGCATGTGGACCCAGCCAAGATCGAAGTCATTCGCGATTGGTTAGCTCCGACAACCTTAGCAGAGCTTCACAACTTCTTGGGATTTGACAACTTCTACCATAAGTTCATGTTGGGGTTCTCTCATATCACTTTCCCTTAACCCAAGTGGACAAGAGAAGATCTAAAGACAAGTTCACATAGTTGGGGTTGTAACGGAAAGCATTCGAGTATATGAAACACAATTTCTACTCAGCACCAATCCTCAATTTCTCAAACATGTAAAAACCATTCAAGATTGAGATAGATGCCCCAAACTATGCTATCAGTGTAGTCCCCACTCAGCAAGGACATCCAATGGCCTATCACAATGAGGCATTATGTGATATTATTAGTAGATATCCCACCTATGAAAATGATATGTACTCCATTGTGCAGGCATGCCGATAGTGGAAGCATTACATTCTCAGAAAGGAAATGATCATCCACACTAATCATAGGACCCTGCAATTCATGTGGACATAAGGAAAGGTGCATAATGACCACCACTAGAAGAGGTACATGTACTTGTAATAATTTCATTTGAACATTAAGTGAAAGAAGGGTAGCATGAACCATGTTCCAGATTACCTCAATTGACCCGCTATCATGGCACTAACGGTGGTCATCAAATCTTATGGTGACGAGAGCTCTAGGTGGCCCTAGTTATATAGATGTTATCCTAACTTTGTTGCTACATATCAAACACTCGAAACATGTAAACAAGTACTAGAATTTCACCTCCAAGATCCACTTTTGTGCTATCTAGGCCATCTTTGTGCTCCACGAAGTGAGCATGCAAAGCTAATTTGAGAGGCACACTACAGTCATGTGGCTAGACACTTCAGTGTGGATAAGATAGTATTAGTCCTTCATAAGTATTTCTATAGGACAAAACTCCAGTAGGATGTTAGCAGGTATATCCGATTGTGCACTTCATATGCCATCGCTAAACCTGCCATAAAAAATAAATGGATGTAAATTCCTTTACTTAGATGTGACAATCCTTCGGAGTCAGTATCAATGGATTACATGTTAGGTTCTCCCTCCACCAACAATGGTCGCAACACTATTTTTTTGGTTGTCAATCAGTTCTCTAAGATGGCCATTCTAGCACCATTTACAAAGAGTATCACAACCAAAAACACTACTAAGATATTTTTTTAGCATGTTTGGGTTCATTTTTTGTTACCACGGACCATTTTTTTAGATTAGAGTAGTATGTTCCTCAACACCTTCTATTCCTCTGTATGGTCTCTAATGGATGCTAATATGACCAAATAGACTTCCTTCCAACCCCAAATGGATGGGAAGACATAAGTGGTCAACATGATGATTGTAAATATCTTGTGCATGTACAACTCCAAACATCCATGCACATGGGATGAGAGCCTTCCATATGTTCAACATAGTTACAATAGATCCCTCCACATCTCTATTGGCTAGAGACCTTTTAAAGTGTGTTTGGGGTTCCAACCATTGCCCCTCATTGATGTAGATATACCGACCATTGCATCTACATAGGACGATACCTCCCAAGCTCGGGCCGAGGTAGAAAAATAAACAAAATTCATTGAATGGATGTAGCACGTCCAACAATTGGTTCATGATATCATGTAGAAAGCTAGTTCCATGTACAAAAAGCATCATGGCCAGCATCAGGTTTCGCACAAGTTTCAAGTTGGGGATAAGGTGTGGTTTCATTCGTAGAAGGAGAGCCTCATAGGCTCCCACAGAAATATCATGCCACTCCAATATGGTCCTTACACTATCACGAAGGATGTGGATGAGAATTCTTTCGAATTAAATATTCCACCTTTCCTTGGCTTGCACCCAGTATTTAATGTGGAATTGCTTCGACCATATTTTCCACCTCTTTTGGAAACCTCAAAGGTGGTTGAGAATTTTTCCCCTACAAAAATAAGTCCATAATTCCTTGAACACTCTATAATGGATTGGATAATGGACACACAAATGAAGGGAACCTGGCAACAAAACATTCAACACTAGCAGGGAAGATTCTTCACTAGGCAAGTGGCTCACTAGGATTCAAATTCAACAGAAGTTTCCCCATATGATGAGGAATCTTGATGCAATGGATACCATTACCTACTAAGGGGTTAGGATTGATTGAGATGGACATCAGTGGCCTCCCACCTAGTCCACTGACTAAAAGACACGGTTTTCTAGATTGGAAGTTTTATTTACGGTTTTTTAGGTCCTGAAGTTCCAAGGCCATTTTGAGGCCCTAAACGATGTTTTTTATTCCATGCAAGCACCTATAATATTGTCAAATTAATATTATAGGCCAACAACATGGACTCCTTCTTGTCCAAACCTTTCCAACAAGATATCAAGCACCCAAAACAGAGATCGTATGCAAAAGTTGCACCCCCGGGAAGTTGACATAGCAGCTAACCACATCAGGGCCCACAAACCTTCTGGTGTTTAATATCCTAGGGTTAGCATTTTTTATGTTTAGGGTTTTCTAATTTATTCTTTATGTTAAAAGCACCTCCAACCTCCTTTTGTAATCATCTTGTGAAGAATGAGCATAGCTGCCACAACTCTTCTCAGAGATGAAGCTACCACCATTTGAGCTGCTTTTATTTTACAGTATGTTCTACTTCATTCAATTAATAGAATTTGAGTTTGATGTATAATTTTGTTCCTTTCAATATATATGTGTATTTTGTTCTATATATGATTTTTCATTTCATTGTCACATAAATTGTGATCAAAACACATCTTGGATATGATAAGGAAGTCACCATTCACATTCTTGATTACTCCAAGCCAATCAAATTTTAGAGTGTATGGTTCTTAAATGGAAGTTCATCTTCATGTATTCTTGTTGAGAGTGTGAAATAATAATATTTTGATCTAATTGGCGATATGAAAGATCAATGTTTTGATTGTCACCCTTGTAAGTATTATGGAAAGCATTCCCAATCTTCAGAAAAATGCTTTATGTTGAATAAACATGCAAGAGAAAATATTCACTATGGGTGGATTGCTTCTTCGCGATGGTCATCAACATCTAAGAATATATATATGTCATATAAGAGTCCTTCCTTGACCAATGAAACATCTTTTTGTTGAGATATCTTCTTCACCTCACCTTCTTCTTGATAGGGAGGATTGACTAACAATAAGAAACAATCAAGTGATAAAAATCTAGTCTCAATAAGTGAGGATGTACCAAATCCAAAGCCATATCCAAAACCTTGTGCCAATTGCAAATCCTTGAGCCAAATCTACCTAAGTAGAGTCATAGTTGTGTCCAGATAAAGAGTTAGAGCCATGTTCTAGTTAGCTTGATTTGGTTTTTGGTATGCCTAACACCACCCATTTAGTGGAAGACATCAACCTCTTGTTGCTTCTTCTAGACATTAGTTTGTTGTGGTCCTTAAATCACCCATTTCCAAAGAGAATTGTTGATCGAAACCAAAGTTATCACCAACTTCCAATGTTTGTGGTCTTCCTAAAACCACCCATTTAGTAAAAGACATAAACTTTGGATAGATTTTGATTCATAAAGCACTTTCAGCCATTTGTAGCTCTAGATTTTAGATCTTTCCTTGGACTCCTATACACCGCATCAGATTAAATGGGGAGATGTTGGAAACATAATCTGTTAGTGTTAGCTATTCTATTTACTATTCACACATGTAATTAAGGAATATGAAAATTCATGTAGGTGGATAGGAAGAGTCATCGGGAGGAGTCCAAGAGACGCCTTGGGATATGAAACCAAGGGTCATACAACTTGTATTTATATGTATATTATGTTAATAAAAAATGCATCTAATTCTTATCTTTATTCTCATATAATTCTATTTTATGTTTCCACTATGTTTATTGCAACAAATAGCACCTTGAAGTTGTTGGTGAATTGAAGTATGATGGGCTCTAGACCTACCTCAATGGCTATTCATTCCCCCCTTGTCTTGTATTGAAAATTTTATGTGATAAAGAATGTATTAGTGGTGTAATGGGTGACCTTAATGATTTTATTTATAGGAAATATGGGGACCTTTCTTAGAGTTAGCTCGAATGTGAACAATAGCATTTAATTAATGGAGTAAAGAATGGTGATAAGAAATGAAGATGAGATCATATGCTATTTCTCATAATAATGGATTTGTAAGGTCCACTTTAAGCCATAACAACACTTTTGAAAGGCACATAACATTAATGAGATGAAAGTTTATTTTATTTTATAAACCTTGCATGTAGAAATTAGGCAAATATTGTGCATTGACTTTAATGGTGAAAAATGAAAGTTTACTCTACTTTTGCTTGTGATTCTTAGGTCATATAGTCAGGGATATGATGGAAATAAGGGATAAAGCTTTCAAAGTGATGCATAAGCTTGTATTGTTACATTTGCAACTCTTAAAATTGCATTATCTTGACCTATTTCTTCTATTGCAAATACTATAAATTTTACAAACTTAGCATCATCTTTTGGTGTTACTAAGGTATATTTGTATCTTCATGTCCATCATATGTATGTGCTTGAATCTCAAACTCATGCATGAACATTTGCACAATATTGAGACCTTCATTTTTATAATCACGTACTAAGTTATCCTCTCTATGCCTTGGTTCAAATTCTACTAGCCTTCAAGGTTATTAGCTTTTCAACTTCTTCAAATATTCTATAACTTTCAATACTAATGTATAATCTTAATCTTCAATTGCAACAACAATAAAATCATAATCTTTTCTTACAACTCTCCACTCTCTTATTCTTGTAACCAATTCATAAATTTATGTATTTAATCATTTCTCTCTCCTAAATCTCTTCCTTATCATATATAATTCCAAATTGAATTCCTCGTAGTTCCGCATGTCCACTATCTAGATTTCTTTTCTTATCACAATATTGGAAATTCTATCTTTTAAATCAACCTCTTTTTCAAATACTTTAAATTCCATATCAATGTTTGCAACAACATTGATGCCTCGTCCTTCATTTGTGACAACATATATTTTTTGTTTTTTCTTGTGTCAAATATATATATATTTTCTTTGTACTTGCACTTGCAAAAATGTCAAATATGTTAAATAAATCCACTCTCCTCATAGGTTTGTCATCCAAGGATTCTCCCCTCTCGACCTTACAATTAATGGTTTTAGGAAAATAATCAATGCTTTCATCTTTGAATTCTTTTAGGAATCTAGAACCATGTTACTTCCTTAAACCTTACAAAACAATCAATATACTCCCATAATAAAGCAGGGAATGTAATGTTTCCCATTGCAATTCTTCACGTGTTCACATCTCCGTTGTTTTACAATGCGCTTACAACTATTTCACATAGAGGATTCCTTCAATTTATTGCTCTTCCTCCTCTTGGAATCCTGCAATCTCCTTTTCTTCAACTACTTCTACTCGCATAGCATTGATTTCCTTTTAACTAGCATCTTTGCATGTGCATTCCCCATGATCAAATAAACAATGAAATATAAGTTGTGTATCCCATAGAATATAATCCAATGACTCACCATTTTTGGGCATGTAATCAATATGCCCAACATCACTATCACAATCACTTTCTTTATTCCAATCATACTAATTATATATAGTATCTTCTTCATCATTTTCCTCAACCTCCATTTCAACATGGAGTTCTTCTTTTTTAACTAGGCATGGCTTGCAAAGCTACTCCAAAGCTTCCAATATTTTCACTATTTTCCGATTACTACTAGTACCTGTAAGAGGTCCTTTCTCCTCCATCAAAACTTTCAATGATTCACCCTAAGATTCACCCTAACATGGGGTTTCTTCAGGATGTCTTTACTTAATGAAATTATGTCATAACACATAAGCTCCTTGGATATTAAAGAATACCTCTTATTTCACTAGATATTGATAAATACCTATAAAAATCATTTTATTGAGTCCCCCTCCCAATACAGCTTTCCAATTTAAAAAACCCTAATTTTACAAGATATCACCTATTTTTACTAGATATCCTTTTTTTACTTCCTTAATACATATAAACCCCCATATCTTACATCCCCTCAATATTTACAATATATTGACCTTACTTTTCACAATTTTAAAACCCCCCCTTTTGAATGAATATGATAGCATATTGATTAACAAGGTGAATCCCCATGGGTTTCTTCCTGGACTACTTCTTTTGGGGTTCCTCCAAAGCTTCGAACATAGCCAACATTTTTCCTCATTTCATCACAAGATTCCTTTAGGGTATCTTCTTCCTAATACCTTCTATTGTTGGATATTCCAACCTTCGCATGCCTTCTATTGTTAAATCTTCAAAATTCCACACACCTTCTATAAACCATATCTACACTTCTCGATGTGCAACTTTATTCACACTCTACAACTCTAGTGAATCTTAGTTAGCTTTGTCTTCCTCCCCACTACTTTGCAACTCTACCTAACAAGATCAACTATTATAAGTGCAAACTACAAAGTGATACACCTTTTCTAATACCACTTGATGGAAAAAGAAACTATTTCCTTATAGATATCAAGCTCTAAATCAAAGAGAAGAGCAAACAATATCAAGAGCACGGCAAGCTCAAGACCCAACAAATTAAAATAAAAAAGAAAAAAACCCTTACAATTTAAGCATAACTAAACTTTTCTATTAAATCCTTGGTAAAGCTTACATTTACAGCCCCTATGTACTTCAATTTTACAATTAGATTGAAAGATATTCTCTCTGAATAAATTTATAGTGTGTCGATGGTCTCATTCACAACAAGTCTTACACATATTCATACAAGACAAACACATATTTATTTGTTTATTTTAATTATATATGTTAGTAAGGATCATTCTTTCCATTTCTACACTTTTCACAATAGAAAGACATGAAAAACTTTTACCATTTCTCACATATTCATAAAAAGCAAGCACATATTTATTTGTTTATTTTAATTATATACGTTACTAAGGATCATTCTTTCCATTTCTAAACTTTTCACAATAGAAAGACAGGGAAAACCTTGACCATTTAAGCATAGTTGAACTTTTCTATTAAGTCCTTGGTAAAGTCTACATTTACAAACCTCCATGTACTTCAATTTCACACTAGATTCAAAAATCCTTTCTCTTATTAAATTTATAATGGGTTATGTTGCTCGTCCCAATCTTAACGAGTCCTATCCCTATTTGTGAAAAACAAACCCATATTTACTTGTATATGTTACTAAGGATCATTCTTCCCATTTCTAACTATTTTTTTTTAAATATTTCAACTTTCACTATCTCCCTTCTCGTTTATTTTCTTCAATCAGCTATTCTTCCTCTTCATCTTCCATACAACTACCAAGCGTTCTTTTTTGCAATTTTTACACTGAGCATGAAACTCTTTTCTTTTAGAACTCTGTTATCCTCTTTTCCTTTTTCCCTTTCTTAACCTCCTCTCTTCCGTCCCAGTTTTTCTTCCCGAGGCTTCCTTTGCACCCTGGAGAGTGCTCCTCCCTGCGAAAGAGAATAAACTATAATTCCTTTTGCCCCCACCTCTCTTTATATACGATAGTTAAATTAACCTGACCAATCCCCCTCTTCTTTAGGTACGATGATTAATTTAATGTGACCACCTTTAATAAAATTAAAGGCACCAAAAGAATGCCGCGCCATCGACCTTTCGAATAATTAAAAACCTTCATAGATGACTTTGTACCCAGGTACGCAATTGCATCATAACTGAAGGACCGAATAGTGGTAACCTTGTCTGCACGTTTTATGGCAAGTGAACCCCGCTCAAATTTAGACCAACATATTATAAACTGATCAATGTTGAATCGAAACTCTGGCCCCTAGTGTCATGAATCTGACAGATGAAGAATTGTCTAAATCGTAATTTTTGTAGCTCAAATTGAAATTTTGGACGCTCAAATTGAGATTTCGACTATTTAGATAATTTTAAAATCACACATCTAAACCAGGATCGAGTAATTGCTGAAATCACAACATTGCAGAAATTACAATTTTCAAACAAAATTTAAATCAGAATTGATTAAAAAACCGCCTGAAAAAACAAGGCGTTTTAATTTGTTTTTATCGTAAACGCAAACAAAATCGCAGCTTAAAAAATACTCAAGCCGCTCTCCCCAAGAGGAGTGATGGGTGAGATATAATATGGCCTCCACATGCTGAAACATGTCCATCGATGGATTGTTTTGTTTTCGATTTGACGGCTAAAGTAGCTTGGCGTACTGGACGACTAATTCAATTGTAAAATTGGAATATGAACAGAGAATATTGATGTCATTTGAATATATACGTGACGGGACTATTATAAGGATTTTTCAATTAAACTTAGGTAAAAATACGTTGAAGTTTGACAAATTGAATGCATTTTATGTTTGAATAAATGCATTGAAGTTTGACAAATTGAAGTAATTTTAATTTCTTTAAAGCAAAAAGTAAAAATTAAATCCTGGTTTATTCAACGCTCTTTATCGTTTTTAAAGTATAGGGATGCGGACACTCCATTGCAAAACTATAACGTAGAAGATTGATGTGAAACCATGACAGTATTCAAGATTTCTTTGTACGTGGAAGATAATGTTTTGGATAATTTTGACCCTACCCTGCACACAGAGATATACATATACTCGTCCATCGTCAAGGAGAGCGTAAAGACTGTCTGACTTCCTTTTATCTTGTCTCATTTCATTTGTGATCGTAATAGTGTTGTACGTACTGGGGCATCTTTGAGGAGGGCCCTCATGTTTGCCTTTTTGAGGTTATGTGGAGATGCTTATGAAGCACATGTTCCCCTGTTAATAAGCAATTACTTTAATGTTGTTTTTTTTCACTTTGATATCCAGCTGACGGACACTTTTGAGAAGAGAAGGATTAAGCTGAAAACCCATATATGTTAAAATATAAGTAGAGGTTGATAGGTGCAATGAATTAGAGAAGTGGTAAAGTCTATCTTTCGATACCAAACCCTTCTAGATGCTCCCTTTCCAACATCGATTGTGTTAGGCTTCAAACAAATATAGAAGTGAAAGTGGCCTCGCTCACAGATGAATTGAAATCTATTTTCGTAGATCTTTGATCCTGGGAACAAGTCCCGCAGAGATTCAGATTCAAGTTTAATCAATAAGGTCTGTGGAAAAAATGAGGCCCTCCGAAGCGCAGCACACAGAAGCTTCAGCAAGAGGAGCAGATTCTTCATTTAGGAAGAGAGTGCGCTATGGAGAGTGCCGAAAGAATCACGCTGCCAGCATTGGTGGCCATGCTGTCGATGGTTGCGGAGAATTTATGGCCAGCGGAGAAGAGGGAACGGCTGCAGCCCTCAAGTGTGCAGCGTGCAATTGTCACCGCAACTTTCACAGGCGGGAAATTGAAAACGGGACCCTGTGCGAGTGCCATCGCACACGAGGCTGATCATCTGCCAATCTGATTCAAGCGTATCGGGTTCTCTGACTCAGGTATATATCGATCCAGCCAGTACACAGTAAAATAATTTTTTATTTGTCTGTTGTCTAATTTATTTGTCGGGTTTTGAAATTAGTCTGTGTGTAGATATAGAGAAAGAGAGTCTGCAAAACTTTGGATATCGAAAGACCTGGCGGTGCTCGGTTTTGTGTGCAGAAATATCAATCTAACAAGCTAGCTTTGTTCAGAGATGTTGGTGATCAGGGAAAAAAAAGGTACTTTGTGCTTGGCATAAATATTTGTCAATTTTTAGGGATTTATTCTTTTGCTAGATCATCAGATCCGAGTTCAATGTAAATTGGATTATTTCTCAGACTACTATGGTAGCTGCCGAGAACTAAATTTTAAAATAGCTCTAGTAACATTACTGATACCCGAAAGGTGCATCTACATATTCTTATAGTTGTTTCTATGGCTTATTCAATCTTCTTAACGCAATTGTATGTGTTTCAACTTTACATAACATAAATAGTAGAAACCCTAATTGAATGCCTGTTAATCCCAGAATGGTCTATAATTTCACATTTAGATGAAGGCGAAACAAAATATTCCTATTTAGATGATGGCAAAACAAAACAAAAGAGTGTAGGAGTTTTTTAATATTGGAAATTGCATGATTTGACTATAAATAGCAAACAGTTTGGTTGGATTATCCACTCTATGACTCTCTCATGAAAAATACAATATTTTTATATAAGTTTATTAAAAAATTGTTGGAAAAATGTAATTAAAGAGCTAATAGTGTATTAGTTTGCAGCCAATCCGACCCTAGTATTTATGTAACCTCATTACTATTATCCATATCAAGAATTCTTAGGTAGAAATTTATTACAGTCTTTAATAAAATCATGTAGCTTCCAGGTGAAACAATCTTAAGTTGGTTGTTATAAAACTCTATAAATAGAAGTAAATGTGTTCCAAAATTTAAAAAAAAAAAATTAAAACAAAATATTTGCTATCTTAAGTTGTTTGATATGAAACTCTATAAATAAAAGTAAATGTGTTCCAAAAATTAAAAAAAAAAAAATTAAAACAAAATATTTGCTAGCAGAAATGCAGTTCTAAAGCAAAGAAAAGAAAAATATTTTATTTATTACACCAAAAAAATAGAATCATACACCATAGCTTCACTTTATTGTCTTACTTTACTGCTATGTACTTTCTCAATCTAAACTCGAAAACATTTTAATACTATTAACTTATTTAGAGGCAAAACCAAGTAACCTATTGAAACTATTTAATTCTTCATATTTTATGTGTAAAAAGAAAACTAAATAACCTATTAAAATATTTAATTTTTCTAATTTTATATTTTATCTATTAAGTGATTATTGGATTGATTTCATATTCACAATATAGTACATTCATTATATTTTTAATACTAATAACTTTTTTAGAGGGAAAACTAAGTAATCTATTAAAATTAATTTTATATTTTATCTATTAAGTGATTATTGGATTGATTTTATATTCATGATATAGTACATTCATCATATTTTTAATACTAATAACTTGTTTAGAGGGAAAACTAAGTAATCTATTAAAATTATTAAAATTTTATTTTTTATATTTTATGTTTAAAAAAAAATAGATAACTTATTAAAATTATTTAATTTTTTATATTTTATATTTTATCTATTAAATGATTATTGATTATTGAATTGATTTTATATTTATGATATAATATTCATCATATTGATAAGTTTTATTTTATGTTAATAGCGTTGAAAATTTAACAATTATGATGTATCACATAAATTACCATTTTAATATTTCATTTCTCAATCTACTTCACATTGTCATATTTTTAAATTTTATATTGTATTATAATTATTGTTTATTATGATCATTTCTTAGTTTCTACATGCATTGCTTTGAGTATAGGAGTCCATATCCATAATAATGCCACATATATTAAATGATGAGAAAGATCAAATCTATGGAAGTGAAAATGTTTTTTTACATTGAAATAGTTTGTGAAAGTCTTTTACTTCTTTAAATTTAGATTTAGATTTATTTGTTTAAAAAATCAAAAGTTAACATTTCATTTATAACATTTTTTTGGAAAATTTTATAGTATATCCCCTTTCCATAAAAATATAGATTGAGTGTTCAACTAAATAGGAGTCAATCTTCACCTAGAATTGAAAGCCTCATTGAAAATCACTCAAAACAATTACTACAAACTTATTGAGCAACTAATGTGTTTGACTAATTCACATCATTATTACATGTGTGAGTGTGTAGTCACAGAGAAAGAGAGAGAAAGTGCAAAAAGGGTTAGCTAAACTCATTGTTACCAATGTTGTTGTGCATTTGGCTACATTCACACTAACATTTGCTTGATGTAAATTTCCTTCTGTGAAGTACACTAGTCTATGAAAATTTATTACATATGTCATCCACAAATCTAGGAAAGCCTCCTTTAGGGTTCTCAACCATGTTTCCTTCAAAATGTATATATATATGCATGTTCATAATTATTATAATTAAGAGATAAATAAAATTGTTCAATACATACATTACAAACATAATTTAAAAAAAAAAAAACACATTCACACTCAATGCACATAGCGTTTAGAATGAAAACCCTTAACATAGAAAATATGTGCATCTTAAACCCTCACATCGACATCTACATCTAATTGCATTAACTTAGCTATTCATTATAAAATATTTAAATATTCCACGCAAACAATTAACCCTAATACATTAATCATGATTATATTAAAATCACAATCCCTTAATTGGGATTAGATTACGATGTATATAATTCATCATTCAATGAAAACCATGAGAAATTCCATAGCTACACATAAGTATGTAGCAGAAATAACGATCCAAACAAATCTAGTCGGGTCACAACCTCAAACCATGCCAAAAACAATATCAACGTAAAGTCTATAACTAAAAAGTAGGCAACATATTCAACAATCTATGAATACTTTGGAATCGAGCTCGAATAACAACACAATTACATGTTTGGGTTAACAAGCCCATTCCTTCCCCACACGAAGAGACTTTCTTAGTACTCATAGCCTTAACCAAACATCTTCCAAAATGGTAACCCACTACAATATGCTTCTTTGCTATAATGAAAAGCATGTTTTTCATTCTATAAAAGCTATAATTTGACTGTAGGAATTTGTCCTTACAACCATATGGAGGCATCCAATATTTCAATACAATTTGTTTGATAATAGTTCTTTCTTACTCACAAGAATAACTTCTATTTACTTGATAACACAACCATTTCTCAATCATCAACTATAAATATGTCAAAAACCTTGTACATCTAATACTTTATTAGATCTAGGCATTCTTCAAAAACCTTGTACATCTAATACTCTATTAGATCTAGGCATTCTTAATAAGATACGTTATAATCTAGAATGGCAAGTAAATATTTGAACACCTTCTCTTCAATTTTTGAATCTTCCTCCCCTATTTTTATACTTAAAAAATATGACTCCATACAAGGAACTCCAATTTCCATTTTTCTTAAATGTTACCTACTGCTCAAGCACATCACTTCAGATGATGGATCTTGACCTTTCTCTATAACCTCTTGCTAGTTAAAACTCTAGCTATGACATGTCTTATTGCTTTATCCTTCCTAAATCTCTTATGACTAAGCCTTTCAATCACTTAATTGCAAATACAAATTATTATGCCTTACTATTGTTGGTCATAGACCTGTCAACTTCCTTTTTTTTTCTTATACCCCGTTATAACTACCTTACATTCCTTTTACTTCATTTTATTTTACTCTGTTTTTTATTGTTTCAATTTCTTTTTGAAATCATTTCTGCATTTTAAGTCATGTAAGTGTTAGCTTGGCTCCCAATTTTTAAGCTTTTAAGTGTTCCTTATGTTGAAAATCTATTATGGATTAAGTTTTGAAGCTTGATTAGAAATTTTCTACTTTAATACATTCTGGCAGAGCGTCACATCATTTTTATACATTTGTGCTCCCTCGGATTGTCAAATTATGGTTTGTACAGATTTAAAGGCATATTATCAAATTATTGCACATTGCAGCTTCGGGAGTTGTTTCAAATATTTCAGCTGACATTTGGTCATGATTGTTGATTACATCTGTAATAAAAGGTTAATGCCCCCTATTTTCAAATCTTTCATATTTAATTGTTGTACCCCTCCTATTGGATCCGAATCGGTCATTTTGGTTTCAAAGGGTTTGATGGTTCAAAGGTGATTAAAGATGAATCTGATCTCTATATTCAATTTTTCATTCTCAATCTTCATATTCAAAGATGAATTTCGAAAAGAAGAAGCGACCTAGTGGCCCCAGTGGGAAATTGCTTCGAATCGAGCCACAAAATACAGATTGGACCTGCAAATTTCGTTGCTCTGTTGTTAAACTAAAAGAAGCGGGTTGGTTCTCTCTATGTGAGAGAATTCAAGGTCATAATGCAAATGTGATAAGGCATTTCGCTTTAAACATTAAAGGGTCAGTCGTGAAATTTAATGAATTCAAATTTCAAGTGACAGAAGAATTCATTGCTTTAGTAGTTGATGTGGTTCCTAAGGGGGGAACATGGTTTAAGAGGCATGAAATTGATGAAGATTATAATCAATTTCTTTTACCCACGTATAGAAACCTTGATTGGGGTAAAAGAATTCAAAGGACTTGTTTACTAGAGGAATGACGTGATGTCTTGGAAATTGTGCAAAGATATGTCACCTGTGAGGGGAGGTTTTCCAACATTTTCCTATACCATATGTGATTTCTACTTCATATAGAAGGTACCAAGAAATTGCACCTTCCTTATTATTTTCTGAAGATTTTGAGTAAAATGGCTACTAGGTTATAGAATCATCCCGAATCTTCAAGTCACAACATATTTCATCATGGACGGGTTCAAATCTTGGTAACAGAAGAATTGAAAAAATATGAAAGGTATTGGCACCACTTCTTGTTTTGGTCAGGTTTCAAAACTGAACACAAAGAATTTGAAGAAGATAAAAGGAAACGAGCCTGTGTTATGAGGACAACCCCCAAAAGTAATTCTTGTCTTACTAAAAAGGAAAATAGTACACCAGAATTTCATTCTGAAGAAGGAATTCATATTCAGTCTGAATGTAAATCTATTGAAGAATAAATCATTCTGCAAACTCCCTCTAAATTTGATGAAGGAAGAGTTGAAGATGAAGGTCCGATACAAAGTTTTGGCTTTTAGAGTGATGATGCACATGGAAACTCCGCTAATATGGTTATGAAACATAAGAATGAGATTGAGCCAAAGAAAAATGATGATATAGATCCCTCTCATGACAAATATCAGATGCTTATAGAACCATTTAAGGTTTATCAAAGACCCAAGACCCAACCTGCAAATAATCTAAGATTGAATATGGGGCTATTCTAGACCCTAAAATTAAGAAAAATGAAACTGTGAATGTTCGGGACTCGTCAGATGAGGAGGATCGAAAGGAAAAAGTGCTAAAATCTACGTTTAATGAAGTATTAAACAAAATTGACCAAATTTTAAAGAAAGTTCCTGACCTTATTGAAGATGATCATCTATTCAGTTTTGAAAATGAAGAGCCGAAAGAAGGAACAACACCAAAGTCTTGTGATATCAAAGGAAAACCCATTATGGATCCTGAATTGGGAGAATCCTCTAGAAAGGAAGTGAATTCGATTGAGGATAATCCTTTAAATAAGATTAATGAGGACTCAAACCTTTTAATAAGAGAATTTGAAATAGAAAAATAGAAGAAAGAACTATGTCAGTTTAAGCTCCAGAATGAGCATGTAAATCAAATTAATTATGGTTTGTTATAGGTTAATAGAATGTTGAAGCAGGATCTCCAAGAAGTAAACATGAAATATTAAGAACTGGTACATGTTGCAGAAAAAGTTGTTAAGAGGAGAAAGGTGGCGCAGCAACAGAATATGAAGCTTGTTAAAGAGAAAGAAGAGATTGAAAAGAGGATGAATCAGACTAAAAAATAGCCCAGTCGACTCCAGAAAAAAACTCATGCATTAGATGGTCTTGTTGTGCTGGCTAAGGAAGCTAGGTGTATATGATTTAGCATTCATGTTTTCAGATAAAGTTTAGAGTTACACATGGAGGGATAATTTTGGTCAAAGTTAACATCTATTATTTAGTTTTGATTATAAATGGTTATTTACTACCTTTAGTATGATTCGATCCTAGAATAGTGGATCATGAATTGTTTACTTGGAATTTTTTTTCCTATAAATTGTAAAAGATAATCAGAAACTAGCATGAATAGATGAGGGTCGAGAGTATGTTTGAAGCTTTCTGGGAAGAATTATGTGTATTTTGCTAATATAAGGACATATTTGATGATGGAATTGATTGTTGTTTAAATTTGGGAGTTAGTTTTAGCCTTCATGTTCTTAGACATTTTGTGGTTCTGTTTGAACTCTTGCATTTACTTTTTATATATATCAATGTTTTCTATATGGATGCCTGTACATGGAAATGGATATTTATGGAGAGATGTTTGAAAAGTATTTTTAAACACTAGAATTACCATGATGCAAAGCTTATAAACTGTTTGTTTTTCTTGTACCATTTATGGTATTAAATCCTAACTTCCTCTTTTAAATCAGTCATTTCTTTTCAGATTGTTAAGTCACTATTCATATCCTTATTTAGCAAGAACCTGATGTTTTCAGATTTTCCATTAGTTTGTGAATTTTTGAAAGATATTGTTTTTTTATCCCTCATAGTCATAAATCCATGAACAAAAAACCAACCCATAAAATTTGAGGTGCCTAAACCTTGCCACCCCGTAGTCTAGTTGGAGACTTTAGGACTAACATCTTTTGGTTCCGTTGCCGGGGAATGAAATTGAAGACATTTCAGTGGGTATGATATTTTTGTCCCCGATTTTGATAGTCAACAGAATCAGGAAATATTTGTAGACTACATTCTTTCACTGATATACAAAAAGAAATTGTGGCTCCTAAGCAGATAGGAACCAAAGCGAATCCTTGCTCTCCATTGCATACAAGGGTTCCAGTTCCAGAGAAAATATTAAGGGAATCCAGACAGAGGTTGGCTTCTTCATCATCATTAAGGTTTCAGTCCTCTACAGCTTCAGAAATTCCGGGTGAGTTAGATCAAGACACTCCTTTTTCAGATTTGTTAGATTTTGAAAAGGAAGAAAAAGAGCAAATACTTTCTATTTCTATTCCTCAGTTTCAAAATTCAGATCCTTCTTCTCATTTTGATAATTTTGAGGTATATACAAATCCTTTAGAATCAAAGAAAGTGAAACAAGAAAAGTTATAGATTCAAAACAATTTTTGAAATTTCAAACAACATCCTATATGCCTCTTACTAGTAGGGTTCCTATAAGTCAGTTAATAGCTAAGACTTCAGCCCATTTAATCTCTCATCTCAATCCTCACATGGTTGGTCAGCCTCCCAATAGGAAGGATACCATCGTGGCTGCCAGATATGCACCATTAGTTCTTTCTCAACCTATTAATGCACTTCTTTGAGGTGACTATCAAAAGTATCTCCCAAGATTTAATGGGAAAGGAGAGATCAAAACAAAAGAACATTGGAATGCATACTTCAGTTATGCTGATAATGAAAATTTCAAACATGAAGATGTGTGGATGCGGGTTTTTGTTAAGAGTCTTGATGGGGAGGTTAGAAAATGGTTTAGAGAATTACCAGCTGGTACCATAGATGGGATTGAATATCTCGAAGAATATTTTACGAAAGAATGGGGGATACAAAGGATTACCTTTACTATATAACTGAGTTTGGAGCATTAAAGACAAAGTCTGATGAATCAATTACTGAGTTTTAAAAATGTTTCAATAAAATGTGTCAAAAAATTCCTGTAGAGATAAAACCTACTCAAACATCAACAAAACTCGCTTATGCCAATTCATTTGATGTTGATTTATCTTTACTGTTGAGATAAAGAAGGTCAATTACTCTTGCAAATATGCAAGAGGCAGCCCTGGAAGTAGAGTCCAATTTGATGGAAACTGACAAACCCAGGGAGAAAACACAGTATCATAGAAGTGAGAAGAAGAAAATGAAAGAAGCTGAGCCTTCTACCTCAAGCTTGAGATCAACTGAGAATAAAATTGATGAAATGAGTAAGTTGATTAAGAATCTATCTTCCGAGATTTCTAAATTAGAAGTTGAGAATAAACCCCATAATAGACCCACTCAGAAAAAAGATAGCTGAAATCAGAATCGGTTTAGAAGGCCTTTTAACCCGAGATTCATACCAAGAGAAAGGATAAGCAATGATGATCAAAGGATCCAGACTCCTTTTCAAAACAATATGGTAAATGAACCTGAAGAATTAGATGAGGTTGAAATGGGGGATCAAGAACAGGAAATGAATAAGCTTGAAGAAGAGTCCTCTTTAGGTTTTTTTTACCAAGTCTAATTATCAGTATTGCATGAGTATCTCTCAGGAAGAAGAAGATTGGCCCGTCCCATATTGTTAAGACTTTGTAGAGTTTTGTCAAAATTCTCCTCAATGAAACTATGGATTAAGGTCCGGAATAAGACAGGTCCCTCAAAGTCAACAAAAAAAGGGTATTGATTCTACCAAACAAGTACAAAGAGGGGTTCCAGAAAAAATATTAGTGCACTTTCCAAATAAATATAAGCATCAAGAGCTTGAAGAAGTAAGTAAAAACTTAGTTAGATTCAATCTTGACATTGAAATCAATAAAATCAAAATACTTGTTCCATTGACTTAACTTATAAAGAATCCATCTTATAGGGAACCTTCCCTTAAACTCTTCAGTTCACAGAATAATCCTTTTTCTTCAAATATCATAAATTTGAAAGATGAGAATTTTACCATTGTATTCGACCATAAGACAGAGGGAAAATCAGATTTTCCTGCCCCTTTCTTCATTTCACTCACTGTTCATGAGAAAATGCTCCATAATTTCCTTCTAGATTCTAGTGCTTCACACAATTTAATGCCAAAAGTAGTTATGGAATCCTTATGATTGAATATCACAAAACCATATCATGATCTTTACTCTTTTAATTCAAGGGTTGTTAAATGTGTTGGAGTCATTAAGGACCTTGTGGTCAGTCTAACACAACTTCCCACGAAGAGTATTTTAATGGATATTGTGGTGGTTGATATCCCTCCTAGATATGGAATTCTTTTGTCAAGATATTGGACGAAAAATTTGGGTGGCACATTGGAAATGGATCTTTCTTATGCGACAATTCCAATTTTTGGGGGGTGAACAAGAAGATTATATAGAGAAGTATAGCCTACTTATTTTGTTAGTAACCATGAGAATCCAAATAATCATCCTTTCTATGAAGTTCAATAATATATTGGATCATTCATGTTGCATTTGAGTGATGAAATTATCGATACTATGCAAGTAGAAAATGAAGTTTCAGCTTATTCAAAATTTGAAGAATAAGACAATTTGTGGCAAATGTATTTTGATGGGTCATCCTATAAAGAGGGAGTAGGAGCAGGTATTGTCCCCATTTCTCTAGGAGGTGGTATTATATCCTTGATGTATAAGCTTGAATTTCAAATGAAAAATAATATTGCTGAGTATCAGGGTATAATTCTGGGTCTGAGGGCTGCTAAATATTTAAACATTCAACAATTGGATGTTTTGGCTACTCCGAGTTAGTGGTTCAGTAGGTCAGAAATTTTTATCACTTAAAACAACAGTTGTTAAAGTGTATAGGAATGAAGTATGGGATCATGTGGATAATTTTTTCTCAACATTCAATATTTATTTCATCCCTAGATATCAAAATCAAACAATTGATTCTTTGGCTTTAGCAGCAACATATTTTAAAATTCCGCAGTAGAATAAGCTTAGATATCCAATTGAAGTTAGGTACAGACATTCAATACCTAATAACATACAACATTGGAGGGTGTTTCACAATGATTACAAAATTAAGAAGTTTCTAGAGTTAACATATGAGTTTTCCACTTCTTTGATTGATGAAGATCAGGATGCTAAAATGGAATAGGTTCATGCTTTTTTCAGAAAATTCAATTGTAGATCATAAAATCATTGAATTAAAAGGGAATTTCATTCCAACGGGTATGGTTCCTTTGGAAAGATTATTTTCAAAAGATGATACTTTGTTAAAACCCACTATGCAGTCTTCTGAAGAGAATATAAGCAGCTGTAATATTGGTACTAAGAATGAGCCTAAGATGATCAAAATTTCTAAAATGATTTCATATGAAGAGAAGAACAAATATATCAAGATTTTAAGGGAATTTGTAGATATTTTTGCATGGTCTTATGAAGATTTAAAAATATATGATACCAGTATAATTCAACACAAAATTCCATTGAAACCCAATACTAAGCCTTTCAGACAGAAGCTCAAAAGGATTAATTCAACATTGTTACCAGTCATTGAAAAAGAGTTTAAGAAGTTATAAGACACAAAAATTATTATACCTCTTAGATATTCCACTTGAGTTGTTCTTAGTTCTTGTACATAAGAAGAATGGTGAAATAAGGCTTTGTGTAGACTTCTGTAATCTAAACAGATCTTCTTTAAAGGATAACTATCCTTTGCATAAAATAGATCAGATTTTACAAAAGGTAGTTGGTGCCCAAAGGATATCAATGCTAGATGGGTTTTCAGGTTACAATCAGTTTGTCGTGCATCCAAAAGACAGGGAAAAAACAACCTTTTCTACTCCTTGGGGGATGTTTATGTATGAAAAAATGCCATTTGGCCTTATGAATGCAGGTGCAACCTTTCAAAGGGAAATGGACATAACGTTTTTTGGCAAAAGGGAGAAATTTGTGGTGATTTATTTGGATGATATAACAATGGTTTCATATTCAGATGAAATTCATCTTAAACATCTTAAACAAACTTTTTTGAAATGTAGAAAGTTTGGGTTATCATTCAATTCGAAAAGGTCTCATTTTTCCATTCAAGAGGGAAAACTTCTAGGTCATATTGTATCAGCTAATGGAATTAAGATAGACCCTGAGCATGTTAAGGCTATTTTGAAGATCAGTATTCCAAGGAAAACAAAAGATATTCAGACTTTTGTAGGGAAGATTAATTTTCTGAGATGGTTTATTCCCAATTTTGCAGAAATCATCAAGCATATAAGGATGATGTTGAGAAAAAATCAAGAAGTAAAATCGATAGTGGAAGCAAGATTATCATTTGAAAAAAATAAACAGGATCTCACAGAAGCACCGGTGCTGGTAAGTCTAGATTTTACAAAAGAATTCATGACATTTTCCTTTGCTTCTCAAGACACCATAGCAACAATACTTTTACAAAAACTCTAGGAGACTCTGAAATCAAGTACAACACATTAGAAAAACAAGCATACGCTCTTGTTAAAGCTCTTAAATTTTTCAGAATTTATTTACTACATTCGAAGATTATAGCATATGTTCCTAATGCAACAGTTCAGGAAATTCTAACACATCCTAATAGTGAAGGAAAAATAGGGCATTAGATAGAAAAAATCATGGAATATGATGTTGAAATCAGACCTACGAAGCTGGTCAAAGGAGCCAGACTCCTTGCAGATTCAAATTATGAAGCATTGGGATTGAACTGCATGTTAAATCAATCATCTCACGAAAAATTGCAGCATGAACAAGAAAGGGATCATATTTATCAGAAGTATGTTGAATCTTGTTGGCACAATGATAGTGCACTTCCTTTTATTTTTACAATGTCCATCAAATTTAGATAAAAGGAAATACAGATCTTTAAAGTTGAAAGCTATGAATTATTTTGTATTTTTCAAAAAAAATTATTTTGGAAAGATCCAGCATGTATACTTCTTAGATCTGTGAATGAAAAAGAAGTAGATGCTCTTACAACAGATTTACATGGAGGGGTTTGTGGTGGACATCGTTATTGGAATGCCACTGCCTTTAAAATTTTGAGAGAATGCTCTTACTGGCCTACGATATTTCCATATGTTTATGCTCGAGTAAGATCTTGTGTTGAATGTCAGAAATTTGCAGGTAAACATAAATTGCTTTCTTTGCCACTAAAACATATTGCAGTATAGGAACCCTTTCAGTAGTGGGGTTTAGATTTCATTGGTGCTCGATAAATCCTCATTCAAGTGGTCAATAGAAATGTATTCTAACAACCACTAATTTTTTTATAAAATGGGTAGAGGCGATTTCCACTAGAAAAGAAATTGATAAGGTTATAATAAATTTTTTGGAGGAAAATATCTTGAGTATGTTTGGCTTCCCAAGAAGGCTTGTGACATATAATGTTGTTGCTTTCAAATCTTAGGATTTGGTACACTTTTGTGAAAGACATGGAATTCTTTTAAAGCATTCAACCCTATATTACCCACAGGGTAATGGCTTGGCATAGTCCACAAATACGAATATTGTGAACATCATAAAGAAGATCTTATATTAGAATAAGAAGGCATGGGGCAGCAAGTTGAACTCTTCCATTTGGGCTGATCATGACACTACAAAGAAAGTCATTGGTACTTCTCCATTTCATCTTGTTTATGGAACTGATGTTGTTTTTTCCGGTGCAGCTAGGTTTACCAGTGATGAAGTTTATCCAAGATAGTTTAGAGGAACCAAATGAAGTTCAAAGAAGAATTTTTCAAATGATTGAACTGCAACAGGAGATCTAACTGCTTGTTGAAAAACATCAAATACATAAAAATAAGGTAAAACAGGTGTTTGATAAAAAAGTTAAAGAGGAGAACTTTTTTCCTTATGATTTGGTACTTAGATGGGATGCATGTAGAGATGAAAAATAAAAACATGGAGAGTTTGATCATTTGTGGTTTGGTCCATTCAAAATTACCAGAACCTTGGGAAATAACACATTTGTTTTACAGACTTTGGAAGGTAATGAACTCACATGCCCAGTTAATGGGCATTTTCTGAAACATTTTTACACAAAATATGATCTGAGGGAAATTTCTCACATTGTAAAGAGCAATGAGTTTCAAATTGCTTTGAATAAGACTCCAACCCAATGGATTAGCAGTTGTTATGATTCATTTTTGGATGATAGTGATTAGTAAGTGGTACTTGGTCTACATTTCTTGGCATATCGTAAGGAAATACTACCCCCAAAGAGAGCTAGATGTTAGTCCTAGATCTGTCAACCTCCTTTTTTTTTCTTATACCCCGTTATAACTACCTTACATTCCTTTTACTTCATTTTATTTTACTATGTTTTCGATTGTTTAAATTTATTTTTGAATTCATTTATGCATTTTAATTCATGTAAGTGTTATCTTGGCTCCCAATTTTTAAGCTTTTAAGTGTTCCTTATGTTCAAAATTTATTATGGATTAATTTTTGAAGCTTGATTAGACATTTTATGCTTTAATACATTCTTGCAGTGCGTCACATCATGTTTATACATATGCGTGCTACCAGATTGTCAAGTTATGGTTTGTGCATATTTAAAGGCATATTTTCTAATTATTACACATTGCAGCTTCGCGAGTTGTTTCGATTATTTCAGCTGATATTTGGTCATGATTGTTGATTACATCTGTAAGAAAAGTTTAATGCCCCATATTTTCAAATCTTTGAGATTTAATTCATGTACTCCTCTATTTGGATCCGAATCAATCATTTTGGTTTCAAAGGGTTTGATGGTTCCAAGGTGATTAAACATGTATATGATCTCTGTATTCAATTTTTCATTCTCAATCTTCATATTCAAATATGAATTCTGAAAATAAGAAGCGACCTAGTGGCCCCAGTGGGAAATTGCTTCGAAGCGAGCCACATAATACAGATTGGACAAGCAAATTTCCATGCTCTATTGTTAAACTAAAACAAACGGGTGGGTTCTCTCTGTGTGAGAGACTTCAAGGTAATAATGTAGAAGTGATAAGGCATTTTGATTTAAACTTTAGAGGGTCAGTCGTGAAATTTAATGAATTTGAATTTCAAGTGATAGAAGAATTTATTGTTTTAGCAATTGATGTGGTTCCTGAGTGGGAAAGATGGTTTAAAAGGCATGCAGTTGATGAAGATTGCAATCGGTTTCTTTTACCCAAGTATAGAAACCCTGATTAGGGTAAATGAATTCAGAGGACCTGTTTACTGGAGGAATGACGCGACGTCTTGGAAATTGTGCAAAGATATGTCACCTATGAGGGGAGGTTTGCCACCATTTTCTTGTACCATATGTGATTTCTACTTCATATAGAAGGTACTAAGAAATTGAACCTTCCTTGTTATTTTTTGAAGAGTTTGAGAAAAATGGCGACTAGGTTACATAATCATCATGAGTCTTAGAGTTACAACATATTGCATCATGGATAGGTTAAACTCTTCGTAACAAAATAATTGAAAAAATATGAAATGTCTTGGTCACACTTCTTGTTTTGGTCCGGATTCAAAACTAAACACAAAGAATTTGAAGAAGATAAAAGGAAACGAGCCTGCGTTATGAAGAAAACCCCAAAAAGTTCTTCCTATCTTAATAAAAAGGAAAATAGTACACCAAAATTTCATTGTGAAGAGGGAATTCAGATTTAGTTTGAATTTAAATCTATTGAAGAATAAATCACTGTGAAAACTCCCTGTAAATTTGATGAAGGAAGAGTTGAAGATGAAGGGCCAATACAAGGTTTTGGTTTTCAGAGTGATGATGCACAAGGAGACTCTGCTGATATGGTTATTAAACAAAAGAATGAGATTGAGACAAAGCAAAAGGATGATATAGATCCCTCTCATGACATTGAAATCTTAGATTCTTACAGAACCATTTAATTTTTGTCAAACAACCAAGACCCGACCTACAAATAAGCTAAGATTGAATATGAGGGCTATTCTAGACCCTATAATTAAGAAAAATGAAACTGTGAATGTCCAGGACCCGTCATTATAGGAGGATCGAAAGGAAAAAGTGTTAGAATATACGCTAAATGAAGTATTAAACGAAATTGACCAAATTTTAAAGAAAGTTCCTAACCTTATTGAAGATGATCATCTATTCAATTTTGAAAATGAATACCCGGAAGACTCGAACAACACCAGAGTCTTCTGATATCAAAGGAAAAGCCATTATGGAGCCTCAATTGGGAGAATCCTCCAGTAAGGAAGTGAATTTGATTGAGGATAATCCTTTAAATAAGATTAATGAGGACTCAAACCTTTTAATAAGAGAATTTGAAATAGAAAAACATAAGAAATAAATACATCAGTTTAAGATTCATAATGAACATGTAAATCAAATTAATGATGGTTTGTTATAGGCTAATAGAATGGCTCTAAAAGATCCAAATTTTAGGCTATAACACTTTGTTCTAACTTCTTTAAAATGCTTAAATTCTTACTTCAATGATATTATAAATTTATATATGTTTATTTTAGTGAACTCTACTAGTTTTAACAATGTTTTGGGACTTAATAAAAACTTACCTTGTACCGATTGTAACTCAGAGATTCCTGCGCCTTTGCTGATGAAGTTTTGACCATAGACGGTTGCATATGTCTTCTTTCCAAAAATTGAAAGTATCACTCACTCACTTTGAAGGGTGAGATTTGGAATAAACTCTTGAAAACAAAATTCCCATGAAATACTAAATTACCAACCTTGAAGCAAGATCTCCAAGAAGTAAACAGGAACTATTCAGAATTGGTACATGTTGCAAAAGAAGCTATTAATAGGAGAAAGGTGGCGCAAAAACATAATACCAAGCTTGTTAAAGAGAAAGAAGAGCTTGAAAAGAGGATGAATTAGACTCAAAAAGAATGAAATCAACTCTAGAAACCAACTCATGCATTAGATGGTCTTGTGGTGTTGGCTGAGGAAGCTAGGCATATATGATTTAGCAGTCTTGTTTGATAAAGTTTAGAGTTACACATGGCAGGATAAGTTTGGTCAAATTTAACGTCTATTATTTATTTTTTATTATATATGGTTATTTACTATCTTTAGTATGATTCTATCCTAGAGTAGTGGATCCTGAATAATTTACTTTGAAATTTTTTTCCAATAAATTGTAAAAGATAATTCGAAACTAGCATGAATAGATGAGGGTCAATAGTATGTTTGAAGCTTTTTGGGAAGACTTATGTATATTTAGCTAATATAAGGACATATTTGATGATGGAATTGATTGTTGTTTAAATTTGGAAGTTAGTTTTTAGCTTTCATGTTCTTAGATATTTTGTGGTTCTGTTCGAACTCTTGCATGTAATTTTTATCTATATCGATGTTTTCTATATGGATGCCTGTACATGCAAATGGATATTTATGCAGATATGTTTGAAAAGTATTTTTAAACACCATAATTACCATGATGCAAATCTTATAAACTGTTTGTTTTTCTTGTATCATTTATGGTATTAAAGCATAACTTCCTCTTTTACATCAATCGTTTCTTTTCAGACTCTTAAGTCACTATTCATATCCTTATTTAACAAGAACCTGATGTTTTCAGATTTTCCATTAGTCTGTGAATTTTTTAAAGATATTATTTTTTGATCCCTCATAGTCATCAAACCATGAACAAAAAACCAACCCATAAAATTTGAGATGCCTACACTTTGCCACCCTGTAGTCTAGTTTCAGACTTTAGGAGTAAAAACTATTAAAGGAATAACGAGCTTGTATCTTTCACACGAATATATGCGAGTTAGAGTTTTCACTCTTAGTAGTATGTGTGAATTGCACTCATAGTTGGTAACCAAAGGCTTCCTGTATCGTCAGAAAGATTCTTGTCATTCCTTAAGTGCGAGGAAGGTATTTCTATCACCTTTGCAAACGCGGGAGTAGCCTATAGGTTTTATTCCTTACGACTTCTAATAGAGCATACATATCCTCTTTCGTGACTATGTCATAAGTGCCATACATACTTGTAATAGTATCCATCTTTATGAACTTTATCTCTTTGCTTGTAATAGTATTCATCCTTATGAATCTTATCTATTTGTTTTCCAATGAGTGGGGACTTGACCTTGACCTTTTATTGAAACGAGCACTAATGGACTCTTACCCAAGATTTCAAGAAAGGGAATACCAACGAACTAACACTTTGAAGTCCTAACCTTCATCTCTGAACGCGATGATAACAATTAGCATAGTTACTTAATTTGTGGTCGGTGAACATTGATAAGACACAAGTTAAGTGTCACAATATGTTACTTGTTCCCCATATGTAGTTATAATTAGTCATTGTCTATGCCTCAGCTAGTTGTTATCACCTATCTTCTTCAAGTTAAACAGGTTTTCTGCCACGAACTATCTATTATCCATGCATAGGCTACTCATTATTTTTTCTATTTTTTTTCTATAATTCTTTATTTTTTTATTTGGAGCACCGAATATAAAATAATCTCGATAGTACACTTGTTTTGGAGTGACGACCATAAAATCATTCTGAACAGTACTCTTGTCTCATCCTCGTGCAATATAGAATTTGTGGAGATCAACCTCGATCTCAATCAAAAATGGAGAAAATAACACCGATAGCTGAACTATTCTAACACATATTGGTGTAATAACACCGGTCCATGTTATTTTAACAGCTATTGGTGTAACAAGTCGCACAAAACTATCCATCTTGAGATGATCCTCATGACTCGTGGAGAAGTATTATGAAACATGATTAATTGATTGATTTTAAGTTAGATTTTACTCGTCGAAATTCAGTAGTATAATAAATGAAGATTTATGTTAACTCTAGATTTGTTATTCATTGAGACGGGTCACATCTCTTGAGATGCAATCTTTCTTTCAAGATTTTGCACTTTAAAAAAGTTTGTACCCCAACGGATTTGATCCCTCTAGATGAACAATAAATCAACAGATAAAGATGGATCTGTGTTGGTCATAATAGGTTATGTTTCATTATTGTTTGATCTCAATAAGTAGTGTAATGCACACTCACTTTTAACATACTAATGCAACAATATTTGTTTGTTAATAGTTTTTTTTTTTGGTTAACTATCGCATGTCAACTCCATTTTGAATATGGATGGAATTATACATCTCCCTCAAAGTATATCATATTAAAATTTTAGTTCTATATATTTCATATCAGATTGATACTGAAATATTGTTTGTGATTAAACTTTTTTTCAAATAACATATGTCACGTTCATGTTTAGCCTAGAAAAAACACACATCTCCCCAATAATGGATTGTAGAAAGCTTTGATTAAAGTGCAACAAAATTCCGCAAACCATTTTATCTTAATCTTGATCAATTTTTTTTAATATTCTCCACATTTTGCAACATTATAGAGATTTTTTCTTTAGATTCTAACATCTTCCATTACTTCTACTAATCGTGATAGTGGGATTCAAGATGTTCGCCACAATCTTTTATTGAAACAAGAAAGACATTTTCCTTCCCCACCATATCCACTACTAATTTTGGAATCCAATATTTTAGCTTTCCTTTAAAATATATTTAGTTATAATTAATATAAGTAGATTACGGTTTGAAGATTTAAGAGGTACTAAATACCTAAATCAAAAAAAGGATGTTCCTGTTAAATAAAATAGGAAAATATATTGTTAATGTAGTTAGAACATGACTAAGGTATACGTAGGCTTAGTTAGACACAAAGTTATCATGTCTAATTTGAGATCCCTTTTAAGAGTACGGTTGTCACCTCTACAAAGAGAAAACCCTAGCTTTTCATCTTTTTATTTGATTATAAACTTGAATCGGTGTGTCAATAACATGAATCATAGTTACCAAATTCGTCCATACTGAATCAAAAAATTGAAAGTTCGATATGCATTCAAAAAAATCGCTGACGGTTTTTTGGGAAAATTGAATGTTTTGGCAAAATGAAGGAATAATTTCTAGAATGATAAAACGATTGGAGTGGAAACAACAGAAAAAATACAGGAGACCAACACAAAAACGACAACCCCCAATTGTTAACCTTCATTCATTCTAAACATATTTACATACAAACCACACTATTTGGAATGATCTATGTGGTTGGATTCTTCAAGAAGCTACCCAACAATAACTCACATTTTTAATCTATCAAACATTACACTTTCACGTGACTTCACATGGAAGGGTGATGTGACAATTGAAATTAATTTCCAACACCCCCTAATTTTAAAAGCCACACTTACAATTACATAACAAAACAAAATTTTCAAAAACGTGTTCAACTGATAACTTAAACCCGTTTCCATCTTCGTCAATGCCACACTTTGTACCACTTGCATATGTTGGTTTCTTCATTTTAAATTTATTCTTCAACTTCAATGTTTCCTTGAAATTGAGAAATCTAATATCATATGCTTCAACTACAAACAACTCTTCAATATTTTTTTCATCATTCAAGTTCTGAATGTCTTTCATACCCAGGACTTCAAGTTCAATGTTTTTCTGCCAGTGTTGTAATGTGAGCATGTTAAGATTCCAAAAGCTGTCTTCTTCTTCACCAATACTGATATGTTCAGTGTCAACCTGCAAGCATATTAATTTAAAATAATGCCTAATTCCCTTAGGACTCCATAATGAGAAAATATTTCCAATTGATTCTTCGTCTATTACATCTTCACTGCAGTTATTTACATCAAAAATATCATTTACATATATTTCTTCAATAGTTTCAGTGCTGACTATAGTATTGTCACATTCATCTATAAATTCATCGTTAAACAAATCAGCCTTTTGTACTACAATGAGGCCATCAATCTCATCAACATATTTTGGCTTTTCAAGTTATTCTTCAATCATTTTTAATTCTGCATCATAAATGTTTTCATTTTTAGCATCTTCAAATTTTGCTGCTGCTACAGGGGTTATAACAACCTCATCTTCTTCTGTGGCTTCAAAAACATTTTCATCCACTAGTATATCAACAAAATAGTGGGATTCACCAATATCTTGATTGTCTTCTGCTACTTCATACTTTTCTGTTGATTTGTCAACAGACTATGACATAGCCATGTTTCTCCCCTTTACATCAAACACTCTCTTCAAAATTTGCCATGCTTCTTTAGCCATATTTGCTTCAACAATTACATATGTGATATCCCTCCTTTATGACCTATTATGTTAAAAAGGAAAATATTGCTGTACACTTGGTTACTAGTCAGGAGCTCAAGGCAAAGGCCCCTTTAGTAAATTCGGTAACTTATGAGGTTTATTTGCTAGTTTATAATTTGTAAACTTAAGAGGCGGTGATGCAACTAATCGACGACAACTAAACTAAGGGGAGGAAATGAAAAAAAATCTGTGGATGCACAGTGACCATGGGATGACAAGAGGAAGGGTCATTGGGGTTAATTAATTCTATTGGAAGTTTGAGGAAAAAGTTTCCCCAAGAGAAACCTATAGTTATCAACTTAATTAAGATCAGTATTAAGGAAATGGCGAATAAAAGTATCATGTAATAGCTAGTATGTAGTGAACGTGTATTAGGCACATAATAGCTTAAATCCTAACTATTATTACGGCCACAAGCCTAAGTGAGACTAAGTTACAATGTACCATTTCGTACTACTTTAAGACATGGATACACCAAGAAGATTATATTGGTATGATGACAGCCATAGGAACTTTTTATTGAGAATGAATAATTTATGGTTTAACTTTCGAAATGGCTAATATTATATTTGGTTAATATCCTTTGATAAAAAAACTGTCTCCAACAAAGATAGTGAAATTCCTATTTATATGAGAAAAGAACTTAATTAGTACTTAGTGGTTTAAGTTATTAAACTCACCACGCCCCTCGTTTCCCGCTAAGTTGTCCCTTAGCATTGATGAGCACCTACCAGCAAATCATGCTCGTTCGTGATGGTGGATCTCCCAAATTCAAGTTCGGTGGGGAAACGCCATTTGTCATCAGGGAAAATATTTTTTTCGGGATAAAGCCAGATCCTATAATTTCGAATAGAGGGGGGGGGCGTTATGGTCGAGGATTTTGGGAACATTGGAGGGTTATATTGGGGATTGGCAGAATACTTTAAGGCGGGGAAAAGAAAACGATTTGAGGGATCCGAGATTTAGTTTATCGGTGATATTTGTTTTTATGCTGCTACGTTTTCAGATGAATCCCGGTAGGGATCTCGGTTGTATTGTTCTACATGCAGCCATCGATGGGGATGGATCTCTGTGTGTTAATGATTCCATCGCAGAATACTTTGAATGCAAAAAGAAAACGATCGAGATGAAGGGGGTTCTGAACCGAAAAAGAAAGGCGATGCCGAAGGGAACATAATTGACGGAATGCAGATCATAATGCTTCCTGGAGTAGATAGGCAAGGGATAGGTAATCGATATCTGTTTATAACTTTATCGCTGCCTGGAATATAGATCATGATGCTGCCTGGAGCAGATAGGTAAACGATCTCTGTTTATAACTTTATCGCTGCCTGGAATATAGATCATGATGCTGCCTGGAGTAGATAGGTAAACGATCTCTGTTTAAAATTTTGTCGCTGCCTGGAATATAGATCATAATGCTATCGATCTCCGATTTGTTTAAATGAATATGCTTATTACTTTCTGAAGTTCACCCCACCGGAAAGGCGACCTCTGTATTTATTCACACATTCGATTTTTTTTTGTTGTGTATACCTACCTCACAGATCCATTGTTGGATTGATGTCGATTTTGTGCTGGGTCGTCTCCCTTATTTGATCTATGCTGCCAGCGTACAAGTGTTGTGCATGCTTTCTTCCGGCCAACTATTCGTTGCTTCAGCTCGGTGTCCTCCCAACAGGCTGAAAACCCCTGCCCTTGAACTTTAACCTTGTGCTTCGTTTCGTGCTCGGCGATTACTCTCCTTTATTTACATTAAACTGTGTGTCCTCCCTTATTTTACGGTTGACCGAGTCTTAGTGGTATGTAAAATCGCCCCTATGAGAATGATTTATGTATTACTTCTTTTGAAGTTCAGATGCTGGAAAATAATGTATCTTTTATCGTTGTGGATGTTATATTTCGATCGCAACCTGATTCTTTTTCTTAAACTCCATTGGGGAGCGATCTCTGGATCGGTATCCTCAAACGCCATTGTGGAGCGATCTCTGTATCGCTGTTGAAATATTTTTAATGCCTAGAAACCATCTTTACTCCCAATTCTAGGTTAAAACCATATATCTTGGTTCTTGGCTTGTATCTGTATTGCTGGTTGTGAACTTTTAGTTTGATCGCTGCTGATTTCATTTCTGGTTGAAATCGTAGTTTCTTTTAGATCTCTATAGTTTTCCTTTTTGGGATAGAATATCGACAACTGCCTAATGCATGGATACGTTACTCTGTAGAGCTCCAGTTTTAAATAGATAACTCACTCTACCCTGGTGATTTTCCAATGGATCGTTGCCCGAGCTAACTCTGTTTGTTGCATGGGTTGCGCGTTACATCGTAGTATTCCAGTTTGATCTATGTACTTAGATCATCAATCTTCGCTCATTACTTATGTCTATGACTTGTCCAATACTGTGCAACACATTTCAGATTTATGATTCCCTAAAAATAGTTTTTGTATTTAGGGATTGGCCATAAGCATCAAACACCATGGACCATTGTCATATGCCATCAAGTCGTCAAGTGATTATTTTGGTTGTGCATTTTTCTAGTATTACGTTTATCCTACGAACCACATTAATTTCTTTTGAATATCATTGTGAGTTTTACACTCATAGAAATCCGATGAATTACCTTTATATGAAACACATGTAAATCGACTAAGTACAAGTAATTCGGTTGATGTTTAAATATTAACATTACATAAATGATATTTTATAAATATTGTATTTATGGATAAACATCGGTGATGCATCATTCAATGCTGAAAGGGCTCTCCGTGTTATTACATTCTGGTAAATCTGATTTAACCCTAATTCGATATCTGGCTAATGGTTATGTTTTAGTTATATGATCGAAGATTTGATCCTGGACATGTTTTTTGTGAATGTACTATATCATCTACAGCTTGTATGACAATAGATACTACTTCTGCCTCGTTAATGTGCGCATAGAAAGATCTATGTTAAGTGCTACCAGATAATCGATCTCTACATTTATGTTTGACTATTTGAAGGTTCTAGTTTTTTTTCGGAGGCTCAGAGCTAGTGGAAATTGAGAAATGCAACATTTGTGCTGCCGTTGTAAACCTCCTTGAACTAATAAAATATGTTGCATATGATGCAACCTTCTTGGTGGATGTAGCCTAGAGTTTTTGGGTGAACCACGTGTATATTGGATTTTGTCTTATATGTAATTTATGTTATGTGTATTCTATGTGATGTTTATAATGGATGTCCATATAGGAATGTAGGTGTGACAAGTGGTATATTGAGGATTATGCATGTGTTGTGAAATAATCATGTAGGATATAGCAATTTGGAATATAAATAGTAAGAGGTTTTCATGTAGGAACGAGAACACCTGATCTTTGCATAAGTAAGCTAGGTTTATATATATTCTTATAATTTTGTGGAATAAGTCAATGTGGTAAAGTCGTATAGGAGATAAGAGGAGTTGTATAGACATTACTTGGTTGAGTAATACTCGTGATCTATCTTGTTAAAATTAGTGACATTCATTTTTGACTTATCGTAATTATGAACCCTTGACTTGACCTTGTAGCATCAGTGGACTTGAAGGAATTTAGTATGAATGAACTTGTCGTAAGGTCCTATGCACGTAGAATCCACTATAAAGAGGAAGGCCCTCTAAACATCTTATGACGACTATATTATTAATGATTGCTTGTAAGGAGAAATTTTTATATTTTTTCTTTCTTTTATAAAGTACGGTTTGAGCTATATATTGGGGATGTCACAACATAGAAAACATTATCATCCAAATCTTGCTTGATGAGATAGAGCGTTGATGAAATCCTTTGCATCATCCTAAGGCTCATCAAATCTATTCAAAATCCAATTTTCCAAACCTTTATGGCGAAGAAACATTTGCATTTTATGAGATCACATTTCAAAATCCTTACCCGAGTAATGTGGGGGTAATTCTAGATAATTCTATGGAAGCTGTTTTCAACTTGTTGTATATTGGATTCTTGATGTATAGGATCCTCAACTTCTGTTGAAACCTTACAATAAATATCTACATAATATTCTGCGTCTCTCCTTTCTAATTCTTCTATTGTTGATTTGTTTCAATGTTAGTTGCTGATCCATAACTCCTTTTAATAAGCTTAAAACTAACCAAACAATTCAGGGTTTATAAAACAAATTTACACTCATACCATTAGCTTCTGCTCAATAAATTTAGGATATGTGGGAGATTCTACCTTGGTGAGGTATCCTCACAAAGTAGTCAGCCCAAGAAGAATATTAATTTATTATTATTTTATTCCTTAAGATGTGGAAAGTAGACCCATCAAGATTGTATAAATTGAGTGACCTTTCACTCATTTAGGATCATCCTCTTTTACTCAAACCATTTGATCTATTGCGCAAGTTCGAGGTAAAGAAGACGAAGACAGTTAGAAGGCTTATCCAAGTATTTTTCTTTTTTATTTTCTGTTGTATATTTGAAGTACCTTGTATCTTGAATTGGTTTTCTAAGTAAGTAGGGTTGTTGGGTTTTCTTATCTTGAAGGGTTTCCTTGGATAAATCTCCATGTCTATTTATTTCTGTGCATGGTTATGATCTTGATTTTGTTCTACTGCAAACAGTGTAGGAATTATACTGCTATATTGTAAAACTCTGCAAATAGTGTAGGAATTATACTGCTATATTGTAAAACTCTAACATGGTTTCAGAGCAAGGTTAAATAAGCCATTGCACAATCTCTGATCATATTTATTGTAGAACTGAACATAAACCACAGTGACCAAATTCTCTGAGAACTAGATAGTTAATATAGTTGGTAAAACACATAATAGCCAACAATATTGTACGCAAATTATCAAAAATGAAAGTCGGTATCACTTGGATTTTTATCAGTGGTTTTTCAAGCTATCTGGGCAAGCATCTTGTGGTAAATTGATCGAGAATCCATGTGGTGAAAAATATGCCTTTGTGATCCCATCTGAACCTACGATCTACCTCTACGATCCCATGGATGCCTACACAATCTGAACCTGCGATTTTCCTTGTGATCTGCCTTTAGATCTCACGCACGAACTGGTTTTATACTATTTATCGGACATAACACTCATCTCAACCAATCAGCTACAACGTCTCCACCATCTTTACAAGCTATTAAATTAAACATTGCTTGATATGTGAGACACGACGTCATTACCCAGCTAAATTTAAATTGGCTCTACGTTTTGACCCAGCGTCTGCTATCTAGTGGCACGAAAACCCGATTTGTAGTGAAGCCGATCTAATTGTGCAAGGATGTTTCTGATTACACGTTAGTATATTCAGAAAAGTAGAAGGGAGTTGGGGTTTCCACGAAAACTGTCGTTTCTCATTTTTTTTCTCTTTGTTAGCAGTGTTTGCATGCAGGGGTAAATTTTTTTGTTTTGGCCTAGCCACCAAGAAATCATCCATTATTTTAAAAGCCACGTGAGCTTGCATATTTGGTTAATCCTTTATCGGGATACCAAGACGCCCGAAAAATCATAAACACCCAAGGTTGTTCAAGCCTTAGTACACTTAAGATGAACAATATCAAAGTTGAATACAAACTTGATGGGGCTTTCAACTTCAATTCATGGAAGTCTAGAATAATGATCATCTTAGAAGAGTGACCTTCTAATATTTGTGGAAGAAGAAGCATTAGAACCAGAAGAAGAAGCAGAGAAGTCATTATGGAAGAAAAATGATGTCAAGGAAAGAAGGATTTTGATAGATTCTGTCATGGAACACTTGATACCTCAGATCTCCCAGAAGAAGACAACTAAGGCAATATTTAATACCTTGAAGAAGCTATTTGAGAACAACAATGTCAATAGGACACTTGCCTTAAGACAACAACTCTCAAATATTAAGATGTCTAGAGCAGATTTAGTACCATCCTATTTCATGAAGATTATTGAACTAAAGGATCAGTTCGGAAACATTGGAGAGATCGTCGTGGACATAGAACTTGTTGCGATGACGCTCAATGGTCTTCCTCATTCTTGGGAGCCTTTCATCCAAAGTATTAGTGGATGATCAAAATTACCAAAGTTTGACAGATTATGGGTTGATTGTACTCAAGAAGAGACTAGACTTATAGTGAGAGGTACTTCACATGCCTCCCATCATAAAGAGATCCAAGCCCTTACTTCACATGCTAAAAGACATGGAAGAAGGGGAAGGAAGGATCATGGAAGAAAAGGAAAAGGCAATAGATCAGGTGCAGTTCTAGAAAAGAAGAAGGCTCATTTTCCACAAAAGAAGGAGAGGGATCTTTCACATATTTAGTGGTTAAACTGTGAGAATTACGGTCACTATGCCAGAAATTGCCACTCGAAGAAGAGAAGAAAACATGGCTCCACTACTAATATTGAGGATTAAACCTTACATAAGAAGTCAAGAAATGAAAAGTTATTCTTTATCTCATCTCTCTCAGATACGGTTCCTAATAATGATGATACTTGGCTAATAGATAGTGGTGCATCTAGACATATGACGAGTTATAAAGAGCATCTCACAGATCTAGTAGAGAAAGAGTCTTGTCTACAAGATGTACTTGGAGAGAATGCTAGATATACTATGAAGGGAGTTGGGGCCACTTACTTCCAATTAGACTCTAGTGTCCCTCTACATTTGAGTGATGTATTATACTTACCTGGGATAAAAAGGAACCTTGTCTCTATTTCTTCCTTGGAGGACAAGGTTACAAGGTTTCCTTTTTTGATGGAAAGGTTCTTGCATGGCACAAGAACTCTAGTATGGCTTCAGGAAGTGTGATTGGGGTTCGAGAGGAAGGCCTATACAAATTGATAGTACAACCAACTTAGGAACTAGTACATGATTCTATTAGTTTGAGTGAGTTGTGCCACAAAATATTTGCTCACCTACATTAAAGAGCTCTTCTAGTTCTCCGAGTAGAACATGATGGTATTTGTAGAGGTTGTGCACTTAGAAACAATGCCAATAATTCATTTTCGAACAATGACAATAGGTCTAAGGGAATCCTGGATTTAGTACATTCTGACCTATGTGGATCCATGTCAGTTGCATCCCTGGGTGGATTTTGGTACTATGTAATATTCATTGATGATTACTCCCAACAGACCTGGATTTACTTCTTGAAGTCTAGGGAAATTGAGGAAGTGCTAAGTAGGTTCAAGGAATTCAAGTCACGGGTTGAGAACCTATTTGGGAAAAGAATCAAGGTTCTAAGATCAGATAATGGAGGAGACTACACCTCTCTGGAATTCAATGATTTCTGCAAGGAGGAACTAATCGAGAGGGAGCACATTGTTCCTTATAAGCCCCACTAGAATGGGGTTGTAGAAAGGAAGAATGGATTGATTGTCTAGGTAGTTAAAGCTATGATCCATGACCGGAATTTGCCCATTTTTTTTATGGGCATAAGCCTCTAGTACTGCAGTGTATGTACAAAATAAGAGTCCTCATAAGATATTGAAGAACATGACTCCGGAAGAGGCATTCACAAGTGTGAAGCTAGAGGTTGGTCACTTGTGAATATTTCGATGCCTAGTATACATACATGTGCCCAAGGATAAGAGAACAAAGCTAGAACCTTCCAGCATGAAGCGTATATTTGTAGGCTATAGTGAACATTTAAAGGCTTATAGGATATACATCTCATGACAAAGACATATTAAAGTAAGCAGGGATTTTTCCTTTGAAGAGGAAGTAGCCTTTGGGAAATCCAAAGGATCTCCCATGTAGAGTGATAGTGAGGAGCAAGAGACTCCAAGGGAGGCAATTTCACCTCTCCCATTGACAGTTAAGAGGGAGCCATCAGAAACAATTAAGCTTGTTGATCTAGTTGATCCAATAGTGCAGATGTTTCTCTTAGAGATGTTTTCATAGGTCAGAAGAGGCCTACGTGGACTCGTCAGACTCTGTAGGAAGCAGAGAGGCATGTAGCTCCCTATCGTACCTTTAGGGAAAGTAAGAGACCTCAAATGTTCTCATGTTATAGAGTATTGATGAGTGGCCTCATTGATTCTGAGCCTTCATGTTACGAGGAAGCATCTAGCCAGCAAGTATGGAAAGATGCCATAATGGAAGAATATCAATCCATCTTGAAGAATGATGTGTGGGAGATTGTCCTAAGACCTAAAGGGAAGTCATTCGTGACTTCTGAGTGGATCTACAAGATTAAAGATGTAGCTGATGGGAGCATTGA
The DNA here is from genome assembly GCA_027924585.1 of Larix kaempferi. Lineage (NCBI taxonomy): Eukaryota > Viridiplantae > Streptophyta > Pinopsida > Pinales > Pinaceae > Larix > Larix kaempferi. The sequence goes on along the minus strand of BSBM01000994.1, from coordinate 15,877,327 downwards.
AAAGCACAAAGCAAGGTTTGTGGCTAGAGGATTCTCTTCAAAAGAGGGATTCAATTATGATGATCCTTTTGCTCTAGTTGCATGATACATAACCATCAGGAAAATGATAGCTCTTGCTTCAGTTAAGGGATGGAAGTTGTTTCAAATGGATGTAAAGACAACCTTCCTCAATGATGTGATTGAGGAAGAAGTTTACATTGAGCAACCAGAGGGATTCGTGATCCATGGGAAAGAGTCCCATGTGTGCAAATTGAAGAAGGCCTTGTACGGACACCAGCAGGTACCATGTGCATGGTATGCCAGGATTGGTACATACTTGATGAGTTTGGGATTTACCAAGAGTGAATATGATTCCAACCTTTACTTCAAGGTTGTGGATGATGTGCCCCTGAGTCTTGTACTTTATGTTGATGATTTGTTTCTCACTGGAACTGAGAAACTTACTAAGTGGGGTAAGAGGAAGCTAGCCTATGTGTTCGAGATGAAGGACCTTGGTTTGACGCATTACTTATTGGGATTAGAAGTGTGGAAGGATCATGATGAGATCTTTCTTAGTCAAGGAAAGTATACTATTGATATCCTAAAGAGATTTGGGATGCTTGACTGTAAGTCCATGTCCACACTGATGGAGATGAATCTAAATAAGTTGAGTGAATCAGCTTTCGATTCAGATTTGGTAGATCCTACCATGTATAGAAAGCTAATTGGTTCATTAATGTATATGGTTAGTACCAGACCAGAAATTTGTTTTGCACTAAGTGCTCTCAATCAATTCATGAATGAGCCAAGACATGTACATTAGGTTGCTGCAAAACATCTTTTGAGGTACTTGTGTGGCACAGTGGGATATGGCTTGAGATATGCTTCTAGTAGTGACATGAGATTACAAGGCTATTATGATGTTGATTGGGCTGGAAGTACTATAGACAGGAAGATCACCTCTGGGTGTTGCTTCAATTTGGGGTCCGTCATGATTTCTCAGTGTATCAGGAAACAGACCTCAATGGCTCTAAGTACAATAGAGGATGAGTACATTGTAGTGAGTGTTGCAGCTCGGGAAGGAGTATGGCAGGCTTCAGAATCTCCTTGCTGGATTTTTTGGTTAGATGCTAGAGCCAACACTAATTCACTGTGACAACACAAGCTGTGTGAAGCTTTCAGTAAATTTGGTATCTCATGATAGATTAAAGCATATAGAGATTAAGTACCATTACATCAGATATATGGTGGAGATGAGAGAAGTCCAACTTTAGTATATTCCTATGAATGATCAAATTGCAGATATCCTCACCAAGCCTCTTTCCAAGGTGAACTTCGTATGCTTATGTGATAGGCTTGGAGTGGTGGAAAATGCCTCCCCCATTGAGAGTGAGTGTTGTTGACTGCATCACTGATGTGACATCGTTCCTGAGAAAGAGACGATGGTCTGAGTCTCCCTTAAGAGGGAGAGAGAGAGAGTTGAGTGTTCTGCATGATGCTCCCCAACAAATTGGGTTGTTACATGGCATTGATGCTCCTCGACGGACTGAGTTTTTGCATGATATTCCCCAATGGATTGGGTTGTAGAATTGAATTGATGCTCCTCGACGGACTGAGTTGAAGCATGATACTCCCCAACGAACTGGGTTGTAGCATGCCATTGATGCTCATCGACGGACTGACTTGTAGCATGATGCTCCTCGACATACTAGGTTGTAGCATGACATTGATGCTTCTCGACGGACTGATTTGAAGCATACCACATCTCAACGGACTGAGTTATGTTGAAGACCTTCCTTATCATGAAGAGACGTTTACAACAAGCCGTGATACTCAGATGATACACAAATGTGTTCCAGCATGATGATACCTCCCTAGCTAAGAGGGAGTGTTGGAAATTCTAGCTTCATGAGGCATCCTCACAAAGTAGTCGTCCAAAGAAGAATATTAAGATTGTATAAATTGAGTGAGATTTCACTCATTTAGGATCATCCTCTTTTGCTCAAACCATGTGATCTATTACACAAGTTTGGGGTAGAGAAGAGGAAGACAGTTAAAGACTTATCTGGTTTTTTTTCTTTTTTATCTTCTATTGTATATCTAATGTACCTTGTATCTTGAATTGGTTTTCTGAGTAACGTTGCTGGGCCTTTTTACCTGAAGGATAAATCTCCGTGTCTATTTCTTTATGTGCATGGTTATGATCTTGATTTTGTTCCGCTGCAAATAGTGTAGAAATTACATTACTATGTTTTAAAACTCTAACCGGGTAGGCTACAAATACCACTATGAGTCTTCCTATGTTGGCTGGAGCTTCAGTGGCGCACTCTGCTGGATGTTTTTCCTCCTTCATATAAGAATCCTTCATAGTCTCTTGTCTCTTCATTCAAAACAAAAAACTGTATCGTGTGCCACTCAAATGTTCACTTCTAGCTTACTAAATTTTCTCTACAAAGTTGCAAGCTATTCAAATCTAGCTGAAGGGTTTTCTCATACAAATCCCCTCCCCTAGGCACCTAGGGATGAAAGGAGCGCTTGAGTATAGACTCAGCAGTGAGATTTACCAAGAAAACAACGAAGAAAGGTCTTCCTTTAACCAGCTCAACCTCTATGCGAGGGAGCACCAGCACAGAAATGAGCTCGACCTGCAAGAGAGGGAGCAAACATACAGGCATATAGTCAAAACAAAAGAAGAACAAGGCGAATCCGTGGCAATAGAGACTATGGCTCTCTTTTCTTTCACCGGTGGTAGGAACATCAACTCCTTCCGTCCTTCCACGGTGAAATTTTCACAAGACGGAAACGGGTTGACCTAGACGACGTGGGATTCTCCTCCAGCGAACTTCCTTCATGTTCGCAGGTTCTCTACATGACCACCCTTTGTTAGATATTAATGTCGAATTTCCTGAACTATATTTTTTTATAGTTAGTTCTATATTTTACTCTACGTGCTGATTCAGATCCATAGTTTTAGGATTATGTTTCTGGTCTATCAAGCTATATAATTGTAATGTTTTTCTAGAGTTAAATAAGAGTTGGCTGAGACCATTCATTCAGTTTTTCTTTTACATTGCTGTGTCCTCTGTTGTTTTGGTATCAGAGCTCAGGTTGAGCTGTCTAGGAGTTGCGAGTGTTTTGAGTAGAGTGTGTTTTCCCATTGTGATCTGTCAACATCATTAGAAAGAAGGATCTATTGATGTCGTAGCCCACTGTTGAATTTCATACATTCATAGCATAAAACATAAATGCATTACCAAGATCATTAGAAGCAAGACAAAGCACAAAACAACACAGAGTTTTGACCTGGGAAACCTAAATGGGAGAAAACCCAACAACCTTCATAGAGAGATGATAATTCTGAGATTAGAGTACAAATAAAGAAAGAGAAAGAATGTGAAAGTATCTTTCGCAAGTAGATGCCCCAAATAAGCTTCCTCCTTCAAGTGTTGCAAAATCAGTGTCCTCCAAGTGATGTGCACTTTCTAAGTGTGAGAATAATATAATGAGGTGCACTAGCCTCCTGTTTATACAAGTGCAAAAACCATAAATTCCCTAACTGGGCCAACTTCACCTGGGGGCAATAAATAATTTATTTTTAATAATTTTCTTTTCTTTATTTGCACCGCAAGGTTTACATTGACTCTTACATGTGATTACATAAATAATTACATCCAGTTTATCTCCCTAAAGAGGTACAAAGGAAGTTAAAGAGTCGTTGAGCTAATTTTTTTTACCTGAGACGTGAAAATACTACAGTTTCGGGAGTCCCCAGTTTGAAGGGGTGCAGAAATTTGTTGGCACACTTGCGTTTTAACTCGCAAGGAAATTTTCATGGTCAAAGGGTATCTAGAGGCGCGAAAATTTGCATTTTTGTTGTGTGCGTGTTTGCTAGGCGCATTTGCTACAGTGGTCCATTATTCGTTTGTGTTATTTGATTTGTAGAAGGCTCTTGGCAGGGCTCAAGGGTTTCCCCTTTTCTTCCTGAGCGGATTGTAGGGACAAGAGATCCATACACGCCACTGATTTGTGTGCATTTTGTCGAACTTGTGGATAGGAGATCCATACACACCACTGATTTGTGTGCAATTTGTCAAACTTGTGAAAAGGAGACTCATACACGCCACTACAATTATACGCAGCTGGGATTTGATTCGCAGGAAAAGGGAGTCACCAGAGAAAAGACGTATTTTTCTTGAATTAGGGTTTTAGCAGCTATGACAAATTCCTTTCCTGATAATTATCTGAACGAAGCTTCTAAGCTTGACGGGGACAATTACATTGATTGGAAATTCAAGATCTTAACTATATTCGAAGCATTGAATGTCTGGCCTATAGTAAAAAGAGATGAAACCAAGCCCACAGGTGCTATTGCTGCAGACTGGGAGAAACGAGAAACAAAGGAAAAAGTGTTGTTGTGGCTTTCTGTCAAAGACAACATAATCCCTCACATCAGAGATTGTAAAACTTCCAAGGATACATGGGACATATTGAAAGGATTGTATGAAACTACAAACTCCAATAGGATTCTATTTCTAAAGACTAAGTTATTGTCCATAAAAATGGCTGTAAATGAGAATATCACTAGCTATGTTTCTCGGATGAAAGATTGATGTGACCAGTTAAGTGCAATTGGTGATATTGTTTCAAATACTGACATGGTAACTATTACATTAAAAGGTTTAATTAGAGATTATCATGTATTTATTTCAAGTCTAGGAGGTAGAGCAAAACCACCTACATTTAATGAGTTAACACAGATTCTTCTACAAGAAGAAGAAATAATGAAAGTGTTTGAGATGGACTCTCATTCTTCAGAATTTGAATTAATAGCAAAAGGGAAACAACCCTACAGGGGCAAGACATGGGACAAAAATAGAACAGGCAAGTTTCAGCTAAGAAACAGAGGTATGACTCAGTCAAAATCTGATTCACATGATAAGAAAAATGATGATTATTTTTATTGTGGGAAACCTGGTCATTATGCTAAAGACTGTTATAAAAGGAAAGCTAGTGAATCCAAACAAAAGTTTAGAAAACATAATGGAAGTTATGTGACAACTAACACATCTACCAATGAAGGTTTTAAGAACTTAAAGTTGTTTATTTCAGAAGTTGCATTGTCTGCAGAAACTGATGATGAAATTGCATGGTTCATAGATTCTGGTGCCTCAACCCATATGTCCTGTGTCAAAGAGTGGTTTGATGAATATCATGAGAGCAAAGATGAAAAACACATATATTTAGGAGATAATAGATCTCATAAGATTCAGGGTTATTTAGTAATATGTGTGAAATTACCTAATGGCCAAAAGAGACAGATTCATAATGTGTTGTATGTTCCAAAAATAAAAAAGAATTTGATTTCTGTTTCCACAATAACTGATCAAAATTTGAATGTAGAATTTATGCAGTCTCACTATCTTGTGAAGGATATTCAGAATCATTATAATCTCATAGCTACATGGACAAGAATTGGAGGACTGTATAAGCTTGATGTCACAAAGTCCAATCATCAAGCATTGACATCTACTAAAATGACAATTGAAGAGCTATGGCATTGTAGGTATGGACATCTTAATCAAAATGACTTAGTGCTACTTCAGAAGAAATTGATGGTTGAAGGGATTCTTGTTTGGAAACATGAGCATATAGAATGTGAAGCTTGTGCACTAGGTAAGCAACATAGGGAAGAATTTCCAGTGCATAAAGAAAAGAAACAGAGAGAATTAATTGAATTAATACATACTGATGTTTGTGGTCCCATGCAAACCATATCCCTTGGTGGTACGAGGTATTTTCTTATATTTGTTGATGATAAATCAAGATTTACTTGGGTTTATTTTATAAGGAAAAAGAGTGATGTATTTGAATATTTTAAAGAATTCAAAACTATGGTGGAAAAGCAGACAGGCAAATGAATCAAGATACTCAGATCTGATCAAGGTGGAGAATATACCTTAGGAGCTTTTGATAGCTACTGCAAGAACAATGGAATCATTCAGCAATTCATAGTGCCTTCTAGACCACAAAAAAATGGTGTAGCTGAAAGGAAGAATAGGACATTAGTGGAATGTACTCGCAACATGTTAAAAGGTAAAAATATCTCTAATGGCTTTTCAGAAGAAGCCATTAACACTATTGTTTATTTAAAGAATAGAAGTCCAACTAAGATTCTAGATTGAAAAATGAATTTTGAAGCTCTTTATGACTATAAACCTGAATCTGGTCATTTAAGAATATTTGGTTCCAAGGTATTTGCTCATATTCCCAAAGATGAGTGAAGAAAACTAGATGCAAAATCTGTTAAGTGTACTTTTCTTGGTTATTGTGATGATCATTAGGCTTACAAACTATTTGATCTTAATTCACATAAGCTCATCGCAAGTAGAGATGTGATTTTTCATGAGACTACAGATGAAGAAATAAGTAAGTATGATGTTTGGCATACTCCTTATGACAATGGCATTCATGTGAAAATTGATATAGATGATGAACAAGAATAGGAAAAGGAACAAGTACAACAACAAGGTGAAAGTAGCATAGATACTCCAACCACTCCTATGCCTAATAAAAGAAGAGACAAAAGTGGACAAAGTGGTGAACCACTAAGGAAGTCAACAAGAACAATCCAGATACCCTCCAGGTATAAAGAGTATGCATTGATGACACGAGTAATGAATGTAGTAGAACCTACTTCTTATGAACAAGCCAAAAATCATAAGGACTAGAATACTGCAATGAATGAAGAATATGAATCAATATTGAAGAATGAGACTTGGGAATTAACAGAATTGCCCGAAAACAAAGTTCCCATAGGATGTAAATGGTTGTATAAAACCAAATTTAATGCAGATGGAAGTATTGACAAACTTAAGGCTACATTAGTTGCAAAAGGGTATTCACAAAAGGAAAGAATTGATTATGAAGACGCTTTTGCACCTGTAGCTAAGTTAAATACAATTAGAGTCATGATTGCATTAGCTACACAATACAATTGGGAAGTACATCAGTTAGATGTTAAATCTACATTTCTGAATGGTGATTTAAAACAAGAAGTTTATTTGGTTGACCCTGAAGGATTTATAAAGAAAGGGGAAGAAGACCTTGTCTGTAAACTCAAGAAAGATTTATATAGTTTGAAACAAGCACCTAGATCTTGGTATATTAAGATTGATTCATTCTTTTCCCAGAAAGGTTTTGTGAAAAGCAAAAATGGTCCTAATCTGTATGTTAAAAAGGATAAAAATGGAAATGTTGCTTTGATATCCTTATATGTTGATGATTTGATTATCACTGATAGTGCTTCTCATTTGATTGAAGATATTAAGATTCAGCTAGCACAAATATTTGAAATGAACAATCTTGGTGAAATGTATTATTGTTTAGGTTTGGAAATATGGAGAGAAGGCAGTAAAACAATTGTTACTCAAAGCAAATACTCAAAGGAGATTCTAGAAAGATTCAATATGAGTGAAAGCAAGGCAGTATCAACACCTTTAGAACAAAATGTTAAGTTATCTAGTCTTGATGAAACTAAAGAGGTAAATGGTGTTCTATATTGCCAGTTGGTGGGAAGTTTAAACTATCTTACCACTACCAGACTAGACATAACATATTCTGTTAGCATCTTGAGTCAGTTCATGGATAAACCACTGGAAAGCCATTGGATAGCTGCAAAGAAAGTCCTTCGATATCTGAAAGGAACCGTTAATTTTGGTATTTGTGGGGAGGTTCTTCTGTCAGTTTGTTGAATGTAATTCGAAATGGAGTTTGATTCTCCAATTCATAAAATGGTCTTCTAAGTTGAACTCGTGTTTGCTGCAAATGCCGTTAGGCTTCGTCATTTTGTTGGTGTGGTGTGTCTATGTCCAGGAGCTTCAACGCTAATGGTAAGTTTTCAATGATAGTGATAGTAATACTGTAATACTTAGTTTATATCTGTGTTTCTTGTTTTTAACCTTTTCAAGCTGTGACTGGCAGGTATTATTTCGTCGAAGGGTTTCTATGAGTAGGACTTGGATTGGGGATGCTGCAACTACTTCCTGGTAAGCCTCATTGGTTCTTGAAACCTCATAGGTACCTTTGGCATGGTTTAGTCGGTGAATGTAGTGTGACGAGAGTTGGAAATACAACCCTGTTTGGAGTAATGGTTGAGTTTTAATGTTTTATTTTGAATAATAATGTAAAGAGGACAAACCCTCAGTTTCAAGTTGATATTCGACTCTGTAAGGATTACTGCGTTGTCTTGAACTTGTTTTAGTGTTGCCAGTTGTTAAGGGAAAGACCCTGTGTAAATTTTGGAACCTTGAAAGGTTTGCAATGTAAACTCGATTGAATTTTTACTTATAATTTTGAACACGAAACTTATAGAGCCGAGGGTTCACTTGCTTCTATAGAACAATGGCTCGTTTGTTCTTAAATATTATAGTTTTGTTTGAATAGTGGTTTGGGAAATCATTTGTATAAATTGTTGATTTTGTAACGATCATTGTCTCTGGTCAAGAGTAGTAGATAAGTTTGTTGGTAGATAGATCCTGTACTTCATATCATTTTTGAAATTCAAGTTTGAAATAATGATGTGATAAACTTTGGTCTGTTATATTTTTCGAATTGTCTAATGCCACACGGTTCGATTTTGTTTCAATGAATGAAACCCTACCCTATAGGTTTCATTGGAAACCTTGCTTGTACTTAGAATTTGAACACGAGAACTGGGCCTTAACTTGTGTCTCTAAAGGTTTCGATATTGTGTATAATTCTTGTTAGGGTTTGATAGATGACGTTACGAAACAAAATTATGCCTTCTATTAAGTAATGTTATGTGATGTTATGTTCCTTGTTGATATTCTTAATATGAAATAATAGATGGTAAGGTTAAATAAAATGTTGGTTAGGTTTTGGATACCATGTCTACTATAACTTCAGAAATATTAACATTGTTTGCCATGAATGGCTTGATTTGTAATTTATTGAACTGTGTACTCAATAAATGTTTAGAATCTAGAGTATGTAAAATCCTAGGGTTTGATTCTATAGTGAAAGTATCTATATTTAATGATTGAAATCTATATTAAATCAAACTATGATAACTAATGATGAAAAATAATAAGTGTTTACTTATCATTGGTAAGTAACACTCTGTATAGAGAATAATTGCAGCTGCTAAATATTTCTAGAATATAAATGCTTGAAAACATTGAATGTATAAAATTGAAATGCATATTATCACCATTTGAAAATAAATGGAATTGAATTGGAAAATATAGATCCGTGCAAAAATAAATGTGTTTTTCTTTTATTATGAAATAGAGGAATGCTATATATATGTTTATACTATGCTGTACTATTTCCTGCGTTTTAAACTTATGATTGAAATGGCAGAATTTAAAAGAAATACTATTGTGTTTATCTAATCATTCAAATGGCATTCTTGCTATCACTCATCTCTATTAATTTTACTTTTCTGTACTAGAGTACTATATAGATAAAAATATGGGAAAAATACATAAAACAATTTGATCATTCATTTAAATTACTTAGTCATCCTTAAAACATATCATCTTTAAGTCAGAAAATAAAATAGTTTCTTCTATATAACTGTAAATAATAATTCTACCATGCAGAAAAACATTTAACTGTAAACAAGAAGTCAGAACAGTAGAACCTGGTTGACTGTAGGAGAAACAAACAACCCAAGGAACCTGTTCCACCCAACCTATTCCTGAAGACAACCAAATTACTTGCCTTAGGACCCCTGATCTTGTTCACTGAACCACCAGGAGGAAGAATCTGTAGAAACTTTAGTTCAGCAACTTGTAGTAGAATAAGGATTATCCAGTCATAAAGACTCAGCTGTAAAAAATACCTGCACTAGCACCTCTAGTTTTCCTTCTCAGAATAACTAGCAGACTCACAATGCACTCATACTTTAGCCTCTCTATTCGAATGTCTCAGTGATCACCTGATACACTTGAGGAGTATTTCTGTAGAAAATATTGTGGATTTGCCTGCTCAATTTGAATTGCCTTATCTAAGCTACCTAGGCCTTTTAGTGGTTAACCTGGTCATTAATGAGCCATCAGCTCTCTTCCACCCACCTGGGGGATAATGTCACAAATTTAGGGGTAGTTGTCCCATAACGAACAGCTAGTGGTGGATTGCAAATGCTTCCATTTGTCCCATGCCTTTTAACAGCTTCCATTCCAGCTAGTGGGTTAGTGAACACTCATTTAATAGTTCCCTTGGGTGTTTGTCTCCCATTTTAATTTATTAAATAATAATAATTAGTAATTACAATCATCCTTGACCAAACTTGGTCATAATTACAAAAAATTGTAATTATAATTTAACATAAAGTATTTTGCAATTAAAATAAATATTCTCAGAATTTGGGTAGGTGACATACACCCCCCCTTAAGTCTCAACATCGTCCTTGATGTTGTTTAATCACTCGTTGAGTATTTTTGAAATAGAGTTGGGTATGCTTCCTGCATACTACTCTCCAAATCCTAGGTTGCCTCTTCTGGGCTAAGGTGCTTCCATTGCACCTTTACCTACCTAATGGTGCGATTCCGGAGTAGAGTTTCCCTCCTTTTGAGGATACAATCTCTTTCCACCTGAAAATCGCCGTCTTGTCCCACCTATACATCATTCCAATTTACAACGTGAGTAGCATCGTGTACACATTTATTTAAAAATGATATATGAAAAACATTATGTATCTTTAGATTTGGTCGCAAAGCCAATTGGTATGCCACGGGTCCAACCCTTGACAAAATTTTGAAAGGAACACAATACCTGTTTATGTATATGTAACTTCGGAATGTATTTCATATATGTATTATTATAGAGATGTTATTATTCCTCTATACAGAAGTGTTTGTATTCCTATAGAGATGTTATTATTCATCTATACGGAAGTGTCGTCATCTGTATTGTAAGTGTCGTAACTTATACTTGATGGGTTATTAGACCACCTTGTTGGGGTCGGCCCTATATGAGTCATGTGGGTCAAAGGGTTATTAGACCACCCTATTGGGGGTCTTCCCATTCAACATTATGTTATGTGGTTAAGCTAAGGCTGACCTAGTAAAGGTTATTAGGCAAGTCAAGTCAAGTATAAATAGAGTGCGGGAGGCACTCTATTTGATCATTCACTTTCTCACTCACACAATCATTGGAGAGTGGCATACTAGTGGAGGAGGAGAAGCTACTGCTAGGAGTATATATCTTATGCTTGGGTTGTATCATTTCTCTATCTATCTCTGAGGAAGTTGCGGGGTTTTTTTACCTTCTTGGTTTTCCCCGGTGAAACTTTGTGTCTCTTATGTGCTTGCATTATTGTGTCCATGATTGATATGCTGTAGATATGATTTAGATATGTTGTACATGTTATTCTCTTAGTTAAGATCCTAGATCAGATTTATGACACTTGTTGCACTTGCGAAGTTAGGGCGTGATATAGCAAAAAATAGTCATCGTAGCACTTTCTCTATAAATACATTTCGATGAGGTTTCAGGATTTGAAACTCTTACAGGTCGAAGATAAGATCCCCATGTACCTTGTGTCCAAAGAAAAACCTCTAATTCGTTGTACTTTGTGATTTACGATCTATACAATATAGGGTTTATGCCTCTTTCAGATCTCAGTCATAAACAAGTGACCTAGGAAAAAAGGTCACAACTTGGGCTAGGAAGGTTCAAATGAAATTTCGTAAAATGTTACAGGTAGGGAACAGACTTTACTTTCATAGGCAGAAGGTTTAGAGGCCGAAAGTGAACTAGTGACATGTGGCACTTCGTACAAGTTCACTCTTTTGTTTTATCCCATAAACATGTCATGTTGTGACACTTGGAATAACTCTCTCTCAAAGAATCCATTTGAGGTCAAACCTATGGGGTTGGAAATATAACGAGTTAGGTTACCAAAAGAAAAATTTTGGACTTTGTAGATCTAAAATTTCAGAGTTACACCAGAAACAATTAGGTGCATATTTCTATCAAAACAAAATTGGATTTTGAGCACCTTCATTCATGGCTCTGGGAATTTAGGGCTTCAGAGAAAGTTGGAATTTCAAATCAGAGACCACAGCTGGATGCTCCTCATAAAAATCAAAATTTATACACCAAGATCAAATTTTTTGGTTGGGCAGAAGGCCAGTCTTGATCAAACCCTAGTTTGGGACTTTGATTGGAAGGTGAAAAGTTAGGACTTCTGCAAAAATGGGAATTTTTGAAATCTGTGACCATAGCTGGAAGATCCTTGGAAAAATTGAATTTTAGAGATTTGGATCAAACCATTTGGTTGGTTGAATCTCCATAAAACTAAAACCCTAATTCAGGGTCCTCCCTAGTGAATCTGGACGATTGAAAACCAAATTTGAGGGGTGAAACTTTGCAGTTTTCAAATTCTGAGTATACCAGGTTGATCAACTCATCAAGACACATCTTTCTATCCTTTCATAAGTTTGAAATTCAAAGTTTGAATTTTTAGTCTTTCCCTGACAAACCCTAATCGAGCTCTAGATCCAGTTTCTACAAATCAAGTGGATTGGGTTAATCCTATAAGAGAATGGATTGGTCACCTGCATAAGTGAAGAAGTTCCTGTTTCAGAGGGAGATGAGGCTAAGACCTTACATAAGAAGATTACAAGCAATCTCAACAGGTATGACTTATCCCGGTATGTTTCGAGATCTGTTCATGATTAAGTTTATGGTATTTTTGTTTAAATTAAGGTTAGTACAATCTTGATTAACTTTAGACTTGTCGTATCACCTTAATAAAATTATGAATGCAGATACTTGGATGATTAGGGTTTTGACACTTATGATTGTACTAATGCATTGTGGTGTTGTATGAAGTTGATGTTGTCCTCTAACATGAAAGGTACATCAAGAAAACAAATCATGTTCTAGTTCAAGAACATATGACCATGGTGACATGAAGACAAAGATTCATCCATTGTCATGGATCACATAGAAGATCTACTTACGAGGTATGTATAACTTGGTTCTATAATAGTTAACCTATGACATATGCAGGTTACTAGTAGAAGTCATTGAAGAGAATAAGAAGACATTATGCGGGTATGTTAGACATAACTAGCTTGCATGCTAATCTGGGTATGTTTTTCCTATATCAAGTTAGAATCCTACCTTGTGTTAAGATCTCTTATATAAGTATACATGGCACGATTGATAATGATTATTTATGAAGTTAGAAATTTAAATAATCAAGGGTTTATGCATATTATGTCCCTTACCTTGATTGATGATATGATTAACCAGAAGAGTCCTATGGTCAAATAAGAATATGCATAAGTAAAAAAAGTCTTCTCTGAAACCTTGAATACTAATGCTTATTATCTGTGTTTGAAATGATCATGACTATACATGTTTAAGATTATTTTGCTTTGATAGTATTGAGATTATAATAATGAATGTATGATTATGTATGAGATCTTGAGGATGACACCATGATGATGCTAGTGTACACTTAAGCATGCATAGTGGTCAAGGATGGATATAAACTCGAACACAGGTAATCCAAGAAGCAAAGATCAAGAGGGAGCACACTCAAGTAGTTCTTGCAAGGAAGCAAATATTGAGAGGGAGTCCACCCTACAACCAAACAAAGATAAGTATTTGAATTGTCATTTCTTGCATACTTGTTTGTTTAAATACTATTGCTCAATGATGTATATGCTTATGTTCCTAGATTTAGGGTGTGTATTATGCATATTAGAATAATTGCATTAACGAATAGTATACTACTAATATGCATGTGATGGGTAAGTGGCCTATGGCACTGTGCAACATTCCATTGCTACTTATCTAGAATGAAACCTCTTTGCTGACATGTTGGGAGTAGTGCAAACTCTTAACAATGTTCTGGTAGAGATTGGAAGGCATCTAGAAAGTTACGGGATATGGATAAATGTTGTATTGAAGCATTGGCTAAAAAGAATTGCATGACTGTATGACATATTTCTTTATGTAATAATTTGTTCTGAAAACTATGAGATGTTTCTAATCATGCAATTTAACTTGCTTTGTAGGAAAGATCGTATACCATCACCTACAAAAGAAGGACTACAACATTTGTTCCAGCAAACGAAATTAAAAGAAAACTATCTATTGAAGATATTGAAGAATCTGAAGTTCTCAGGATTCGGGACGCAGTAATGGAAGAATTCCATGATCAAGGAATACCAGTTGATCATGAAGAATGATGTTTGGGAAGTGGTCCCAAGATCTGAAGGGAAGTCTATTGTGACTTCCAAGTGGATCTATAAGATCAAGCATGCTGCAGTTTGTAACATAGAGAAATACAAAGCGAGATTTGTAGCTCGTGGCTTCTCCCAAAAAGTAAGAATAGACTATGAAGAGACTTTTGCTCCTATAGCTAGATACACTTCCATCATATTAGTACTTGCTCTGGCTACAGTGATGAAATGGAAGATACACCAGATGGATGTCAAGATAGCTTTCTTTAATTGTGTAGTCGAAGAGGAAGTGTATGTGGGGCAGCCACTTGGTTTTGAGACACATGACAGAGAGTCATATGTGCGCAGGTTGAAGAAAGGCTTGTCTGGCTTGAAGCAAGCTCCTAGGACTTGGTATGATAGGATAGACAACTTTCTATCCAGTTTGGGATTTACTAAGAGTAAAGCAGATTCCAACCTTTACTACAAGGTTGAGGAAGGCAATCCTATGATACTACTCTTGTATGTGCATGACCTATTTGTAACAGGTGAGGATGGATTGATTGCAGATACCAAGATGAAGCTTGCCACCGAGTTTGAGATGTAGGACTTACGGATGATGCACTATTTTCTAGGCATGGAGGTGTGGCAGAGTGCAGATGGGATCTTCCTTGGAAAAGGAAAGTATGCAGTAGAGATCCTGAAGAGGATCGGGATGATGGACTGCAAGGCCATGGCCACACCTATGGCATCGAACTTGAAGCTTCTATGTGATGCTTCATCTGATCCGGTTGATGTCATTGTGTATTGTCAGATGATTGGGTCCTGGATGTACCTGATGAACACTAGACCAGATATTTGCTTTGCGGTGAACACATTGAGCCAGTTCCTGATAGATCCTAGAGGTGTTCACCTGGTTGTTGTAAAGCATATTCTGAGGTACCTGAAGGGTACAATTGATTATGGGCTCAAGTATGATGCAAATCAAAAGTTTAACCTGCAGGGTTATGTTGATTCATATTGGGCAGGGAGTGCTGCTTCAGTATGGGATCAGGTGTGATCTCTTGGTTTAGCAGGAAGCAATTTTACATAAAACTGAGTATAGCTGAGGCAAAGTAAGTTGCAGTTTGTTCGGCTAGTTGTGAGGCAGTATGGCTAAGGAAGCTACTGTCTGAGTTATTTGATCTCCCATTGGATGCTACTGGTATCTTTTGTGACAACCAGAGTTGTGTGAAGCTATCTGAGAACCCGATGTTCCACGACAAGTCAAAGCACATTGAGATCAAATATCACTATATCAGGGATATGGTGTAGAGAGGAGCAGTGAAGCTCCTATATGTTGCGACAGATAAGTAGGTTGTATATGTGTTGACGAAACCACTAGCCAGAGTTAAGTTTGAGTACTTCAGGGAGAGGCTTGGTGTTCTTCAGATTGACGACACTTCGAGGAAGAAGTGATGGACACATTTGCAGGAGCCATTCCAAGCATGGGGAGAGGAGGATCCTTCCAATGGCTGTGGATGTAAGTGCTGGATGATGAGGATCAGGACTTTGATCCAGTTACTTCTCTGTATATGCATCATGTTGGATGCTTGGTATGATCAATTGGATCATGTATGTGTATATGCATCATGTTGGATGCGTGTTATGATTAGTTGGATCATGTATATGTATATGCATCATGTTGGATGCTTGTTATGATCAGGTGGATCATTTATTTGTGTATGTATCAGTTGGATACATTGTATGATCAGGTGGATCATGTATGATGATATGTCTCAGGAAGATACATGGTATGCATCAGGTGGATGCATTGTATGATCAGGATGATCATGGATAACGAGCTTCAGGATGTTGCTCTAGATGACATGCATCAGGATGATGCAGTGATGATGATTAGGATGATCATGTACATCAAGATGATGTATGGTGAGTATCAGGTTGATACTCTGTGGCTGTGGATAGGTTGTGCAGATAAGCATATAATCCATCCCTAGGAGGTTTGCAGATAGTCTTTTGAGGATTTTCCTATGGCATGTAATGTGGCCCTGGGATATCTGTCAAATGCTCTTTCGAGGTTTTTCTTTGCGAAGACATATAATCCGGACCTAGGAGATTTGCAGATAGCCTTTTCAGGTCTTACCTATGGCATGTAATCTGGCCCTGGAATATCTGGCAGATGCTCTTTCGAAGTTTTGTCCTATGGCTCATAATCTAGCCCTGGGAGATCTGATAGGTTGAGTTGTGTGCTCGTAATCAGTCCTGGGATGCTCTTTCGAGGTTTTTCCATGGCCACATGTAATACATCTTGGAGATATGGACAAGTTGTGCTAGTCACGTAAAAGGCCTCAGATGCTCTTTAGAGATCTTGCTTGGAAAGACACTCTTTTAAGGTTTTGTGGTAGGGGTCACATGTAATAAGTCCTGGAGATCCGGACAGGTTGTGCTAGACACGTAAAAGGCCTCGGATGCTCTTTAGAGATCTTGCTGGGCAAGACACTCTTTTAAGGTTTTGTGACAGTCACATATAATATAGCCCTGGGAGATCCAATAGGTAGATCCATGTGCTCGTAATAGCCTGGATGCTCTCGTGAGGTTTTGTGATGCACGTAATAAGTCTTGAAGATTCCATAGTATGACCAGTGATGATGAAGACCTACAGATGGTGGGCCTACATCCAATATGAAAATGGAATGGCTCTATAGAACTTCCTATGACGATTAGATTGGATATTGATGAATATAGCAGTAGCAGTGACGATGACAATGATTCGGTGACGATGATCCAGTGATGATGATCCAGAGAAGAAGACTTGTGCTAGCAGATCTGTGTCAAGAAATACCTTCCTAGTTAAGAGGGAGTGTTGATGTATCTATAACTTCAGAATGTATGTCATATATGTATTCCTATAGAGATGTTATTATTCCTCTATATGGAAGTGTTTGTATTCCTATAGAGATGTTATTATTCATCTATACGGAAGTGTCATCATTTAAATTGTAAGTGTTGTAACTTATACTTGATGAGTTATTAGACCACCTTGTTGGGGTCGGACGTGTATGAGTCATGTGGGTCAAAGGGTTATTAGACCACCCTATTGGGGGTCGGCCCAGCCAGCTTTATGTTATGTGGTTAAGTTAAGGCTGACCTAGTAAAGGTTATTAGGAAAGTCAAGTCAAGTATAAATAGAGTGCGGGAGGCACTCTATTTTATCATTCACTTTCTCACTCACACACTCATTGGAGAGTGGCGCACTAGTGGAGGAGGAGAAGCTGCTGCTAGGATTATATCTCTTATGCTTGGGTTGTATCATTGCTTTATCTATCTCTGAGGAAGTTGTGGAGTTTTTTCACCTTCTTGATTTTCCCTGGTGAAACTCTGTGTCTCTTGTGTGCTTGCATTATTGTGTCCATGATTGATATGCTGTAGAAATGATGTAGATATGCTGTACATGTTATTCTCTCAGTTAAGATCATAGATCAGATTTTAATTTCTGAAAAACTAACAATACCTGGGTTCCAACTTGGCATAGCTTCCCAATTTCAATGAAATCTTTTTCGGTCTTACCTTAAGAAAAACATGTTCACCAACCTAGAACTCTTTATGATTCCTTCTAAGATATGCTTGACTCTTTTTCCTATCTTGGGCAGCTTTAAGATTTCTTTGTACTAGTTTCACAATTAGTTCTAATTCCTGCAACAATTCAGGTCCTAAAATAACTCTATTTACTGGGTCATTCCAAGAAACAGGCGTATCACATTTCCTACCATAAAGAATTTCAAAAGGGCTAATCCTAGCTGATGCATGATAATGGTTGTTATATGCAAATTCTACTAAATGCAAGTAGTCCTCCCACTTACCAGGCTAGTCGTTAACATACATCCTTAGTATGTCTTCTAATACCTGATTTACCCTTTTTGTTTGCCCATCCGTTTTGTGATGAAATGCTATGCTGAAGTTTAAGGTTGTATTCAACCCTTTAAACAAAGATCTCCAAAAGTTTCCAGTAAAATTTGAATCACGGTCCAAAACTATCACTTTTTGTATTCCATGTAATCGAAAAATCTGTTTCATGAAGATTTATGCAATGTATGGAGCCTTATGAGTAGTCTTTACAAGTATAAAATGTGCTACATTGCTGAGTTTATCCACTAGTACCACCATGATGGAGTCATTTTGCTTCTGATTTTTGGGTAGTTCAGTAATAAAATCTATGTTTATGATCACCCATTTCTAGCTAGGTATAGGCAATGGCTGTAACAGTCTAGCCGAATGCTGATGTTCAACCTTCACTTTTTGACGGTCTAAACACTTAGCTATATATTCTGCTACTTCATCCTTCATTCTGGGCCAATAGTATTCTCTCCGTAACATAGTGATGGTATTCTGATAACCTCGATGACCAGAATAATGACTTTTGTGCATCTCATCTAAAATCAAAATTTTTACATTTGGTATGTTCGGTACATACAATCTGTTTTTGTACAACAACAGTCCATTTTCCTTTAAACTGTAATCTTCCATAGAATTTTCAAAATTGCTATCTGCTATCTTTTCTTATAATTTTCTGTATTCTTCATCTATTTCAATCCCTTCAAAGATATGATTTTCTAAATCTATTGAGTATGTACTGATTGCTGAAATAAAATTAAACTTTGCTTTCCGACTTAATGCATCAGCAACCTTGTTCTCTTTCCCTTTAATGTGCTGAATTTCAAAATCATATTCACTTATAAAAGTTAACCATCTACTTTTTCTAGCGTTCAAATTTGTCTGATCTAATAAATACTTCAGCCCCATGTTATGTGTCAACAAGGTAAATTTTCTGCCAATAAGATGGTGATGCCACATTTTTAAAGCGTGAATTACTGCTAATAGTTCTAGATCATAACTAGAATAATTCTTATCATGTATTTTCAGCTTTCTAGACTCGCATGCAACAACATGTCCCTCTTGTGTTAGGACTCCACCGAGTCCGTCATTACATGCATCTGTGCATACTATAAAATCCTTATTAGGATCTGCAATCCTCGGAATAGGCGCTTAGTTAGTAATTCCTTTAACTTCTTAAAACTATCTGAACATTTATGATCCCATACAAACTTCTTCCCCTTCTTCTGTAAGGAGGTTATGGTGTTTGCAATATTTGAAAAACCTTCTATGAATTTTCTATAATATCCAGTAATACCCATAAATGATCGTACACCCGACACATCTTTAGGAACCAGCTATTCATTAATGGCTTTTATCTTATCGGGGTCAATCGAGATTCCTTCTTTAGAAATTATGTGTTGTAAATACTGAATCTTATTCTTGTGAAAGTCACACTTACTAAACTTAGCATATAACTGATGATCTCTCAGAACTTGTAAAATAATACACAGATGTTCGTCATGTTCTTATTTACTTTTATAATATACTAGAATGTCATCTATGAACACAATAGCGAACTTATCCAAGTATTTGTGCAGAATATTGTTCATTAGACACATAAATACTGTCGGGGCATTAGTCAACCCAAATGGAATGACTACGAACTCATAATGTCCATATCGAGTTCTAAAGGCTATTTTAAAAATATCCTCATCCTTCACACGAACTTGATGATATCCTGACCTTAAATCGATCTTTGAAAATATCGTTG